>OY986062.1:2984072-3413163 GCA_963920205.1 Stenodema calcarata
TCAAACTTGCATCGGAACAACCAAATAGTGCTTATCCAGTTTTTGAAAATATCAGAGCCAAGTTGTTTGTACCTTTTTGGTATCTCAGTGGAAGCGTGGAAATTTCATTGTTTTTCGATAAATTTTTCGTGGGCTTATTGAATGTTTTGGTGCTTTTATACCTACTGGCGGACAAGATAACCCATAAGCATTACAAAAGTCAAGTGACAGCCTGATATATCCTTCATATACCCTTAATTAATAATAATCGATTGGGTTAATTTAATTTTCAGTCTTTGAGCCCTCAGTGGTCTACCATGCAGGCAACGACGGACGAGCTCAGTACCAACGAAACCTGATGAATCGCTCAGGAGGTAAGAATTCCATTTCAAAACATTCAAACCTGCCTTCCACTTTGAGAATACGATCAGATTATTTGAGAAACGTATCGTGACATCAGGTGAAATGCTGAAATGTTGAGGGTATCCGCACAAGTGGCATCTTGAAGCCTTGAATGCTTCATCATTATTGTCATTATCAGGGTTTTGGTTTCTACTTAATTCGTGGGCTTCTTATTGAATGTTTTGGTGCTTTTATACCTACTGGCGGACAAGATAACCCATAAGCATTACAAAAGTCAAGTGACAGCCTGATATATCCTTCATATACCCTTAATTAATAATAATCGATTGGGTTAATTCAATTTTCAGTCTTTGAGCCCTCAGTGGTCTACCATGCAGGCAACGACGGACGAGCTCAGTACCAACGAAACCTGATGAATCGCTCAGGAGGTAAGAATTCCATTTCAAAACATTCAAACCTGCCTTCCACTTTGAGAATACGATCAGATTATTTGAGAAACGTATCGTGACATCAGGTGAAATGCTGAAATGTTGAGGGTATCCGCACAAGTGGCATCTAGAAGCCTTGAATGCTTCATCATTATCAGGGTTTTGGTTCCTACTTATGACAAAGTCAAGTGTGAAGGAAGGCTGCGAGTCAATCGCTATGACAACTGAGCGATACCCGTCCGACGTGGCTACATACTCGTAGAATAAGGGAAGCTTTCTCCGAATCACTGAAAATTGTCTGACCTTGTTTCGTCTCATTAATGTAAAATCTTGTGAGATCGTCTGAGAATTTGACATGAAAGGTAATCACCCGACGCCAACGAACAACTCTCGAGTAGGAGCTATCTCTCTTGAAAACATCTTTCAATGCTTGAATCATTGCCTTAGCAGTTTTCGCCTCTTTGACAACATCTAGTTGTGTCCGGTACACATTTCATCATGAGCCCTTTAGCCTTCGAGTCTTTAATTGTAAACTCTTGTAGTTCCCTTTTATACTCAACTAACTTGTTTTAGCGGATTTTCGAAGAGAATTTAGCTATTGTTCTCGGTCCAAAATTTTTAAAACTCGAATTTTCGAAAAATTTTCATACCAAAATCCTTTTTAGACCATTCTGAATCCACTGCGAAAAGACACCAAAAATTATATGTATATATATTTATGTATGTGTCATTCCAGACGATAACTCTCGATAGGATTAGGATAAAAGTTCAAATTTGCACGTTTTTGGGAATCTAGTTAACGTAACGTACAAGTCTTTTTTAAAATTTAGTTTTTCAACAATTGTGAATGCTTGAACTGCAATTGAAGTCCTTAGGAGTTCGTTTTGGATTACGAATGTGCATTAGGCGGATGTAGGAAATTACGCTGAATCCGAAAATGTGGTCAAAAGTTGTTTTAAAGTGAAGAAACGTGGTTTTTTATGGCAAAAAACGTGGTTTTTTGAAAAAAAAGAAAAAAAGTAATAAAAATCATATCTTGGGAACGGATTGAGATAGAAAGGTGCGCTTGGCGGCGTTCTACTCCATTTTCAGTCTAGTTTTACCCAGTGTTTTCTTTTACACCAAGTGGCAAACACCCTGTATACACATATGATATTCTGTGTCTTCATGATGGCCTGAAACAGATTTTGTTATGAACGATTTTTGGAAATTCGAATTTTAAATATTTCGGGAAAAGCTTCATTTTCTCCGAAAATTCGCTTAAATGACTGAAACTCGTGACTCAATTCCGTTTGTTTTTTCTTCAGGCAACCGTCCGAAGCCCAGAACCTGCCGTAACCTCGGCCCCGGCGAGTCCTACTGTCCATTTTGCCTCAGTAACGGGGAAACCGAAAACGTCTACAAATCACATCCACTCAGAGACCAACAAAACCATGTCATTTGTCCGGTACTTCGCAAGTTGGTTTGTAGTGCTTGCGGAGCTACGGGACAGTCCGCCCATACTCGGAAATACTGCCCCCTGGCAACGACTCCTCTTCCCAGATGTAAACCTATCAGGCTTAATGCTGCTGGGAAGAGAGTCATTTCGTATAATTAAAAAAACAAATTCTTGACACAACGGTTCATCTTCTTTGTACAGATCACCCTTCTATCTACATCACTAGGTCTAAATATTAGATGTCTAGATCCTAAAAGGGGATGACATGAAAATGTCTAGATCCTAAAAGATAGATTAATTATTATCATGAATTATCACTAATTATTAATACTTTTATCAACTAAGTACCTAGTGAAAATTATTATAATTTATTGTTAGGTATTAATAAATTTTACAATTTGAAGGGTACAGGGGAAGAAGGGTATAATTCCACTATTTGTCGATTTCGAGGTTTCAATGCCTTCTAGAGGCTTTCTGGGAGTAGTTTCACGTGGTAGGTCGGTACTAGTGAAAAACGATTTCATTCCATGATGGTTGATAATTTTTTTTCACACTTTGGCAACGTATCATGTGATGGTAAAGTTAGTTTTCGCTCTCCTGAACATTTTCTAATTTTGGAATCGTACCCTTCTTCCCCTGTACCCTTCATTTATTATTAATAATAATAATTATTAATTATGATTAATTCATACGATATCCGGCTGTTGGAATCGACTGGGTTCCTTTGTGCAGAACCTGAATGATAGAGATGATGAATTAATTACAAAATGTAAACGCTTGCATACGAGTCTGCAACACATTGAGACATTTTCATATCATCCCCCCCTCCCCCCAGGAAAATGTCGCCATTTGGCAATCGAGGAATGTATTCTAGTTCTATAAATAGAGAGGTTTCCAACGAATGGTGAACGGTTTTTGTCCGATGACAAATGACGAAGTACTCTAGCAACGACTCGGTTGTACGCGGAAATCGTCAGAAACTCATTTGGGGCAATTTTCGTAACGTTTTTTGTGTTATGTGCCATAATATTATTATGAAAATGTCAAAATAATCAAGTTGGCAAATGAATTACAATTACTAGTCATTATGAATTGTGACGAGAGTTCCTATAATGTATTTGCACAAGTAGCTTTCCTATTAAAACTTCTTATTGAGTGCCTTTTTATACCTTGTATTGCATTCTACCTAATTCCATCATTTTTAGAAGACATGAAACTCAAGTATCTGACATCCGAGTTATACGGTGTTATTTGCAGGAAGTACTGCAAATAGGTGGCAGTTAAATTACACTGGTCTACAAAAAAAGTGACCTGAAAGTTGCCGGCCTAATTTTTTCATGGATGGGTGTTTTCGAGGGTGCTGAATCCGTTGTCTATTTGTTTTCGGGTGGGCGATTTTTCGACATTTTTATGATTTTTTTTTTTTTTACTACAACTTTACGGTGTATTTTTCTGGTCATCACGAACTTGGTCCAAAAACAATTATAATGGGGTTAGATTGGTAGGAAATTTCATGCTGAATCCAAATATGACCCCAATTTCTTTTTCGCATTGATCCAAATCCCCCAAAAACCTACTGAAAAACGGCGTAAATAGTTTTTCGCCTATTTTTCACTTACATTTTCGTTTTTCTTGACTCCAATGGACCTGACAAAAATAATAGTGGGCAACCATTCGAAAGTTTACACTCTCGTCGAACGAGACCAACCGGAACTCTCAAAAGTTGTAATTAGCGACGTTACGATTTTTTAACGCTTGACAAATGGAATTGATTTTAACGAAATATGGTGAAATGGCCTCGAAATTCGTAATGGAATCTCCTGTCTCTGTGAATTTGTGTTCAGAACCCACACTCATTCTGAAGACAAATTCACTGAGACAGGAGTTCCCGTATGTATACCATTTCGAATTTCGAGGACATTTCACCATATTTCGCTAAAATCAATTCCATTTGAATTTTATGAATATCAAATATTTGCTTCTACGATACGACCCTTTCTTGGGTCCCATTTCTGGACCCTTATAGTCCATAACCCGACTGTAGGGCCCTGAAATACATTTACGTCCAAGAAAGGGCCGTAGAACCAAAAGCAAAGATTTGATATCCATAAAATTCTATTTTCTGATATATTGATAAATGAGATTAATATAAATTAACTTTAATACATATTTGGGTCGTTTCAAAATTATGGGTCATTTCCTGTCACACGGCTCTTGTGCCTACAATTTCTTTCATATAAATTCCATTTTTTTTTTTGGAGGACATGATAGTACGGTTTGAGGTCAAATCCTCAACTAATTTGAGGTCAAAACATCAACTACATAATTTGAGGTCAAAAAGTGTATTAGTTACATAATTAAAACGAGTTAATAACCCCATTTTCCATCTCCCTACTCATGTCACAAGGTAAGAAATTTTCCAGATTTTTATGTTCCCACCAGCCTATGTTTTATTACTGACCAAAACCTTTTTAGCTGCAGGATACTCTCTTCTACAATAATATCATAGGGAAAAAGGAAAATTTCATCATTTACATAGTATTATGTATAATATTATGATTTACCAGGTTTTATGTCTGTCACACAGTTTTTTCTCTCTCCCTACAATCTTTTGAAATCACTCCTCCCCCCCCCCCCTAGAATAGGATATTTCCTGTTGTGTAAAATCTAAGGCAATACTGCTTCAATATAGCTGCCAGAGCAACACTTGTCGTTTTCATCCAAAGCCAGTAGTAGCTTTCAAGAAGTCTACAAGTGAGGATTTCACAACAGTATTTTAATACTTTCTCTCTCCCTACAACCACCTCACCAATTAAGGTAACTATTTAATTAGTTAAATAATAATAAATTGTTGTGGGTACTACTGTCATGATGTTGTGTTTATTATTTTAATAACGAAAATCCCCAACTGCATGGCATGATAACCACCAAAACCTCTCTCCCTACAACTAATCGAAACATTTGACTTTGTAGGGAGAGAGAATGGATTGTAGGGAGATACTAAGGCTTACATTAAATGTTTGGCACGGATAGGTAATTGGATATCAGACTGTCTTTTGACTCGGATGATTTTTCTGTGTATCTTCCTGAATGGAATGCGAGATTCTACAAGATTCGGCAGCCTTTGCAGAACCACCGAACCAAAACTCAATCCCCCCCTTGAAGACCCTCAACCACGTACACTGTAATTCTACTGTAGGGATCGTTTTCTTGTTCTGAAATATAATTTTAAAGTTCGAATTTCTATTGTTTTCTCTCTCCCTACAAACTTGAAATTTTCAAAATTCCTTACTTCCCAAACTATCCAAATAAAGTGTGTGCGCGCGTAAGGAACCCACATAGAGACACAATATGGGGAAAAAACGAGGTTTTGTTCACAAAAAAAGTTGAACTGGAAATGACCTATAATAATCATCATAATTAAGTATAGGTCTTTTCAAAATAATTTTGTAAAGACCCATTTATGTATTAAGTAATAAATTTTGGCAAATATGTTAATTTACTACATGGTGGAGATGCTAGCATTCACATATATTTGAGGAGCTTTTTACAAAACTTCATAAATCCACTTTCGACCAAACTGCGGTTTTTTCTGAATTCTGGTAGTTTAGTTAGTCTTTTAGGTACTTTGTGTAGAAGTTTCGTGTATCACAACTAAATAATATTTAGTTGTGATACACGAACCTTCTACACATAGTACAAGACGAACTACCATGGTCTACGAAGTACCATCAGCACCATGGTATGTGCGAGGCAGTACCCTTCACACAGACCTAAACATTCCCTACGTCGCCGAAGTCATCCAACATAACTATAACAACCTTCACCACACTATTACACATCACACAAATCACCTAATAACCATCCTGGTCAACAATCCACCGGAACCAAGCCTCGGAAGACGACTCAAGAGACTCTTATCACCGCCCAGCGTAACATGATCAAGTAGCACAGCAAACACTTCTTTAGATTCGACACCATCGCAACCCGCATCCAACAGAGGCCAGTTGATGGACTGCACCCTCCCATCACGTCAAACCCCAATTAGAGGACTCCTCTACTATAGTTCCAGAATTATCTCAACTGCACAATAAAGTTTTCTTTTACTTGAATATATACATTTAGAAGTGAAAAAACTGATTTTAGACACCTTCAAGTATATCTGGAGCAACTCGGTTGCTAAAAAGATCAAGACTTCATTTTGACTGCTACACCACCTCAGAAATGAGAAAACGGACTTTTTTTTAAACGACCCAACCACGTTACTTCATCGTTACCATTACTTCACCCAACCATCCTAAGAGTGGCCCGATTCTGCCCATCTACGAATTTAACCTCTTGCTTGCCAAGACAGATTTTTTGTGCAAAATTTGAACTCCTTATCTCAATTCTATGGAGAGTTATCGACTGGAATGACACATACAGTGGGGGGGGGGGGGGGTTGTATTTGCACACCCTGGTTTTTTCTTGATATAATGAATTGAAAACTAAAAACACCTCACTTTATAGATTTTTCGGTGAAGTCAGAATCGCGATGTAAGACTTACAGGTACCTAACCGACTTTTGATAGAAATCAACAATTATTGTGACCATTTCAAGCATTTCAGATTTCAAATCCCACGTGGGTGTGAGCGTAAATGGGAGAACAAATGAACTCATCGAATATAAAATAGTTATCAATAAGTTTATGGGCTAACTAATAATATTGTAACGCTTTTGCATAAATTAAACAAAAACAAAATGCAACAAATATACAGCAAGAGAAGAATTTTTGTTAAAGGTCTAGAAGATGAACTTTACATAAATAACTACGTACAGAAAAAATATACACAAAAAGTTGATAGCACACAAGAAGCAAGTGTAAAAGAACTGAACAGTTGATTTTAAGAAAACGGAGTGCTTGAAATTACATGAACAGGACATTTGAAAGTTGTTTAATAGTACAAAACTCCTTATAATGTACCTGTCGAATTTAAACTTAGAAAATGATATCAGACTATATTATTATAATTTGACAATATTATTGAATAAATTGAAAATAATTTTTGAAGGGACTAAAAGCTAAACAGTGGGGGGAAAAACGGGAGGTTTCGGGGCAATATTTTCAGGATCACAACTTAACCACCCAGCACTTTGGACGCGTTGAAAGTTTTGCGGTTTTCCGAAACAGTCCCCGGCGTTAGCGATCATTTCCGATTCTGAAGAGCGTTCGAGAGCCAGTCCATGGCAGGGTCGAGGCCGTCACCTTTGACGGCGGAGGTTTTGAATATTTGGAACGTCCTGTTTTTGAGAGCGTCGAGACCAAGAGCTTGGTGGACCTCTGCGACGCTCAAACAGCCTTCCATGTCCTGTTTGTTGGCGAGAACGACGAGGATGGCGCCTTGAAGCTCCTCTTCCTGGCAAGAGAAACAAAAGGTAATGTAATGATACGAGACGATATTATACAGGTATTGAAGTTGAAATGGATTCATAGGGAAGCTCTGAAAGCGCCTTGGGGTGAGGCGTAAACCGTTACAGTTGGAACGTTTCGATATTGTAATGGAGACCATCACATGACTTGTTGTTGACATTGGTTGAAAATCTTGTTGTTACGCTCAAGGAGTTATTTGGACATTATTGTTAAAAATATAGTGGTAGAATTGTCCCCGTTATTTGTACAATATTTTTCCTCTAGTACCACAAAACATCCTCACGTCTGGAACCTACATGATGAGGATGTGAAAAAATTATTGGATAGATAGCTTTATGTTTAAAACAAATGACGAAATCAGATCCCAACTAACATTAAATTTGAAGCTTTTCCTGTATTGAAATTAACCCGTTCTAACCACACTCAAAAATGTGCACAAACTTTTATTTTACGTGGGTTTTGGAACAACCTGGCGATTTTTCCAACGAAGAAAGCAGTAATGTATCAACTATGGCTTGGAGATCCTTCATATGAGGAGCGAGTGAGTAGTTCCAGTATTTGACTTTGAGAAGTGGTTCAAGGTCAGAATGACCCGTAGGTGTGAGTGGACGGGTACCAGACCCTCGGATCGGACTGGAGACAGTCATGTTAACAGATGGCTCTAGGATGGATGTGAGGTCAGGGGCTGTGGTCAGTGGTATGAGACCTCGCACGGAGGCATCTTGGCCGCTGGGCGTGCATGCTACTGTGTATCAGGCGGAACTTTATGCTATTGGAGAAGGGTGTGGCGGAGATGATAAGGAGAAGATTTAGAGGAAGGAAGGTACTCGTATTTTCGTACTAAAGGCCCTTTTGCAACCCAAACCAGGTAAAGACTGGCGAAGTAGAGCAGGGAGGTGCTAAACTGCCTGGTGGCAGAGTACGAAGTGATGTGGGTACCGGGACATAGTGGGGTGGAAGGTAGTGAGCGAGCAGATGGCATGCCAAGAAAATGGGCCTCCACAGCATTTGTTGGGCCGGAGCCAGTCTTGGGGATTGCTAAATGTTTGGTAGGATTCTCCTTGGGAGAATGGGTGAGAGAAAGGTAGAGGAGGCATTGGGAAGACATCCAGGCACAAAGTTTCGGGATGTTGACTATGGCAGCACCCTGTAGGAAAAGATCTCAGAAGAACTAGAGCTGCCAAGGAGGGAGATGAGACACCTGTGGGGATGGTGACGGGGAACGGGTGCTTCCGGAAACATCTACACAGAATCGGAGTCCATCTAGTAGCCTCATCATCTAGTTGAGCGTCCAGCACTTGAAGCTCGACGGTTTAGAATCTTCAGGTCTCGTACCAGAAGGAACTGTATCGGCAAACAACCTGGTAAGGGGCATCATCAATCTGGTAGAGGGAGTGGACTGGCCGTAGGGCCTATAAGTTGGTCTACAAGGCAACGCTACAATAAGCCCAGGCTTCAGTACGCCTGCTGGGGATAGGAGCCAGCCATAGACACTGATATAAATATAATCTAAAACTATGGCTGCCAGACGCATAATTTTAGAAGTATCAATTATTCTGTTTGAGAAACACCACTACCAAAAATCTTAAAAATATGAATCCAATAGTATCAAAGATTCAACTATTCAAGTGTAAGGCTGAACTACATTATTTAGGACGGCAGTGCTTACATAATAATTATGTAATGGATAATTTTACCTTTAACATGTACAGCAGTTCATCTTTAGATATTCCTATCCTGTCTTTGTCAGCGGAGTCAACAACATAAATTATGGCATCGGTGTTTGAATAGTAACACCTCCAGTAGGGCCTGAAAAAAATAAGCAATGTCAATCTTGTACACTTGAATGTCTGAAGATTAGAAGGTAATACCTGCTTTCTCTAAGAGATAATCAAGTTTTAATGCATCAGTTGATTGTTGATTATATGAGCCGAAATAGTTTCAGTTTTCTTTTTTCAAAACAACTTCTCGTCATTGAGACTTGGTTTAACCATCATGTACTTACTGCTCCTAATGAATTATTAAATAAATTAAGTACCTACTTACTGCCAATTTAACCTGACATGTTAATTGAGTGCCATATGCGTAGCAAGAGGACGTATATTTACTTATGTACTTATCAGTTTCAGTAAACATATAGGCCTAAGCCAATCAACGAGCCAATAATATCGTTGGGTGATGTTTGAGTGGACCAGCGTTGAAAGTGTTGCAACAGAGGTGATTCTCAGAACAAACCATACTCAACTTGAACCAACGACCGTGCAACGCATGAGTTAATCAGGAAGTGAACAATAGATAACCAAAAACTACGTACCACGTATGAAGTACCTACTAATTAGAGTTATTAGAGTACACTACCTTATACTAGTTTGGCCGCCAAGATCCCAAACTTGGAATTTCAAATTTTTGTAAGTGACTTGTTCTACGTTGAAACCTATTGTGGGGATCGTAGTGACGACTTCGCCGACTTGCAGTCTATACAATATAGTCGTTTTCCCGGAGCCGTCGAGACCGAGGATCAAAATCCGCATTTCCCGACTTCCAAGGAGATTCCTAAAGTAACTAAAAAGGCCGCCTGTAACATAAAATATAGAGGTGTTCTTATCAACCTGAAAGGATTAGACGTAATCTGATAGGCTAGGACGAGGGTGTCGAGGTGAAATATACCGTGTATGACACACAGGCCTGTTGTACGTTTAAAAACTAGCTCCGTGCCATTAACATGAAGTGGATTTTGACATTATTATACAATCTCAATGTAGCATGCATTGATTTTCCAGTAGGTAGTTGTAGGGGAAACCAAGACACGTAAGTCACCGAATCCTACATCTGCCTCACGAAAAGTAGCCTACCGATAAGCCATTGAAAATAATTTTACTCATCTGTTAAACTCAAAGGCATTTCATTCAAGTAAATAAGACCACTCACCCATTGTATTTCAACGAAAAATATTGCAAAAACACATAAATATTTAATGTAGCTATGTGGAAGGAACAAAACAACTGACACCGACTGTCAAACTGAGCAATGTTGTCAAAACTGTGACTACTGAGAAAATGGTTCCATCCGTTGAAACTTTTTTAATTATTAAGTGTATTAGGATACAAAATGATTTTGAAATAACATCATCACATTTCTCACGAGTAATTAAGTAAATTAATGTTTTGCTTTGAAGAAAGCAATGTGCTCATTCATGGAAGAAAGCAATGTGCTCATTCCTTCTTCCATGGTGCTCATTATCCCTGAGGTATAACTTCTTGATGTAAAAAAACTAACCCCAAGTTTAATAACCTCCATTATGGATGCTGCTATTCATCCAGTATCCACCATGTATTTGTTGGATTTCATTTGAATTCTATTTCTTTCCAATAGTGGTCCAGAAACTTGTAGATGGTGAAAGATTTCCTCAAGGTTTCATTCATTGCTCCTTCCCAGATGTTCGGTTGTGCATAACTTGTTAGCTATGTCGTGCCTTTGAACATTTGCATGATGGGACTCAACGGTAAGATAAATCCATTTTCCGTAGCGATCATATTCAGCATTGCTCCTTTCTATTCGCTATGTGTTGATCATAATAACACGTTGCCTGAAAAACCCGTCTTGGCTACTAATAAAATCAACGTCACGAACGTCAACGCCACTGCAGCAGGACTTGTGCACGTCCATAACTCAACATCTCATTCAACCAAAAACCAGACCGAAGTGAAATCGCCGTCTTCAATACCAAAACCCAAGCCAGTGATCGTCATATCTCCATCTCCAACTCATGTTTCGTCCCAAAACGGCAGCGTTCATGCTACTGGCCATGAAAATGTTCCTTTGAAAATCGATCACACCCCAAAACTTGGGGTTCGACAAATGATGGAAGGAGGTGGTACTTTACACGATCTAGATAAGAAACATAAGGCGCAGGAAAATAACCTGACTGCGAACCAACTTGATATTCTCAATACGTCTCTGGAGCCGCATAAGAACATATCACCCCGGAAGGGAGCACCTGTGGATTTGCAGACTGACGTTCACTCGTCTCTGCCAACGCCCTCCACAACTTCTGCCACAAGTACCACTAGTTCTACAACGCCACTCCCTACTACTAAAAGACAAATGAAGCCTAAATTCACGATAATTAAAGGCGACAAATTTTCCAAAGAAAGCGAGTCTTTCATCGAGTCTCCCACGACGGGGAAGGACTACGTTTTGCCTCTGGTTCTCATCATATTTGCCGTCCCGGGTTTCGTTTTTCTCGTCAAGTTCCTGTACAAGCGCGGTACAGAGTTCACAGAGCGGCAGCAGTACCACAGGATGTACCTTATCGACGGTATGTATAACGCTACATAGACCCTCTCGAGTCTGACTGGAAATTCATAGTCTTGATGTACAAAGCAGACAATAACGTCCATCCCGACCGATTTAGGAGAGATCAGTCTGAACAACTATTTTGTAGAAACTACTCACCATTTGGGTCATGTAATTCAATCAAGGGCCTCAGAATTCGCTGTGTAAGATAATGAAATCGAATCTTATTCATGTGTGGTGAGTGGATAAATACCAAAGATATGTTTGGATAACTGTCAGTTACCTAGTAGGTACCTTTTATCACGAATATTGGTCCAGAGAAGGCTCAGCTTAGCGTTTCGTTTGATCCGCCGTAATATTATACTGGGTTTCCATATTAACTGATACATCATGTCATGTTACAATAGACCGGTGAGTGGTCCAATCCTACAAGTTCCACTTGTAGTAGGGAACCCCTAAAGGTTTGGGTATCTTTAAGATGAAATATCTTCAAAACGTCCTGGTCGACCTTCTCATTGATTTTCCAACTCAAATTTACATTATTAAACGTCTCACGTTTACGGTTATTGCTACCAATCTCAGGCCCATTTCACACAGAAGCACCATCAGGCAGACGAAGGACGGCCAAATGATTTGTCGATGTCTCTTCTATGAGAACAAATAGTCCAATTACTGCTACTTAACTAAACAAAGGAATCCGAACAAAGGTATAATTGTGATTTAGACGCTCTTATCAAATAGTCCCTACCTTGAAAGTCACCTTTTCATATTTTTGTCCCAGGAGATTGTCAGGCGGACTTCCTCAAAAGATGGGGAAGGGTCATGAAAAATTTATTTTGGGCGGACAACTTGCAAACCGTCAATCTGACCAAGTTTGGAGACGTGAGCTTGAACCCTAGAATGAACTACCATAGCTTCTGATTTGTGAAATTGAATAAAGTAACCTTGCTTAACATTCCTTGTTTTCTGTATATTCTTAACAATTGAAGCTCTTTTTCTGTGAACTCGCTATCAGAACAGGCTATGGGTTATCAGAACAGGTTATGAGTGACCTCTATGGGAAACCTTGTGGTTCTGTGGGTTTGGCTCCACAACGGATGATGTGTGTAATTTTGAAACATGATGAGGAATTCCAATCAAGGGTTCCTCCATTAATATATTTGAAGAGAAGTTATGTTAAAAAAATGCTTGTGAAATCTAGAGGGTGATTGAAGAAGGTACCTACAAGGTGGAGGTGCACGCATAATGTAAGTTACAGAGTTACTGGATCAATCCTCGCTGAATTTTCATTTTAATTGCATTTATCCCCTCTTGACTGCCCTTGCTCGAGGCAGTCACCGGTCGTAGAACTGTTAACTTCTTCCATTTGTTAGTAATTCAAAGCTTTGTTTTGTAATTCAAAGTAGTGTTTTTGGGATAACAAAGTCATTTTTTTAAAATTCAACAAGCAAGTTTACGACTTAATTTTGCATATTTCAAGTCAAGTTGTTACCTGAGTTGGAGATTACTAGTTGTTACTCCTCATCGTAGGCAGTAAAATTTACCGTGGATTCACTACATCCCGTTTATTGTTACTAACTACTTACCTTTTAACCCTAATTATATGTAAATACCTTTGCATTGGCTGCCAGTTTGAGGGTTTTCTCCATGGTATTGGAATTGCATTGACGTCAAGTACAAAAAGCAGTTGAAGGCGACAGGGTTATGTGAAGAGGAAGTGGGTCATACCACTTGGTGGCACTGCTTCAAGTTGGTGAGTTTACTTGCTATTGCTTACTGATTCAATGTGTATTCGTTCACCTGTAAACGTGGTTTTCATGCCAACAATAAGGCAGGTAAAATCAAAACCAGTTGGTTAAAAGAAGCTGAACCTCAAGGTGCGTCCACACTATGACGCCTAAAGTACGAGTAGCTTTTTCAGTGTGAACAAATCAATCCCAACCTCAAATGAAATGTATGGTTTGCTGAGTTTCCCCTGTTCTCGGGGGGTTAGGCAATATGCCCACTCAGAGGGCTATCCGGTCTGCATTCACAGACCTGGCTATCTCCAGAGTGGTTGAACAAAAGACACGAGGATCAAGGACACTCAGCAAACCATCACACAAATCAATTACTAGATGCCCCAAGATCTGCCACACACCACGTTCCTAACAACATACGATGAAGCTGCGATTTTTGCTGCTCCAACTGCCATGATTATTGGAGTATCAGCAAATCAACTCAGCAGAAGTTTTGGATTAGAACCAGCGCCAGTGTGCTGCTCAGGTCGTCCGCACGATTTCGGTTCAAATTTCTTGGATCTGGATCATTTTGCTTTCAAACAAGTTCCGGAAGTTCGAGGCCGATCGTCATAATTTGGACGCACCTTTGGGATTTGAAATGCTTGTTTGATAATATTTTGTATCGATTTTATGGCGGTTCTTGGTTTATCTCTGTATGACATATGTGACGTAGTACATCTATGACATAGTAATTATTAACTGCCTACCGTTCAAATAATTACGGACTGTGATATTTGCAAATTCAATTGACTAGTATTCACCTTCCTGAACGGAAATTTTAATAGACGGTCAATTCTCTGGAAAGTCGAATGCATTTTGAACGATGCAAAGTTCAAATTAAACAAAAATTAGTTCTAGTGATTTTGTTGAAAAATTAACAACGACTTCATGTCCAAATTTGGTGTATTTCATAGTAGAATGAGAAAATGTATTGTATATGTCACTGAATTATCCATTAGGTATATTATCCATTAGGTATATTATGAGATGCTCTATTTTTATACAATTAAATGGACTGTGATGTGTAGTAATTACAGCATTGTGAAAAAATGTGAAATTGTTTATAAAAATAATTTTATTGTGCTTTTTACCAAAATTACTTGTTAAAATATGTTTTAATCGCCAATATGTTTTGTTGCATTTGATTTCAATAAATTCACTATCAATTTGAACTTTTTATTGTGTAAATGCACACATCCCTATGCATTGTACGCTTTCTAAGTTCACACCATTCGACTGCCTGAGTAGGTTGTATTAGCCACGACCTCCTTATTATAATTTCAAATCCTAATACGTATAAAGTTTATATCACAATACATACAGATAATAAATTATCTCATTTTCAACACGAGTCCTTCGAAATATTGGATAGTAGTGAAATAAATATGAACATTATTATAATCGAAGAGTTTAACTTAATGACATGACACTTGTACAATAACACCACTGTGGGATCCAATCGGTTTTTGTTGGGTATTTTAAACTAAATATTTGCTCACTAATCAATGATCTACATTATCTAATCTACCAGTTCTTGAATTCCTTACGTAACGTGACTAAAAAATGTTGATCATCACAATTTGTTGTTAACGTTTATCACAATTATTTGTGTCCGCAAGAAGAATTACATTATTAGTAAATTTTACAATATCCCTTTAATAAATGAACGATATTGATCCTAAATTAGCACTAAGATGTCGTCACCACCGCGCCAATCTGCTTTTTTGGCCATTTTCGTTTTAGTACGTCTACGGATGCGTGAAACGAATTTATTATTTTTCAAAAAATCCATGGGGAATTACGAGTGTCGGCTCTGGCGTGTTGTACCCAAATGTGCTGTAAAACGAAAATGACAAAAAACAGGCGTGGTGGTAACGGTATGGTACGATCTACAACCAACATGATTCCCATTTCACAATGTTCCGAGTTGTACCTCAATTTTTGAAGCAAGGGCGGATCCAGACTTTGATCACGGGAGGGGGGGGGGGGGGGGCATGAGGTTCATAACCTAATCTAACTTATATGGATGGAATTTTACAAACAAAGTTAATTGTTTCTATTGCACAGTATAGAGTGTTTAGGGAATCACTGACAACTGAAGATCTATCCACCTCCTATTTGTACATGGCCAAATCAATGTTGTTTTTATGGCAATTTTGCTTTTATTTTATTTTAATAAAAACCCTTTTTGCACGCCAATGACGTCCATGTTCGAATTCAGCATTAGTATGGACCTATTGAACAACCTCTCGAAATTTGGGAGGTGTCACTATGTTTAAAATCCAGATATAGTGCCGAAAAGTTTGTGGCCATTGAGCAACAAGCCCAGACAACTAATATAACATTGTCGATTTTTTGCTGGGGGGGTTCATGACCCCATGAATCCGCCACTGAATTTTTTTCAGGGTTCTGTAGGGTTGCCAGAAATGTTTCAAGGCTGTCACTGTTGCGCAAAATCTAAGTTCACTCTAGTACAGTTCAGTATAACAACTCCGTTCCAGTTGGAGGTGCCTTGGGTGGATAGGCTCAATACCTTTCCATTACGGTTCCACAGCGTGTTCCCATTGGAAAATCTCTCAAGTGGCTTTTCTTCAGACACCTGGCTCCCTGCTAGAATGTTCTGGGTAAACGAAGGTAGTGGCGGTAAGAGGGTGTTGCCAACTGTTTCAGGAGCAGTATCTAGCAGGAGATAATCAACATAACAGGGTTCGTTGTATTCGTGAAACAACTCATAATGCAACAGAACAGCCTGTGCCAGAACAACCCACAACGTACATCCAATTCAGGGCATCTGTTCTGTGTGCACCACCAAAACAAATGCAAAAGGACCTGCACTGACTCAACTACCTACCCCTTTTCCCCAGTAATACTTTTCCCTCCTTATACAAATCAACCAGATACGCCCGAACAATTCGTAATACAGTTACATAATTCAAGGGTTTTCAACTAGTAATTACATAATTTGAGCATAGTACAGGTGTGTACGAAGTAACGGTTACTGTTGCCGGTTCAGTGTCGGTGAGCTCTACTTATTCTTGTCTTTGGGCTCGTCAGGGTAGATTTCCCGAGGCGGTTTGAGGGTGAAGAACGTCTGATTGCGATTGTAGGCTTTTGATGCTCTGAATAGAGTGTCAGTTCCGTGAAGCCAATCGAGTATGCCCAGCACTCCGTAGCATTGATTAAACCTGAAAGGGATTACTTTTATAGTTACGCCAGTCTATTGATTAACATACTCCAAGGTAGGTTTGGGAAGGAGCGTGAGAGGTCTTCAGTAAACTAATTTGATAATAGCTGTCACCTTACGATTACATTAATTGGAGAAAAGCCACTTAAAAGCTGTTGATTCTCTAATTGAGGGGTTTGCAGCAAGAACGAGTTAACTCAATTTTTGAGCAAAATGAGATACCTAACTGACGTTTCATCGACAAAAAAAAAAAAAAAAAAAAAAAAATCGTTCTTTCGTTCGGTGCAAGAAGGAGGTTCCTTCCATTGACAGTTACCAAGAAATCCGCTAGATGGAGTTGGCTGCTTCGTTTTTTGGATCAACATGAAGTTATTTCCAGGAGTTGAAGCTTTGATTGAAACAATTGGTGCTTTCGCCCGGTGGGGGGGAGGGGGGACAAAATTTAATGGCGACCTGACAATCATCTTTATCTGATGAAAAACCACAAATTTTTAACCACACCTGCATACACATGTAGTCAGTCCTAAGTCTGTAAGTGGGAAGGAACTTTTGTGGTTTTTGTCGGTTGCGTAACGCCAATTTTGTAGGGGCACCAGTAGGTGCGCAAAGTGGTCTTCCTACGGGTGCGTATTGTCGGAGTTTTTCGGGCCTGGGTGGGTAACGTCGAACTCCCGTTATGCCCCGTACCCTGTATATAATTACCACCACGTTGTAATAATATTACAACTGTATACTTTAATATTACTGTATATTTTAGAGTTTCATTTTGATTAGAAAGACGTGTGTGATTACATTGAGAGCCCGTTTAGCGAATTTTCGAAGAAAATGTAGAGCTATAATAGCTGTTCTCGGTACAACATTTTTAAAACTCGAATTTCCGAAAACTTTTAATAGCTACCAAAATCCGTTTTAGACCATCCTGAATCCACTGCCAAAATAAATGCTAAAATATTATTATTATGTATATGTCACTCCAGACGATAACTCACCATATAGGTAATAGACTCTACTTTTTGTGCAAATTTGAAATTTTTATCTCTATTAAATAGATGGGGCGGTAACCCATAAATCCCCAAAATGAAACAGTCTCCCATGTACCACCTCAGGGGTTTTTACGTTGAACCCAATGGTGAAATCAGAATGCGATATCTCATTCCGTTCTCAATCTGGTGCAATTTGAAGATGAAGAAACTTGGTTGATACTTGAGATGTCCTTCAATGGAGGCATTTTACATAAAACCAGTTATTTCTTCGAAAATTCGCTCTTATAGCCATGTTGCATGACTGTGGATTTTTTATTTTCTAATCGAAATAATCGTAAGGAACGATTTTATTCTCAAGCAGAATCAGATGGGTACAGTTAAGTGCTGTAAAGTGGCGTACATGTCCATATTCTCTGTGGAACCATGTATGAACTCCTCATATAACAACGGGCAGTATCCCAGGAAGAAGAGGAGTCGGCTAGGTGTCGAATGTGAGGAGCTGTCAAACTGTAATATAACCTGGCAGTTACCATCTACAAGGTAAGTAAGTGGGGTAAGTGAAGGTAGGAACGATTTTACGTCATAATAAGCTCCGTCAAATTTCCTACAAATCCCTGACAAGCAACTTACTTGAGATGGTGGAAATCGTGGCTCTCGGGAGAGAAGAAGAACGGGAAGTGGTAGCCGCAATGGGAGTTGAGAGTATTGAGGATGGCCATAGTGAACCAAATGTACGCTGTGATGACGTGAGCCCTCAGAAGGAGAATCCCTAGGAACGGAGGAATGAGATTGGACAACACGTGTTCCACAGGGTGAGCGTAAATGGCGGTCACCGCAACCGGAGCTGTCCACTCGTGGTGTTGCTTATGGATGTATTTGTAAAGATATTTCCAGTGGAGGAGTCTGAAAAAACATTTACACAAGAACACCAAACATCGGTAACTGCTCTGAACGGTCCTTTTGAAGGAGGTCTGTTCTAACGTACCTGTGAGAGTAGTAAAAAGCTACTTCTTCGACCAGAACGCACACAATCAGGTCGAATAGGAATCTGTGGAATGTGGGAAGCTCCCGAACTGGTGGTAGACCCCTCCACATCCCCAGTTTGAAGCAGAATATGGTAGTCACGTACCCGACAACCGTTTGGTTGAACAACACTTGTTTAATAACCTTTAACAAACAAAAATGTCACACAGTCAAAATTGAAACCGCGAAATAGACTAGAAAAAGTATATTCTTCAAAATAGACTAAACTCAAGTTGAAAGAGGCTTGATTAACATTTCACGGGTCGAATGAAAGATTTTGGAATCAAAACTGGAAAAATACAAAATATACAGGGTGTAACAAGAGTGGTGTCCGACAGCGCTCCTACGTGTTCCACATTTTTTTAATCTCAAAATCACCTGTTTGTTAAACGCTTGGTAATCTGAATAATTCTTATAACAGAACTGTGAAGGTATGCTTAAAAAAAAAAAAGCACCAAAAGTCAGCTTCCTAACGGACTCATCAAACGTTTTTTTGCTGTTGAACTACGAGAGAAACTGAGGTTTGAATGCGAAAACACGTGTTTTTTTTCGGGCTGAATCTTAGGGTTCTATGACAACTGAGAACCCTTTGTGAACTAGTGAGTTCTGAGTCATCTTTGTGGTAATATTTCACGCTGTGTTTACCGACGAGCGGTTCTTTGCATCCGAGGGAACAGGGGACGTTATGAGCATCTTGTGAACTGAATTTAGTAATGGTTGACAAAAATAAAAAACTTCCATAGTTCAATTATTAAAAAATCTTAAAATTGAAAAAGTCGAATTTTGAGTGGATTAAAAACAAGTCTACGAGACACTTTTCGTCGGAAATTAAATGTAGAACACGTAGGAGAGCTGTCGGACACCACTCGCCTTACACCCTGTATAGAACTTTTCCTTATAACATTATAACATATTCACCTTCTTCAGTTTATCGATATCCACCGGTTCGTTCATCCCAGGTTGTATTTTATATCTTTTGATCATTCCTGGCTTGTCGATAAGATCGAGGACGGTGTAAAGGCCACCAAAAGTCCAGTAAACGACGAATATTAAAGTCATGCTTCCTGGACAGAAGAAACGGAATAACGTTAATATACTGGCGTATATTCACATCCTTCATCTCTGTCTGAGTATCGCTTAGGGGGTCGCACCACAATTTCAAATAATGTCACTGGTAATGTTTTATTATTATCTTCAGGCCAGACAATATAGAATGTTTAGCGCAAACTCCCTTCAAAAGCTTCATTTTTCTAATTTTTAAAATTTTCCGGGGGGAAAGGGCCCCCGGTCCCCCCAAACCACGAGCCCAAGGACCACGCCACAGGTGGAGCCTAGGGGCCTTTACTTTTTAAATCCGGCCCTGATTAATTATCAATATTCTATATCACCGCTCACCGTACACCCAGAACGTGTAAGGGTCTTCGCCGAGTACGTCCAGGATTTTGTCCCATCCTGCTTGCCAAAACACGCCGGAATCCCTCCAAAACTCTTTCACTTGCCTGAAAGGAAGCATTTCGGTTTACTATCATAGATAATGAAATCATCAACCCGAGGGTTCCATAACTTGAAAAATGATGGAAATGGCTTTTCAAATTTTTGAATGGTGTTATTCCTTAAAAATTGTCTACACTGTTGCGTTCGTTTCTATAATAGCTCTAATCGGGTGGCTCCTACCACCCTTTCACTTTGATGCACTCCATCCTCATCCCACAGCCCCATCACTAGGATTAGGTACCAGAAAAGTCTCACCGAAATATAGTAACTTTGGTAAAAAAGACAAAACAATATCGTCGATGAAACAGCAACATGCTATAACTCATTTTTCCCAACTTTTCAGGAGAGACAAAATAAACCGTTGCGTCAAGAATTTGCAGTTTTTTAAATTTATTTTTATTCAATTTTTGGAATCCACGTATCTTGAAACGTAAACCTTCAAAGTTTGAGGGGGGGAGGGGGTAATTTTTTTTTCTTGGGCGATTCCAAAGGTTCATTATCGAAGATGATAAACCAAAACTGTTTACAAAACTTTCGTGATCTTCCATGCTGAGTCGTTGCCTCGCCACAACTGCACTTATAGCATGTTGGTTTCAAACTGAATAATATCTTGTTAACAAGCTACGAAAAGATAGAAAAGTTAGACGACACAAGACTATTTTTTGATATTTCGGCCAACTTGCCTTTGTCAAAATCTATAGAAGTTGAAGGTCTGTAGAAGATCACCATAACAATAGTTAGATATTCGATTGTCAAAGGGGCGTCGATTAATTGATTCCTAAGATTTTTCGTTCTTTCTGAAAAAACAAGGTTTCTCCCCCCAAATATAGTATTTTGCATACTATGCATATAGGATATTTGTCTCAAAATATAGTGTAATACTATATAATATATTATAAATAATTATAATTATATTATAAAGTATGTCTGGCAACCCTACCTATCACTTCAAACAGCCAATCAAAAGCAGTTTCCTTTCACTTGATGTCAAACAAACTTTGTAGCCCCTACCGCACTTCAGAGCCCTCTAATATGCATATGGAGATTTTTATAATTTCTCAAAAAGTTAGGTGAAATAATCACTAATTATGGGGCCGCAGGTATCTTCTAATAGGTCGTAAAATGGACAGTCGGTTTGGTGACTTGAGGTTTTATCGTTGAACGATAACGAGAGGTGATTGCATATCATCAAGGCAAGTGTGCAATTAACGTTCTCATGCAACTGGTATTTATGGAAGTCATAGGAAAGGAGGATGTCCAGGACAACAGAATTATTGGACGAAGCGGAATTTTTTTACTCTGTTTTATTCCTGCAGGTTTTGATTGAAACGAAAAAAAGTGATGAACGTAACTCGATACGTTACATTGGGATTCAATTCAATATCTGCGTGGTCTTACTCAGTGGCGAGCGCCATGAAGATGCGTCGACCGCGTAGGAATCCCGTTGAACGACACGCAATCAAAACACCGCCGACTCCGCGGCCACAGAAAGAAGAATCCGGCGATCTCTTCCGAATGGACGAGACTCAACTGACGTCTGATGGTCGCGGACCTCCGGACAGGACCCAGCTCCCCCCCCCCCCCCCCGCTTCCTCTGACGGTTCTAAAAGACTCGACCTTGGAATCCTATCAGCGACACCTATCACCCTCCTTTACAACAAACTAATCCAACCGTTTCACGAGGTCCCCCTCCTGAGTAATCAAAACACCGATGGGTTGGACACCAACCCAGACGTTGCACCAGGCAACTACACGTCGTACTCAACCTGAGTGTGCAAATTTTTGTACACAAAAACATAGACAATTATTGTAACATAGACCGACGACATAATGATTTCCAAACCGAGGAAATCTCTGAATGAGAAGGAAGCATAACGCCCCATATCCCTCCTCCCTGTTATGTCAAAAATATTTGAGAAGTTACACCTTAAACGACTGAAGGCAAATTTCAGAGAATGGGTGCGGAGATAGTGGAGGTCATAATGATTTCCGAACCGGGGAAATCTCAGAGTGAGAAGGAAGGATATCGCCCTATATCCCTTTTCCCTGTTATGACCAAATTATTTGAGAAGTTACTTCTTAAACGACTGAAGGCAATCATTGAAGACAGAAATTTGATTCCACATCACCAATTTGGATTCAGAGAACGCCACTCCACAATAAATCAGATCACCGAATCACTAACATTATAAAAAAGGCCTTGGAAGGCAAAAAAATATTTGCCAGTATCTTCTTGGATGTGGCACAAGCGTTTGACAAGGTTAGGCACGAGGGCCTTGAATACAAATTGCACTGGGATTTCCCACGTCAGTATTACTTACTCCTTAAATCCTACATTCAGAACCGACATTTTAGAGTAAAGCAAGATGACCATTACTCCAGCTTGAAGACTATAAAAGCTGTTGTCCCGCAAGGATGTGTTCTCCCGTACATTACCTTGTGTACACACGGGACCTACCCACACTAGAAGACACAACTGTTGCTACTTTTGCAGATGACACGGCAATCCTAACTGTTGGAAAAGATGTTGAAACCGCCACCCACGAATTACTAAAGTCCACTAATGAGATTGTCTAGTCGACCAAGATGTGGAGGATTAGGCTGAACGAGTCGAAGTCGGTTCACATCAATTTCACAAATCGAAAAATCTTAGTCTTGAATGTTGAGATCAACTCAACTAAAATACCGTACGCTGACACCGTCAAGTAGGGTAGAGTCGTGTACCTAGGGACATTTTTTTCAATAGCTAGCCATACACGAGCGGATTTTTCCGGCGGATCAGATCCGCCGATCTTCTCACCGACCCCATCCGCCGATCTCAGATCTGTCGTAGCCCACTCACGTGCGGATCGATCCGCGAGGTCGTCCGCCAACACATCCGTTGGCAGATTTGATTTGTTCGTGTATGGGGTGATCCGACGGATATCCCTTGTCAGATCCGCGGATCCACATCTGTCGAGCATGTCGGACGGATCAGGGGATCCGACTGGCGGATTCGGCACTCGTTCTCATCGACACCAGGAATATCATCGCGGAAAGCTTCCACAATCTCGTCAAACATTTGTTTTTTAATATTTTTATTTGTGTAATGCTCATGGTCAAGTTTCCATAAGCATGGTCGGCTCTGATACATATCTATTAGTTTCTCAACATTCTCGTTGCTCCACTCCACTTTATTTGACATTATTAGGTACGTGTAATTACAACAACGGAACGTGTAATTACAACAACAATGCAATTATTTTATCGTTCACAGCAACAGAAAAGACCGCACGAAATCCGAGCCCACGTCAAATCCGCTCGTGTATGGTGACTGACTGCGTTGGTCCAATGACCGACTGGATCGGCGGATTTGTCCATACACGTAAGGGTGGGGTCTGCGGGTTTTCCCCGGCACCATTCCCGCAGATGTCGGCCGGACCTTGCCCTTTCCACTAACGATCGAATTGAACTGACGAATCTCCCAAAATTCTCAGAAAAATCCGTCATCCGCCGAGAAAATCCTGTATGAAGATCGTGTATGGCTAGCTATTATTAAATTTACCCTCCTACAAACGTGATTATGGCCATATTCCGCATACACATTGTTAGGACAACTCATTACCTCCACATCTATGGTGTCCTTACATTTTTAGGAACTCATAATGCTGGGTAACAGCAAATTTAAAAACAAAATTGAATAATATTATGTCCCTAGGTACAATACCACCACGTATTTTATAGTGAAATCCTTTTCAAGTACCAGAGTTGAGAGGTAAAAGATGTGTAACGTTCTCACCTCGTAATGGGAACTCTGAAGATCGTGAAGACAATGAGACCAGGTGTTATCGTGAAGATGCAGGTTGAAATCAACGACACGAGAAGCACAGGTACGTCCGTCTCCTCATCCTTGCATTTGTCACACTCGAGCCCGTGTCCGCAGTTTTTCTTTTTACCTCCGTTGAAAACGTTGTCCATCTCTGAAAAGTGAACGGGTACTTCTACGAATTACCAGTACAATTTCATCGAATATCGGAGGACGATTGACAACTGGCAGAGGGCCGGGGTGTCTACTTCACGTGAACAGTGCAGGTAGGAGATTCCCTGAAGCATTTCATTTTGGACCTGACTGCTGAAATGACAACGAATTAGCATCCTTCAGCGAATTTTCTGTCATTTTCAGGTTTGTAGGTAGCCTCCAAAAGCCTACTCAGCTGACCATAAGCCACTCATTGGTATCCATCAGAGCCTCCCTTTCGTATTTCAGCTTTGTAGGATAAACTGAACACCATGGAGTACAGATGAAATGGCTTCGGATGGGTTGCAAATTGGTCTAATCCTAAATTCAGTAAATCCTTTGAAAATCAAGTTTCTTTCACTTTTCATAATCAATGAAATACTATTTCATTACATACATAAACCTTGATAATGAAAAGCGAAAAAAAAGTAATTTTCAAAGGATTTACTGAATTTAGGATTAGACCAATTTAAAACCCATCCGAAGCCATTTCAAATTTCGAAATTTGTAATGATGATGATGATTTCATTTTCGAATTGATTTACGGGGTCCCCGCGAAAATTGGGCTTTTGGTGAAAACTTAAATAAATTTCGGACAATCGTGGCCTCACAAAACGTTAAAATTTGATTATCATTTTTTTTTTTTATATGCAAGTACCTACTCATAGAGATAGAACATGATCAAATCAAGCCTGGACCTGGTCTGTATTACAATACATGGTGTATTAAATTACATTCAAACATCAAAAGTGAATTGAAAAACTTACTGTTAATGAACATGACGGGACCCCTTGACGGCTTCTGGTACAGTGACCACTGGTAATTTCCCTCCGCCGCCCTTTCCTTTATTCATGGGAACCCCCTTCATCGACCAATATCGACCGTCTTATGAAAATGGCCAATATCTTAATAATACAGTATTTATTCCGTTAGACGTCCCCACACACCTACAGGTTGGTAGCAGCTATCGATCAACGTTTTAATATTTTTCCTTTCAGAGGAAATCACTTTCAACTTGCATGCGTCGTTTCTTCACTTCCGCCGTACCGACTTTTGCTTCGGTATATTTTTTCACTCTTTCATCCGCCATTTTATGCATAACACAACATCGAAGTTTGGTTCCAAAACCCATCAAAATATTGAAATCCTCCGTACAAACCCGTTATACTATTTCAAGCTTCAGAAGCCTTCAATTAGTATGATAGAATCTCCAGTAGCCTCGGTCAAGTCCCAGAATCCAACGTTTGGTCCATCGACCTTTTCTTACTAAGCAGCTTCTCGTTATTTTGTCAGAATTTGTTATTTCACATTTATTTTGTATTATTTCATCAGACCCTTCAAATTGGCTTTTCCCGTGTTGGCAACTTGTTTCCCGACTGTTATCTGGAAGTAACTTATCCCCACATCTTCTTCTGAAAGCTTCAAGTTATACAACCAAAAGCCATTAGATACCCATTAGCCATTAGATATCAAAGCCTATCACTTTCAAGTTTAGATTTGAAATAACTCGTGCTGTTCACCAGTGGATTCGCTGAAATTTTCACAGAAACGCTCTTTGATTTTATTGTGGTTATGAAACAAAACTAATGCTCAACGTCTTTCGGAAACGGACGACTCAATTATACTTCTACCTCTCGTTAATAACGTTATAATTCATTCTAATCATCGCATTAGAGTCTTTGGAAGGAGGATCCACCATTTGGGCATCTCCTGTTTACAGATGAGACAAGATGATATTTACTTATATATATACAAGATATAAGTAACATGATGTTACTTATATACAAGATAAGTAACATTAGGCTTTTCCCCTTTGATTGACTGATCCCTTCCTCCTTAGCCAATCAGGAGGTAACTTCCACTTTTGAACCGCATATAAAGCTGCATCTTATCTCTCAGCATCGATTCCACTCAACCCTTTATAAAAATTCCTTTGCTGTGGAAGGAGCGCGACTTTGGAATGGTCTTCCTCTTCGTTGATGCTCTATCTCCTCTTTCCGGCAATTCAGCACAGAACTGAAAACACATTCTGCTGATTTATGACTACACCGTTTTAATTTTCTTCTCTCTTTCCTTCTGGTTTCTCTCCAGCACTTCGACAATCAAGTAAATTTTATTTCAATTATATTTTGACGGCCATTTAATTATATCTTACTAAAACATATGTACATGGCGCTAGGGGGGGGGGGGGGGCTCGGTCCTATGCTGTGTGGACACAATAAATAAAAAATAAATAGAGGTCCACTCATTCCATCACCATGACTTGAGTGATCATTGAGGCCAATCGTTCCAATCATCATACAACAGAATTTCGCAGGGTTCGATGTGAGGAAGCTATCACCTTTACCGTGCGAGTTTCAAGGTGATGGTTGAGGTTTTGATTGGGTTAAATTGGGATCTCATTTGAAATTTCTCATGTGGGGTCTGATAGTAAATTTAACAAGCTTTTAGTTGGAAAAAAGAAATTTTGAATCGTACAATATTTTTGGAGCTATAGCGAAAAATGTGCCCAGAAAACTTGAATTTAACAAGTGCTGATTAACATGGGTATTTTAAGGGACTTGATTAACATTTTACATAATATGTGGTCTTAATAATATAATTATGGGGTCTGAAAGTAAAATTAACTATAATTATAGGTTTCACATAATATTATGGGGTCTGAAAGTAAAATTAACTAGTTTTCAGACGAACAAAAGAAATTTTGGCTCGGACGAATAGTTGCGTAGCCAAAGCCAAAAGAGACCGACAGACAAACATGTTTTTGCAGAGAAGTGCGACTAACCGCAGATCAGCCAAGCTTTGAACGCGTGTGGTGGCCAAACTGCTGGACCGAATTTAATGTTTCTGGGGTTCATCAAAGCATAATTTAACGCACTTTATGGCCTCTTTTGGCAGAGTTCCACCAGGGACTATAATATAGTCCCAGCTAACTTCGCGGTACTCGGAAAACAGCGACATTTTAGCACTAGTTTTAGTTTTTGGCCGAAAAAGCAGCTACGCAGCCTTTTGGCGGAAAAAATAGATTCGTTCCTGCTTTAAAGTAAAAGTATAGAAAAATATAGAATAATAAGGAAAAGAAAAGTATAGAATTTAAAACAGGAACAAATCCCTTTTTTCGCCAAGAGGCTGCGTAACTGCTTTTTTGGCCAAAAACTAAAACTAGTGCTAAAATGTCGCTGTTTTCCGAGCACCACGAAGTTAGCAAACGATTTTCAGGGTTGCAAATTTAAGAACACTTTACCAGTAGGGGCCTAACAATATATTTTTAATAAACCGTGGATATATGCGCATAATATAATATTATGCGAAGTTTGATGTCTTTATAGTCTAATATTATGTCTATTGTATATTTGATGTGTGGTAACAATTCAAAATACCTACCTACTCTTTAAATAACCTGTTCATCCATTTTAAATTGAACCAATTATTCCTTTCCTATACGTCAATCCTTCTCTCACCAGTTCCTAACCCAGCCTTATAGAAATAATATGAAGTCCACAAAATTTCACTCATCTCCCTGGTTGTTCTTAATTGATTTCTCAATAAAGCGTACACCAACGACATTTCTTGGACGACTACTTCCCTCCTCTCATCGTGAATATAAGGGTCCACTGGCTGACCAACCTAGACATTTACCATATCCAATCATAACAGCCACAGCTTTGACAATCTCGATTCACTGGTGAATATTCGATGAGTGAGCTCATTCTTCACTTTTACCGGTTCAAGAATCACGTGCGAATCTCGATGCACCTTCAAGACCACTTCAGATTCTTAACAATGTATAAGTTGGACTTCAGCTGTTGAATTACATAAAAAATGATTGGTAAATAAATTCCAACTATAATTGGATCGGAGGGCGAAACATAAGCTGTAGCTACTTCTGTAAAATTTCAAACGTTTATTATTACAAGCAACAAAGGGTAATACTACAAAAAAATAATGTTGGATAAATATACACGGGTTGTATCTACGCAGAGAACCACCCTGGGACGCCAGGGCGGTTTTCATTGTGCTTTTGGAACCTGCTGTAAGATTCGGTAGCTGCTTCTTGGTACTTTTTCATCTCATCGTCATCTTTTACCTCTTTTTCAGTCGTGATGTCGGGGAATTTAAAGGTTTGTCCAGGAGGCTAATTTCAAAAAACAACAAAGAAAAAAAATCAATTCTGAGCTCAATTTTTATTCATACGAGGTTCGGTGAGATACAAAAAAAAGTGAACTCACCAATGTGACGAAAGCTTGTCTATAATCAGGCTCTTTGATGACGTATCCTCGATCGCGCTGTTGTTTGATGAAGCCTGTGAACAGGATGGACCAGGTCAAAGGTGAGTGGAAAACGATATAAATGTCAATGTTTAGTTGCACGGGGAAATATAAGTGAACAAATGGAATTGGAAAATCGGTATTTTATTCTGGTAGAACAATAATTCTTCAATTATTGAAAATATGGAAAATTGGGGAGAGCGTGGGAATTCGGGAGGGTGCAATATGACGTCACGTGACGGAGTTCGGTAAATCAAGTACTTTAGGTTTTGCCCTTTTCTCGGCATATGACCCCAACTGGCATTTATAAATTAGGAAATAATGTTCTGGAATTATTATGTGTGGGTGAACAGTGTAGGGGTTGTAATTCAGTAAATATGTGTGATAACGTGGAAGTTCTGGAGCGCTATTGGTCTACGGGGAATAGTGGGCCAAACAGTCAGGGTTTGGGAGGTGGTGGTGAGTCTGGTCTTCTCAAAAACTCCAAAAACTATTTTGCTTCTTGGTCCGTACTCCTAATCAAGTCTATCGTATTTTGGCCTGATTGACTTTCGATATCCTCCATCAATTTTCCCAAATAAATTCTGAACCAATCGGTTCTACCTTAGAGTCATTGTAAACGAACAGCAGCTCGCATAACACTCTGAGACGTTCTGAAAGACAAGCTTCATCAAGGGGTACAGAAGACGAATTTTGGTGAAAATATGTTTTTTATATCGTCGCCTGATAATGAGAACTTCTCATCTCCGCTTGGACCCCAGAATGTTAGCGTCCCATCTCCGTACTACCTAACTTTCCAGGAGAAGGAAAAAACTGCGCAGCTGCTTCATTTCTATTTTATGTGCGTAGTGATTCCGTCCGTACCTGTATCAGATACATTAAGCGTTAGGTCCTAACACCATTCGACCAAAATTGACCTCAACGCCAAAGTTTTTCATTTTACAAAAGGTGAGAAATTGTAACTTGGGAGGTTCTCATTCTCTAGGTCAATACACAAAAATGTGCCTATTTTCAAGTCTATCGAAGAACGTGGACGGGCTCTTTGGACCTAGTGACTTGAATCAATTTAAAGGCACTTGCTAAAGTTGAAACGAAGCTCTGTGCCAAATTTCAAGTCAATCGGTTAAGGTGGCGTGGCGGTAGCCTTGACCGTCTGAATAGTAAAGAAAAACATGGTAAAGGGTTTTTGAAAGTATATCATGCGGCTTCCGTTAAACCTAGCGACATGAATCTTTTAAAAGGCACTTGCTAAAGTTGATACGAAGCTTTGTGCCTAATTTTGCCTCTGGCCACCAGCAGGATGGAGAACGAAATTCCGAAATAAAACGTTGAAAACGATAAAATCGAGAAGAAATTATGCAATTTCCATCATTTTCAAGTTTCTGCTTGATGTTATTGCAAATTTTGTTTTGTTCAATTAAAAATGAACATTCAGATTCACTTAAAAAATTATTGTTTGTCATTAGAACTTTAGCTTTTCACAATTTAACAAAAACAGTAGTCCAACACCTTCAAAAATTCTATTAAATAGGGAAATTCGATTAAAATTTATTTTCCTCTTCAAATATTTCTCTGACCACTGGTACAACAAATGGGCAATGTCCAATTAAACAATTTGCCAATATTTTCACACAGGACAGTTTTTTCGTTTTTCCAAAAGTCAGCTTTCTTGGACTATCGCCCCCTTAACCATTCTCCGATTCAAGTTTTGGAAATGGTTGCTCACATGCCTCATACGCCCCAATTTTCGGGTCTCAAATCTCTGGTTTCGAACTAAACATCTCGCTAAAATTTAATGATTGGCTGGCTCATCGTAACAGTTTTTAAAGCAGTGGAGAACGTGGTAGCAGCTATGACAGCTATGGACAGCCGTAGATCAGGAAAGCCCACCAAAAAAGTGTCCTCGGGCATAAGAAAAAAAAAAACAACCAATTGAAAATAATTAAAAATACAAACCTTCTTTGATTTTAGATCTAATTGATGCAACTTGCACTTTATAGATCTTCTCAAGGTACTGTTTGATGTCGTGATCCGACATTTGAGTTGGGGTGATGAACTGCACTACGTTCTGTGGCTGTTTGTGTTCGGGTCGCACCATTTTCATCCAGAAATTCGGGAGGAAAATCCTCAACTGGGGGTTGCCACGTTGATATATTGGGTACCTGAAAATATTAATATACTCATAATAAGAGCGATCTTTCGACTACTAGGAGCTTATTGTATAAATAAAATCTCTTCTCAACAACAGTTGTTTAATAAATCAACCAGACTAGGCTAATAGTCCAGAGAGTCTTGTAATCGGGGGGGGGGGGGGGGGAGGCAATATGGCCACTACAGCAGCCATCACACTCCCACCTTCAAACAACACCTGGTAGTTGGGACTGAAAGTAGTATGGAGTTCCAATCCAGGAAGAACCACTGGAAAATTCCAAGGTATGGTTAACCTCCATCGTAATGGTACTACTGCAAATTACTACTTTTGGAGAACTATACTCCTACAAGCATGGATATTGGCAGGGGTGTGGTAGAAATGTAGAAATCGGAATATAGAAGTGTACCCAACAAAATGTAGAAACATGGAAATTAGAATATAGATGATTGAAGAAGTGAAAGAAATTGAACAATGTCAAGAATTTTTTGGTGTAGACAAAATCTCTAATGGCTTTTTTTGTGTGCGACTTTTGTTGCTGACAGGAAGAGGTAGGGACTGCCAGTCAGTGTCAAGATGGCGAGTGAGGGTGTTGCCCTACCTGCAGCCTCCTGTATAATTTTGTCACAATAACCACGAGGCCATCATTACGAGCAAGGGACGTCTATGGTGGCAGTAAGCTTTTGAAAGATTGACCATCACTCGGAGAATATCGTGAGAGAAACCGAATTCACTAGGTATCGTCTGGGACGATGACGCGAAGGAGAGCGAACGGAGGGACGTTTCACTCAAAAACATGGAGAATACCAATGGACGAGACACCAAAACCGATGAGGAAGTCGTGGCTGAGGGCATGGCGTGGACCAGAGTCCGAAAATCATCCAAATGCACTGTGCTGAAGCAGCATGAGGCAAGATATCTGTGACTTGATGCTCCAATCAAGGATCCCATCAAGAATTTCTGTATACTCTAAAAGATACAGCAGTTATACCCCACATTTTATGTACAGGAGAAATAGGAAGAGTATACCAGAAGAGCGTAATAATATACACAGGTGACACAACATGACTTGATAAGTCAATTAAATGAATTTGGGATTCAATCAAATGAAGCACCTACAGTGGGACGCTGATGGCATAATCCTCGAGGGTTTTTGAGAGAAACAATATTGTTCAACTATGAAGGATTTATGAAGCTACCAACTATTCCAGGATCTTCTTCCTGTCATTCCAGCATGTTTAATACCACAACATATTGAGGGCCCAAAACCTGATATATTGGAGGAGTCCTTCAGAGGATTCAACATTCGGGGCTCTCTGCCCAAATTATAAAAGTAAAATTAGTCATTCCTCTTTGACAGACCTATACGTGCAATTGATCCTTTCAAAGCAATTCCTTCCTTAGCAAATTAAGAAGGCAATTGTCACACTCCCAGCACATTTCACTTTGTCCTTAGCCAATCAGGGTGCAACTGTAACACCCGAAACCAGTCCATAGTGTAGAATTTATTTTCGTGGAAAGAGACAAAACTGAAACAGTCTGACCAGTGACGCCCCATTTTTCTTAACGCTGAACACATTGGTGAAGTCAAAATTGCGATATTTTATTCCGGTCTCAAACTGGAGCACTTTGAAGATGAAGAAACGTAGTTGTTACTTGAGATGCTCTTCACAGTTCATCTGCTCTAATCTGATGACTGAATGAGATATCGCAATTCTGACTTCACCGTCGTGTTCAGCTTCGAAAAATCTGTAAACTGAGGTATTAAGCAGCAAAAAATCGACACAACATCTATTATGAAACCAGTCAAATGAAGACATTTAACATAAAACCAGTAGTTTTTTTTTGGAAATTCGTTCTTATAGCCATGCTGTATCACTGTGGATTTGTTTAAAATGTTGCTGACTTTTGTCGACAACACGTATTGTCAACACCGGTGTAAATGCGCCTTTAGCTGGCAGTCTAGTGGGTAAGTACATCAGTTCAATGAGGACAGTAGGTACTTCTTTCAATACTGCAAGTTCTTTTATCGCAGTACTTAGTTATCAGAGAGATCGCTACCTGACATCTTCTTCAGCGGAACTAGATATGCGTGATTCCCGCTAACATTGGGATATTGCAAATGAATTAACTGTAATTAAAATTAATTTGCTTTAACACATAAGAAGAAAATATTGAACTGAATGAGTTTGCCTCTCCAGAATCTAAAAACGTCATCCACCGGCAGCAAATAGGTAATTATACACTTACCACCTTGTAGACATTTTCAAGGTTTTAATTCTCACGAAAACTAACGAAGCTCTTCAAAAAATCATCACAAACAAGGAACTTGAAAAATGTAACGCACGAAAAAGTTGGAATCGCACGAATAACGAAAACAATTTACGCACTATTACGAAAATGCAGTACCTACAGCTTGAAGAATTTTACAACTGATAATGTTGATAACAAAAAGTAAGGATATCGCTCCCAATATACCTTCTGCGTGCTGCCCGTTATCACACATCGTATCTTCAAGGTTGTTACTAGGGTTGTTATCAGCGTGAAATTCTAAGTTAGAATTTCTAACGTTGTTTTTCGGCTTCTGCCTTCGCTTAGTTGTCGAATTTGTGGACCAAAATTCAAACGATTCTGGAACAAGTGAGATTGTTATTTACTTACCTCGCTATTATAATGATATTTCATTGTTTGTTGTGTTGAAACTCTTCATTTTCTTACCGTTTTGTTTCCCCGTCGATATAGAATACTTTCAATGTTAAGGCATTTCATGTTAAACCGTGGTAGAAGGAAGTAAGTACCTAGGCGAACTACTTGGTCATGTCAGTACTATTTGGTCAAGTTTATTCTCTGATGTTGCTCATGAAGTTGTTGCTCTAAAGTTGCTAAAGTTCATGCTTTATCACAGCTCAAATGTTCAACAGGCGAAAAGTGTATTTCGTTTGCTGTTCGTTGATAACTAGTTGCTTTCCTTCGTAAAGTACAATTGAATGGGTGTCTAAAAGGGCGTTTGTTGAATTTTTGATACAAATTGGTAAAAGAATAAAACTAATTTCTGACTATTTCTGCATTTAGTTTCATTTTCCGCACCCCCCAAGGAATCACAGAAAAATTAAAGTTTACTTCGTATTGCAGGTACCTATTTTGATTTTATGTTGTAGGTATGTATGGCAATAATGACAGCCTGCTAGAGGTAGGTAAGGTTTCTCAAATGAAGAGTGTATATTTCTGGCTCTAGAGTAAAATAAGTATTTAATACTCCAACAGCAACACCCAGACGGGATCCCGTATGTTTCGAAAAAGTCAGAACAACATTCTGAAATTGGAAAAAGTGAGTTTTGAAAGTTTTTTCGTCCTTCTGAAAAATTTACGAAAATAACATACGCCCTAATTCTAGACACCCATTCAGAGCCAACCTCTCTATAGAGATCCAAGATTTACGTATGTCTAGTCATTTTTATGTCGGAAGACAACTTCTGACTTTCTATGCAAGTATCGCCTCACTATCTGAGTTCATATCGAGTAGTCGGCGATCGCGAGATATCAAATGGTCCTCCCGAAAACTCTTATCTCCCCTGCTGCCGGCCTTGGAAATATTACGTAGGCAGCTAAATTGTATTAATGCTCCCTTCAAAATGGGAGACGTCCTTACAAAGTTAATACATATTGTTTTGCAGGTGAAGTAAATTACGTTGCCTGGTGGACTGTTTGATCGATATTGTGATATGGAGATCGGCTGAAGAGTCTGACACGTCTACTTCTATTGAAACTGCATATAAACGATATATCGTTTATAAGTGAGGGTTCTAGTTTATTCATCATTTCTTCTTACTGTTATGATTGATGGTATTTGTAAGATAAGGATTGTTTTAGCTTTACCCCATCTAGTTTTAGTTTTACTGTGATTATTGCAATGATCGTGTATGTTTTGGTTGACAGAGAGAAAAATGGTGCGTAAGTTCGTCGTTTCAGTTTCTACACTGAACCAGTGGGCGTTGGAGTTTGAGGGGAATAAAAACCGCATCCTCCAAAGCATCACGTATGCGGTACAGGAAGGCGCCAGGTACAGAAGTGGCCCAGAATTGGAAATATGGTGAGCGGAATCACGGTTGATATTATGATATTATGATAATCAAGTGTGATATCGGTGTAACATGACGTTAAATGACTCGTATTTTACAAGTGGGTACACGTGCGAAGATCACTTCCTCGAACCCGACACTGTTCTACATTCTTGGGAAGTTTTGGTTGCTGTTCTCACGTCGCCGATCTGCAGGGATATCGTCGTAGACGTTGGCATGCCTGTCATACACAAAAATAGGAACTACAACTGCAGAGTCGTCTTCTACAATAAGTCAGTACATGTGCAAATCCCAAATGGGCTTCATCCGGTTTAAATAAATTATTATAATTCATTACTACAGTGTTATGGCATTTGGTTTGCAGGAAGATTTTATTTATCCGTCCAAAGCTGATTCTATGTGACAACGGGAATTACAGAGAATCGAGATGGTTCACACCTTGGGGAAAGGTAAGGGTGACAATAATGGCAAAGCCTACCTGTATCCCCTCTAAAAACATTCCGTGTAAAAATCCATGCAAATATCATTCTACAGCAGGAAACAGTTATGATATCCACGTCCCCAACCGCCCTTTTCCTTCCAACTAAAGAGATGTCCTACCCACTTCACAAACACAGTACGTACCCCCTTTCAAAATCTCCCCTTGGCGCCATAGCGATACGTTTTTGTTACATAGATAAAACTAATACATAGATGTGTAGTAATAAAAATGTCTCGCTGGTTTTTACACGGAGTGTTTTTTGGGGGATATCACATAATATGTGATATCCCCCTAAAAACACTCATTTTGGTCGTTGAAGTTAAATAGACATGTAGATGCAATATGCAAAAATAAATTGAGCAAACTAATAAAATTATAAACTAATCACTTACTTATTAATCAAAATAAATTATTTATTTACTAATAAAGTTATAAATTAATTAATTAAATAAATTTAGCAAGGAGAGGCTGTACCCTTGCTTAACTGAATAAGAAGAAGAACATAGGAAGGGTGAAGAATTGCATTTTAAAATAACAATCTTTCTTCCTTCAGGTAAGGGAAACAGAAGACTTCTGGCTCCCTCATTTCGTAGCGGATGCCACTGGTCAACAAACTGTCCCCATCGGCGATGCTGTCTTGATGGCAAGGGACGTTACGATCGGTTACGAAATTTGTGAAGAACTGTGGAACCCTCAAAGGTGACTGAATAGTTAAATATCATTAAATGATATTTTTTTGTGAGCAAAACAAGAGTATTTAAACAAAATCATCTATTTCCACTGAAATATGAGTATTTTCACTGTTAGACCGGTTTCGGTGATTAAACCTTCGTCAGTAACAAAAGAATACTGGAGGTGCATTACAAAGAGATGAACTTATATTGGGACCAGAAAAGTGAAAGGTCTTTTTGGATTGGTTGCCCCAAGTGAGAGGAAAACAGCTTCTGATTGGCTATTAGAAGTGAATGGGTGTGTGTGTGTGTTTGTGTAGAGGGGGATCGCATAGGAGTCAAGCTATCATAGAAAATTATAAAAATAGACGTAACAATGGAGAAAAACCTGAAGGAATTACATCAAAGATTTGTCTAACATGTTAATAGTTAGAAATGAGAGAAATCGATGAATTGCCTGTCTGCAAGATCAAAACTGAAGCTATGATTTAATTCATTCAAGTGACGTGCCAAAGCTGATTCTCCCTTACTATCCCTAAAATCTTTTTCGGGTTCCTTAACCCTTTCCCTAAACTTCCTACCAGTTTGCCCACAATACTCGGGTCCACACGAACCTTTTAATTTATATACCCCACTTCTATCCTGCATATCAATTTTATCCTTACCTGAACCTAATAAGATTTGAGATTATTTTTAGTTTTATACCTTACTCTAAACCCTTCAGAAGTTATTATTCTACCAATCCTATCTGAAAATTTTCCATAATACTGTATGCTAATCCAAAACGTTTCTTCAGTTGTAGCTTCCCTAACTAAATTTGAAATTCCTTCCCTACTCTTTTTCTTAAGAACCCCATTCATCAGACGTTGATATTTATTGGATTGTGTTGGGCCTTATCGCTATCATCAATAAAACTGATGCTACCCGCTTTAATTAACGATCTACGACCCTACTGTAATGACTGATATTCCTTGAGAAAGGCACCAACGAAAAAAACTTGTAATTGAATTTGAATACTATAACACTCACTCCTCCTTCAGTAATGAACATGGTCTTCCAGATAAGCAGAAGCACGACCATTCCGGCAACTTTTCCTGGAAGGTCCACTCACTTCTTCTGGAACGTCTTGTACTGATTAATTTCACCAGGGAGTTCAGGAGAATGTGTAAATCTGTGGAGGAGGAATGGGGGATGTTGAGGGAGAGACATTGTGTGGTGGGGAGTGTTTGGTCCAGGAGATCATGAACACGACGAGTACTGTGTAGGGAGATCACATTCTTCATACGGGAATCTACATTAAAATGACCAGTGATAATATCACTGGTCATTTTAATTTAGATTCCCGTATGAAGAATATAATATCACTGGTCATTTTAATGTAGATTCCCGTATGAAGAATGTGATCTCCCTACACAGTAGTCGTTGTGTTCATGATCTCCTGGACCAAACAGTCCCCACCACACAATGTCTCCCCCTCAACATCCCCCATTTCTCCTCCACAGATTTACACATTCTCCTGAACTCCCTGGTGAAATTAATCAGTACAAGACGTTCGAGAAGAAGTGAGTGGACCTTCCAGGAAAAGTTGCCGGAATGGTCGTGCTATAGTATTCAAATTCAATTACAAGTTTTTTTCGTTGGTGCCTTTCTCAAGGAATATCAGTCATTACAGTAGGGTCGTAGATCGTTAATTAAAGCGGGTAGCATCAGTTTTATTGATGATACCGATAAGGCCCAACACAATCCAATAAATATCAACGTCTGATGAATGGGGTTCTTACTTGTATTTACTTTTTAGTCCTATCGTGGTGATGTTTACAACAAAGTAGTTGACTATCTTCATATTTCAGTACTCACATACCGATGGCTCTTGATGGAGTTGAAGTGATTGTCAATAGTTCAGGATCTTACATGGAACTCCGCAAAGCCTATGTAACTGTTGATCTAGTCAAATCTGCAACGTTCAAGGTGAGCATCTTCTCCACATTATGATCCAATTATATTTATTTTATTATATTTATTGATGATATCGTGACATCTTTTGGGATAGCGAGTGGAAGTTGCTGAAAACGTTCAAATACAAAAAGCTGCTGTTATTTCATCGAAATATCCCATTGTTTTAGACAATTTTTGATGAAAATGTAGCTATTGTTCTCGATCCAAAATGTTTAAAACTCGAATTTCCAAACATGTATGTGTCACTCCAGACGATAGCTCTCGATAGAATTGAGCTAAAAAGTTAAAAATAAATTCCCAAAATGAAACATTCTGACAAATGACCCATCGTTTTGAAGGGTTTTTAATACTGAACACGATGGTGACTTCAGAATTGCGATATCTTATTTCGTTCCGAATCTGGAACACTTTGAAGATGAAGAAACGTGGTTGATACTTGAGATGTTCTTAATGGTTCATCTGCTCTAATCTGATAACGGAATGCGGTATCGTAATTCTGACTTCACCATCGTGTTGAGCGTTGAAACATTTATTAGCTGAGGGGGATTTGGGGAGTTTAGGGAGGGGAGGGGACGAATTACCCATAAATTCCCAAAAGGAAATACTCACAAGTGAAAACTCACTTTAAAGGTTTTATTTACCCAGAAAACGATTGTGAAATCAGAATTACGATATCCTATTCCGTCCTCAATCTTGAGTAATTTGAAGATGAAGAAACGTGGTTGTTACTTGACATGTTCTTCATGGACATAATGCTCTTCAATGGAGACATTTAACTTAGAACCAGTTATTTCTTCGAAAATTCGCTCTTATAGCCATGCTCCATGACTTTGGATTTTTCAAATTGAAATTGAATGATCTAATGGTTCATTGATGTCTTATAATTACGGGTTTATCTTTTTTGCAGGCTGGTGGTTGCTATCTCTACAGCAATTTGCGAGGGGGCGACGGAGGTCGGGTGTTTTTCAATGGCTGCTCATGTATTGCCTTCAACGGTGAAATCGTTAAAAGAACTAAACAGTTTTCTCTGATAGACGTGGTGAGCAAATTATGAATGCATGCATTTATTTATGATTTTAAAATAAATAATTACCTCGTATATTTTGACGCTCATCCAGGAAGTTGCTACAGCGACTGTAGACCTCGATTTGGTGACGAGTTACCGGATTGGCAAAAGATCTCTGAATGTTATCGGATCAACATCATCGGCGTACCCTCGCGTCCAGTTGGATGCCCGTCTTACGCACAACCAGATCACTGAAGTGTCGCGGCCGATCGTGTGGGAATATCACAAGCCTGAAGAGGAAATCGCCTACGGCCCTGCGTGCTGGCTGTGGGACTATTTGAGGCAAGCAATTTGTAATTTTATACTATGTATAAAACATACTTACATTTGAGTCATAGTGTTCGTGTTAAAGGCAAAAAACCGAAAAAACTCCGGACAAATTGCGGTTTTTTGGCCACCCACAATCGAGCACACGTTTTTTTTTTTTGTCAGAAAACTCGGATTTAGCTTCCCTAGGCATCCCCAAACAACACCCCAAAATTTCATCAACTTTCTAATTTTGTCCAGAAGTCCACAGATTTTCCGACCTCACTGCTGAACTAGTATTGAAAAGAGTATTCTCTTGTCCACAGACGTTCAAATCAAGGTGGATTTTTCCTCCCGTTGAGCGGAGGCGTTGATTCCTGCAGTTCTGCCACAATCGTTTATTCCATGTGCCGCCTCGTCTGCGAAGCTTGTCCGTTCTCAGGTGAGGCCTTGAAAACCAAATTCGTACAATGTCAATGAAGCATTCAAATAGCATCATGTTAGGTGATTACTCTTGATAGGAATTTCCATTTTAAGACCTTCTCTAACCTACTCTCATTACCTACCCAAATTTTCAATACTTTAGCAATTCTTCAACTCATGGAAACTCAAATTTGTGTCCATTCTGCTTTCTCTTGTTCTCAGCTTACAAAATCGTTCAGACTTTTCTGGACAAATAACAGTTCATGCATAATATTCCCATCAAAATGCCTCTTTGAAATACTGTCTTCTTCGGTTTAATTGAGAATTGTCCCGTTCCTGTCACAGAAGAGGTTCTGTCGAGTGTTCGGAACATGGTTTCCGATCAGAACTATTTTCCGAGCGACCCCAAAGAGCTCTGCGGCCGCCTGTTCTTCACTTGTTACATGGCCACCGAAAACAGCTCGGCCGAGACTAAGGCGAGAGCGAAATTATTGGCACAGCAGATCGGAAGGTTTTGTATAAATCGTTTATAGAACATCACTGAGCCTGTTTCGTACAGTTATTGGACTTACCAGTATAAAGAACATTTTTTCTTCGTTGATTCCACTGGTTCATTAAAAGATGAAAAAACAGCCAATATGAATTTTGTTTAAATTGCAACACTTCATGGCTCAATCACAAAAACACAAATTTCAGTAAAAGAAAAAAATAATCGTTTGAAATCTTACATTTTAAATTATTAAGAATAATATTCTTAATAATATGACATATATTATGACACCGAAATGATGATTTCTGACATTTCAGTACTCATACGGAAGTCAACGTTTCTGGAGCTGTCACGGCTTTACTGAATATTTTTGCACTGGTGACTGGAATGAGACCTAAATTTTCTGCCCACGGCGGAACCCCTAGAGAATGTTTGGCCCTTCAAAACGTACAGGTGAGTTCTTGCTCTGGCCTCTTTAGACCCTAAATGTGTCTTCAAATGCTTACTAATTGTATGAGTCAGGAAAAGCGACCGTTTTCTTTGTGTTTGAACTTTGCATCGCAACTCCTCTCTGATTTGCATTCGGGAGCTACGAATTGTTATAAGAAGTTCATGTTTGATTCCGTCTGAATCATTTGGTAAACAGCATGCCCTTTATCCTGGCTCAGTACTTGTTTAGCTTTCCTTTGTTCACAATGACAGTAAAGTACGACATTCTCGTAATTTTGCTTCATTATTGAAAACTGGAGTTTTCAGCGGCTGAAGCCATTCGTTTAGTGGTTGAATTTGAGGATGAAAACTCTTTGAATGAAAGGACGGCGAGAAGGTGGTTCCAAAAATTTAATGAAGGTGATTTGAGCCTTGAAAGGAAATCAGGATCAGGGCGTGTTTTAGTGGTCAACCAGTACGCTATGCGCACTGCTATTGAAGCCGATTCTACGAAGAGCACTCGTGAGTTGTCAGCAGAACTTGGCCAATCACAATCTGCAGCGACTCGACACCTGCGAGAGTTAGGAAAAGGTCATGTCGAGAGGTTCCCTATATGGTACACCCCAGCAAGCCCGACGTCGTGTTGAAATTTGCTAGTTGCTTCTACAAACTCCGATTACTAATCGTTTCACATGTGATGAAAAGTGGTTGTATTGGCGAAATCCTAAAACAACAGGTCAATGGCTTGACCATGGTCAGGTAGCTCAACCCGTTGCCAAGCAAGGGCAATTCGAAAAAACGACGATGCTCCCTGTATTTTGGAACTACAAAGGAGTCATACACTATGAGTTCATACCTTTTTTTAAGGGACGGGAGGAACCCCTTGTCACTGAGACCAAGAGAGTTCTCTTTTGTGACTTAATCCCCAACTTAGTTTAGAGCTTTATTAATGGCCTCTTCTTTTCGTTTTTCAGGCATCTCCATAGCAATGTTGTCCTCCCATTTCTTGGTTTGCTGAGTTATATAACTCTTAGTGATCCCCAGCTGGGGTTCAGAGTTCCGATCCCTTTTTGGCAAGACGGTCGGCTCCTTCATTGCCCGCAATTCCTTCATGCCCAGGTACCCATAGTAAAGTCATCTTGTTGCCCTGGGCAGCGGCTTTGAGAGAATGCAGGTAACTCCACGTCAGCTTTGAGGTACATAATCGAAAAGGCAGAAACTGCCTTCAGAGCAGCCTGGCTGTCAGACAGAATGTAACTTCTTGCACCTTTGAGTCGTTTCCTGGCAATCTCTTGTGCACATATTTATATTCTGCCTGGTAGATGGTGGCCTCAGGACCAAAGGGCTTAGCCAGATTAAAGTTTGAGTCCCTGATACCCAGGCCAGCCATACCACCCATCACAGATCCATCCGTGTACCACACAAGTGAACCTGGTTCAAATTGAGGTAGTGCTCTCTTCCAGCATTTACGATCATTAGTGATCACCCTGAAGACTAGGTCAAATTTCATCTTTTCCAACATTGCGTCGAAAACTGATATAGTCACTGGTTCTATTTTTTTGTCCAGTGTTTCTACGTGACTACCATTATGAATGGGGAATGTGATCCTCCCCACTTGCAGCATCCTGATGGCCCCCAGGTAGGCTGTCTTTTGGATATAGTTCATACCTAGAGGTCAGCATATAAATTCAGAGCTCTACTCAGAACAACTGCAGAGAATGTACGATGTTTTGGTTCAGCGGTATCCAGGTTTAGTCAACACGAAGCAAGTCTTGTTCCAACAAGACAATGCCAGACCCCACACCTCTCGCCTTCCGAAAGAAAATCAAGCTAATTTGGATGGAATCGAGCTTCTCCCTCACCCGACATATAGTCCAGACCTAGCACCGTCAGACTGCCACCTGTTCAGATCAATGACTCACTTCCTTCGTGGGAAAACATTCAACGACGTAAATGAATTGAAAATGGGGTTCGTGATTTCATCGATTCAAAACCCAAAGAGTGGTACCATCAGGGAATTCTACAGCTGGCTTCCAATGTCGTCAAACCATAGAGCACAATACTTTATATTTTGATTATTAACAACCTTGTAAGTAGAAGCAAAATAAATTCAGATTTTTACCTATAAAACGGTCGTTTTTTCTGACTCATCCCATTAAATTGATTTAATCTTGACAGGATTAATGCGTACTTCTACTTATCCAGTGTAGAATTCAAGCAGCAATAATTAGGCAGTTGATAAATCAATTAATTAATGCATTTTCAGGCAAGAGTGCGGATGGTGGTTGCTTATCTCTTCTCTCAGCTGATGCTCTGGGCGAGAAACCGACAGGGTGGTCTTCTCGTCCTTGGGTCGGCCAACGTGGACGAGTCACTGCGAGGTTACCTCACAAAGTACGACTGCAGCTCCGCTGATGTCAATCCGATCGGCGGAATCTCTAAGACTGATTTGAAATCATTCCTTCTCTACGCCAAAACTGCGTAAGTTGTTGATTTCGGATTGACTCTCCATTAAATGTACCTACGTGGACAGAACCACAGACGAAAGAAGGATCCTCAATTGGCTGAGGAGGGTATTAAGGGTTCTTTCCTTCCGATTGTGATATTTTAATACCTTGGTAGATTCTGAAGAGATAACATTATTTCAATAGTACTCGCTTATACTGCTGTGGTTTCCTCAGGTTCAATCTTCCTGTTCTTGGTGAGATCATGAGCGCCGTGCCTACTGCTGAACTGACTCCTCTCAACGAGGGTCAGTTAGTTCAGGCAGATGAGACGGATATGGGCATGACGTACGCTGAACTGTCGACGATGGGACGATGTAGGATGATCGAGCGGGCTGGGCCATACACCATGTTCCTATCACTGCTTTCCAAATGGAAAGAAATCCCTCCTCAGATGGTAAGAGTAATTTCGTCCATGCCAAGATTTTTTGTTGAACTTTTTAAAGTGGAGAGTTCAAATATAGACGAAGCTCATCAGGAATGCAAAATTCGTTTCGTCATCTGCAACTTTTAGGTATCGGCAAGTGTTAAACGTTGACGTTAACCTTAACGTTGCACGGTTACGCTAGACGTGGTGGTGGTGCTTTGGTTTCATTCCTACCATCTTATCTTGAGTCAACCATGACCTAACATTGCAGCAGCTAGAACAATAAAAGGCACAATGGCCGCGTAAAATAAGAAATGATTTAGAAGGTAAGTAAAGTTCCCATCAAGGGACAGAAATAATGCAATTGCATACTACTAAAACGTAAAATAGGTTTGTAATTATAGGTATTTTGGGAGAAAGGAAAAACATCAGAAGGAAAACATTGATGTCAAAATCATGGAATGTTTTAAAACATCGGGTACCCGATACATTTCAATCACCACAATGTGTAACTCGCCTCTCTGTTGTACCTGTGAAGTTCATACAAGCTAATTGTGAATCTTTAATGAAAGACTAGTGTATCATGTGTTGTTATTAATGTATATCCAAAATATGGGGGGTAATAGTGAAGAATACTCCTTATACTTGGTTCTGGGGTAGTCACTGTCTAACTCTACGAGCTCTTCATCTCGTGGTGGTACCGATAAGATGGTTACTACAGTTTTTTTGCTCACATATCAACAGGTCGCAGAGAAAGTCAAGCACTTCTTCAGATGCTACGCTCTCAACCGCCATAAAATGACAGTCCTCACACCGAGCGTCCACGCTGAGGTTTACTCCCCTGACGACAACCGTTTTGACCACCGGCCTTTCTTGTACTCCATATCCTGGAGATGGCAGTTTGCCGCTATACAAAAACACGTGAGTCCCATTTTTTGATTTTTTTCGCATTGTATCTTTTTAACACAATAATCTAGTCAATAGTAAATCTTTTTGGAAAGTAATGATTGAATGTCTTTTTATTCAATTGCCCAGTATACTGGCCAGATAATATATTAGGCCTACTGGCCCACTCTTCCTGCAGGATAGAAGTAACATAATACAGAACAGCAAAAGTAGTGTAATAAATTCATTATCCCCAAGGATCAGTTTTATCAGCTTTGTTTTTCATCATATTTCTGAATACGTTAGGTAGGTACTGCCTTCGGGCAAAATTGTAAAGTTTCGCACCTGCTGTATGCGGATGATTTACAAGTTTATGTGTCCTCAAGCATTGCAGATCTAGAGACGACAGTACATAAATTGAATTTGGAAATAGAAAATTGTTTCGAAGAGATTTATAATATAAATTATGTGGGTACTAGGTATTTCATACCGTACAGTTTTCGATTTAAGCCCTAATAATGACCTAATGTTGATCTATTCATTTTCCAGCTTCAACTGCTCTCGGCTTCTGACAACGTCAATTGCGTTTCTAACATTTCCATCAAAGATTTGCCGCCCATCCCGCCTGTGAAGCCTCGCAAAAACGTGAATTGTGAGTAGTTGCATACGGTACATCTGTGAGATACATATTTTCTAAATCGTTCATTGTCGGCCAGCGTCCAGGGTAATCTAAATGATTCTGACGAATGAATGATCTGTGATTCTGATTGAATGATTGACGTTTCGAGTAGATTTTGACTCACCTTCGGTAGGAATGTGGACATTCTGAAGGGGTCCTTACCCACCACACTTTCACCGTTAGGAAGCGCCGTAGAAGGATTTTTAATGAGAGCGAGAAATCTCAAGTCAAAATTTGGTGAAAATGTCGAAATTTGGAAATATCTACCACCTTAAGATTATTAGATGGTCTAATAATTAATTATTACGTTATTCAATTAATAATTAACACGTTTAATTAATCATTGATCTCGTCATATCTCTTTTGCAGCCGACGGAAAAGGTGGAGTGGTTGTGTAGAACTGAATAGCTGATCGCTGTCGTCATTCATATCGTCAAGTTCTCTTGGTTCATACCGAGGCAATTATTACCTTACTGCCACTACCATTACGTTATTGCCATTACCATTAAAATTAGACCTGGGCCGGACTCAATACCCATTGAAGGGCGGCACTTTGAGGCGAGAATCTGTACTTTTCGAATTTTGACTGATATTTATAACAGGAACTACTTTTTTTCAATTGTACGTATTCAAGTGCCTTGATTTGATCAGGTGTATTTTTATATTGTAATAACGCAGTTTCATTAGAATTTTAGTAGCTGCGATTTACCATAGAAACCTCCACAAAGATATCAGTGTGCTATTACTATATTGTTGTTGGTTACACCCTACAGTACAAGTGTCGTACTCTTTAATCAGTAGTATATTTATTAGGATGTATAAAGCATTGTGAACAAAACTAGAGAGTAAGAGGACGTCCAGGCTTCAGAAACGGGACCCTGAAGGCGGGTTCACATCGGAGCGGAAAGTCCGGATTGCGGATTGCGTATTGCTCTGTGATTGGCCAAGAACATGGAAGTACACTCCCAACCTTCGACGCTGGCCAATCACAGGGCGATACCCAATCCGCAATCCGGACTATCCGCTCCATGCGAACCCGCGTTTAATAGGCGATTTATAGGCGCTTTTACAAGGACGACTTTAACGAATTTATTTATCGGCGCGCCAGATCAGCATGGAATTTATATAGAAATTTCACGCTATTCGAGGACCGATGGGGATCAGATGCGCGGTCCTGAACCATCGGTTCAGATTTGTGGGACTTGGCTCGTACGTGTAAAAGCGCCAAATGTCTGCCCAGTGTTGAGTAATGATAATAAACCTTTATTGTGTCAAGACAAAAAACATAACAGTCTGTTGTCATTATAGTACAATTGAGTGTCAAAAGTTGTGTACAGTCAATCTCAAGCCCCCAAATCTTGAGAATGACATGAAGTTTTTCCCGTATAACCAACAACAGAACCGGTATAACTGTGTAGGTATTTAGTGGAAATCAACGTTTAAATAACTCCGTTTTTATTTGATGTAGGCATTAATTTAATATCGTATTGTTCGCTTTGTAATTGATTTTGGCTCACTATACACTTATTAGAATAGTCAGTATTTTACAGCTTTCCTGTTATCATTTTAGCGAATTTTCGATGAAAAGGAAGCTGTTGTCTTCGGTCCAAAATTTTTAAAACTCGAATTTCCGAAACGTTTGTATAAAAAAAATCCGTTCCAGACCATCCTGAATCCACTGCCGAAAGACACCACAAATCATAAGTGGTTAAGTCGAATTTTGATACCTACGACTTAACCATTTTTTCACCGGGGTGACAAATAGGTATAATATATTATATTTATATAAACTGAAAAGTAACACCTCATCGTGAAGGACTTTTTCTCTTTTTTGTACGCCGAACACGATGGTGAAGTCAGAATTGCGATATTTTATTCCGTTCTCAAACTGAAGCACTTTGAAGATGAAGAGACGTCGTTGTTACTTGAGATGTTCTTCACGGTTCATCTGCTCTAATCTGATAACGAAATGAGATATCACAATTCTGAGTTCACCATCGTGTTCAGCGTTGAAATCTATAAACTGAGCAAAAAAGGAGACAAAATTTGTTATAAAACCAGTAAAGTGGAGACATTATACATAAAACCAGCTATTTCTTCGAAAATTCGCTCTTATATCTATGCTGAATGACTGTGGATTCCTTTAATGTATTAGGATTGACTGCCAATAAGTAGAGTTATCATCTAATTTATTTCATCCATCAAGACTATTTTGTATCAATCAGTTGTCGATGTGATTAATTCATCATTCAGTTAAAATTTGAAAAAAGTGCCTTCAGATGTAATAAAGATTCTCTAAAAAATAATATTTTTTATTCAATTGACTTGATTTATCTTATTTTTCCAATCCTATTTCATGACACTTACCTACTGTGAATATTGATAAAAGTTACTTACTGTAAGGATCTCTAAATAATTCAAACCTGATTAGTAATATAGTGTGCGCAAGTTTATTTATTTAATTAATTAATTTTCTTTTAAAGAAGATACTTCAAAAAGGGTAAAAAGTTACGTCATGCGCGAAAATTACCTTCTCCTGAATTTACAGAAAATTAGCACACAAAAAAAAAGAAAGCAGTTTATAAATTCGAGGGCTTATTATTCGGTGAGGTGATTAACTGACGCTTTTAGGACTACCACTGAAACTGAAAGTCCTGAAACTTCTGTGTGACCAAACAGAAAAATTAAGTTATGATACGGCCTTAATCCACATGTTCTCATTTTGCAGGTGACATAAAAAACTGTTAGTTTCTGAAACTTTCACTTGTACCTTCCAAAACAGGTTAGTTCCAGGATCTACTTAAGTAGATGTTGTTTTTAAACTTGTGAAGGTTTTTGCCAAATAAATTAGTTTACCGAATACTAATAAGTAATAATGAGTAATAAACTACACTTACGACCTAATGTCCTACTCTCAAAATTAACGCTTTTTACTATTGGGAACAAAATTAGCTCGTTTTGCTATTGGAAAATTTTTGCAAATGGCTGCTGACCCTCCACTTTCAAGACGAGCTAAAAACTCTACCGACGCAAAAGGCGCTAATTTCCAAATTAAAATTGAAATAACATTTTTTGAATTCAAAAAATGGTAAAAATTCTGCAGCATAAATCCTACGATTGTTTGAAAAAAAAAAAAAAAAATCATGAGTGTAGCTTGTCAGGATCAAATTTAGCTGTTATTTGCGGTTCGCTCAGTTTCTCTTGAAAGTCTTTTGGCGTGTTTTGCAAATTACCTAATCATGTGAAGTACTGGGAAAGGAGCGATGGACCGTTGTCATCGAACTAGAAGAACCTTACGTTTGTACTAAAGGTATTAAACGTAATCGTTAGTGATTAATCAGAAACCAAGTTGCAGAAATTAACAGTTTATAATGTCACCTGCAAAATGAGAACGTGTGAATTAGGCTGTATCATAACTTAATTTAATTTTTCTGTTTGGTCACTCATTGTCCTGAATGTCTTGGTAGAAACAATCCCCATTTTGAATCATGGACAATTTTCCAGATGCAATTAATATAACATATCATGTTATTTATATTTAATGAACATTATTTTATTGTTTATTGCATCTGGAAAAATTTCCAAGATTTATGTTATACTTCAGGTTTACGGAATTCTCTTTTTAAAGAACACAGTTTGAAATTTACCAGAGCTTTATTCATGTTTCGTACAAGATGTGAACGTGGCCTGCAAACAATAGGAGCTGTATACGTACACAGGTATCTTCGTTCGCACTGGGTGGACATAACCTACTCGTACTTAGGCCCTACATAACTGGATCTCATGGTAAACTTAATTGTGTCACAAATACATACCACCCACCTATGTCCATTTTCATTTACTTACATGTTTTCTACATATTTAATGTATTTTTGTGTATTGTAAAATGATTGAATAACATGCAAATGAAAATGAGTAATTGTGTAACATATACGAAACTTTCTGTGGGACCTCAATGATAGTTGAACAGCCTCATGAATAATAGTGGTTTCTTGGTATTCACAACCGTTTGCTTCAGCTTAATTTTCTCTATTAAACTGTTGAAATGCCGCATGGTATCGATAGTGCTGTCACGACATCGTTACGTCTTCTTCTTTCTTCTTCACGATCAAATACTCGAGGCCCCACGCGATTACGCACGAGATGATCATCATTGATTGAAAGTGGAGGGAGTAAGCGTAACTCTGCGTGTAATCTCTCACCCAACCTGCAATAGATACCATTTATAGTAATAAGGAGAAACGTTCCATAAATGGCAAAATGTTTTATAAAATTCACACAAAAAATGTGAATATTAGTAGAATTTATGTAAAAACAACTTGAATCAGTAAAAGACATTGTAAAATAGGAAAAATTGTGTACCATTCACACCGATACTTGGTGAATTTGGTGAAAATTCACTGCCTTGAATACAGTGAATTTGAGTAAAATTGATGTGAAAAATTGGAATTTTTGTCAAATGTACAGTAAAATGGAGAAAAGGTACCTAGTGTATTTTATCCATAAAATTTATGACAAACGTTTTTTAAAATAAAATTCACAAAAAATATGAATTGTGGGAAACTCACAAACAAAATGTGAGTTTCTGGAGAATTTTTGACATCCACAAAAAATACAGTAAAGTTAAGTAAAATTCACACAAAAAATTTGAATTTTTGGGAAAATTCACAAGATGCGATTATGGCTTTATTCGTATTCATATTCATACATTCTGATTTATGAATTTTATTCCTATTCATATTTATGAATATGAATACGCCCATCTCTGCCTAGGGTGACACCCGATTCGTGATATTTTTGTTCCTGGGGTGTTTTATCGCCCATTTAAGTATATAAGATTATTTTATTTTATTTGAGTATTCCCCATTATTTACCTCAATGATGACTAACCCCTCTCTTTCCCCATAAACGTTTCCTCTCCCCATCCTCATTCCTTCCCCTCCCTGGCAAGAGTTGCTTTCACCTCCACGTTGGTTCTTGCTGGGCAAATATAAATTTCAGCTTCAACAATATCCCCATAATGATTATTTCAAAATTTCGTTTTCCCTTAGAGAAGTCGCGTTTGTAATTTGTAAAGCTTACAAGATTTATCCCAATTGCATATGGTTGAAATTTGTATTTGGCTGAGAAAAGCACCTCTCCCGTCACCTTCGCCATAGTCCCGCTTGAGTTTCAGGGCAGGAGCCGCCACTGCCTTCACCATACGAATGTTTTTGACTTCACATCCGTAATAACAACTGATGTGGAACGCATGGGTGTTCAAAAAATGGTCTCTCCCAAGTTTAACACTGCCTACTAACACTTACCAAATATCGGAGCCACAATAGCGATGAAGATGCCTTTAGCGACCATCGAGAGACCGAGGACGGCCGGAAAATTGTCCTGGTTGGCGTACTCGGACAGGACGAGTGGAAACCCGACGAGGGTCATTCCCCTAATGAATCCGTGAATGATCAAAGCGACCATCAGTGGGACGGTCTCCGTCTGAACTGCCACCGCTGTTAAGAGCAAATACTATCAAATTAACTTTAAAATTACTAGTTGGAAACAAAAATGGACAGATTGAAGGTAAAATATGTTGGGCAGCTCTCCATCTATAGAGGGTGTCAGGGTTAAGGTCGCACCTCCGGCCAGGGATCGATTCTACAACTAATTTCTGATAAAAAAATGTCCCATAACTTTTTTTGTACCGCTTAAAATCCGACTTTTTTCATTTTTAAATTTTTTTAAGTTTTTTTAGAAGAATAAGGGAGTTATGTTCGTTTTTGTGACGTAAGGTCGGAAACACAAAAATAAATTTAAAAGTGACAAAACTGGGGTTTTAAGTGGAGTAAAACATACGAGTATGAGTCATAGGGCATTTGTTTTCAGAAATTAGTTGGACAATTCACCTTCGGCGGGATGTTCGCCCTTAGGTGCGACACTCTGTGCATACAAAATCTGCGTACTTTAAATAATAATAATCAATTTACCATTTAGTGATTTAGACAGAAGGGTGATCTGCACAAAGAAGATAATAAACCGTTGTCTTAAATACTTCTAACGACTTTTATGGTGAGACCGGGTTGTAGCGCCCTTTGGAAAATCAACCACCCACATCTGCTCGCTCCCCTCCTTCTCACCCACTTCCACCCACAATTTCAATTTTATGTACTGGTCGGTGGGGGTGACCAGACCCCCCCCCCCATCTCCACTCATCAACCACCCACATCTGCTCGCTTTCCCACCCACTTCCACCCACAATTTAAATTTCATGTACGGGTCGGTGGGGATCTGAAATTCTGATTGATACATTATGGATGAATATTATGGGGTGATTTTAGACCCCATGTTTATAGAAATTTTTTGTTCAGCATAAAATTTCCTAAAAGAATCCGTATTCAGAAAATTGTTCAGCAATTCAACATTGTTCAGGAATAGTGTGAGGGCACCTGAAGGGAGTAACTGCATTGAATTTGAACCCAACCATGATTTTTATGTAGCTGACTTTACTCAAACTGGGGATGCAGATTAGAGCTGTGAAGAAGGTGTTCAAGAAATTGAATTATAAACACAACATAATGTATTACATCGCCGGATATGTAGTTTTGCGAGTAGAGAATATGTTGAACTGCATTGAATGTAGCGATTTGTTATACACCACTGACAATGATTATTCCCCACATACTCACTTCACGGATTTCATTTCCAAGGGAAAATTAAAATAAGTTTTCTAATTGCCCACATTACGGCTACGAATGCAAGAGAAAAACAACTCGAGGTGGTCTTGCGATAATTTGTACGTAAGGCGTTACTTGAAATATAAAAGACGGTCTCTCAACATTTGTACTGAATACATGTCAGATATAAATCCCAGAGCGGATGATTTAGTATAGGCACACCTTCAATGGGCTGTTCAAATAATAACATATTATGTTATTAACTGGGTCAGCTGATCGTTGTCTCTAATAGAGACTCTCTATCTCTATTTTTCAATGTTACGGGCGCTCTTTTCCAAACGGATCGCGGCTGTTCAGATAATCAAACAGTTTATTAATGGTTTTGTGAGCAATGTGAACTTTGTACGTCGAATCACAAGAAATGAATGTAATATAAACATTGCAATATAAACACGGCACGCGACAGGTTCAGGACCTCCCGCGGAGTGGGGGTAGGCCAAGCACTGTCCGACCGCTGTGGCCCTATTCCCACCCGCCAGGGCCCTATTCCCGCCCGCCTAGATAGCATTCCAGGAGTTTCAGTTCGATGGACTGACCAGACCCCCCCACCCCCCGCCACCCTTTCATCAACCACCCTGCTGTGCGCTCTTATATGGTACATTGTATCCAGCCCATAACATTGTTTTACCTGGCTTATGGTTTTCGGCAGACTTTTATTGGCAGGCATTCGGCGTAGTATGCCGAAATATTATTTTATGCCATGCACAGCAGGCCCCCCTTTGTTCAGCCCCCTCCGGCGATGGTCATGCTAGGTCATGTCCAGGAGGACCACGCTCATCAACCACCCACATCTGCTCGCATTCCTCTTTCCCACCCAGTTCCACCCACAATTTAAATTTTATGTACAGGTCAGTGGGGGTGACCAGACCCCCCCCCACTCATCAACCACCCACATCTGCTCGCTTTCCTCCTTCTCACACACCTCGACATTCACCCATTATTTAAATTTAAGTAAGTTGTGGCGAGGGGTGGAGACAGGTAAGTCACATCATGATCGACCGACATTAATATTACACATTTATATCCACCCCTTCCTTCCCCGCCTTCCAATCCCACAAACAACTTTGTTGGCCCATTCCAGTGTGATCTACAGAGAAGGGTAGGTAATCTGCACAAAGAAGATAATAAACCGTTGTGTCAAGAATTTGCAGAGTTTTTTAGACTAGGAAGGCTAAGCAATATATCAATTTCAATTTCTGTATAATATACAGAATATATTATATCGAAGAAAAGAAAACCATTGTCCCATAAATTACCCATACATTTTAAAAATAAAACAGCGTGACACGTAACACCTCATTCTAAAAATTTTTTTTAAATGACACGATGGTGAAGTCAGAATTGCGATATCTTATTCCGTTCTCAAACTGGAGCACTTTGAAGATGAAGAAACGTGGTTGATACTTGAGATGATCTTCATGTTTGGTCTGCTCTAATCTCATAAGGAATGATATATCACAATTCTGACCGTGTTCAGCGTTGGAAATGCTATATACTGAGGTGTTACTAGGCCAAAAAGGAGACAAAATTTGGTATAAATCCAGTAAAGTGGAGACATTTTACATAAAACCGGTTATTTTTCATTGTGGATTTTTTTAGACTTTGATGATCACTATTGTGACGTTCAGAACTCGAGCTGATCGCTTCCATGGCCAGCGATCAACTAATGAGTTCTGAACGTCACAATAGTGATCATCAAACTCCATAGAACACAATCCAATTTTTGACTAAGGTATTCCACCTGATCTACTAATAGCCAGCAGAACGAGAAAAACCATCATCATGGTCCTCCGAGAACACGGCAGCCGGTCTAAGATCGGTGGCATGACGACTCTGGCGAGGATGTCCGCGACGGACATGGCCGACAAGGCGGTGGCCGTCTGCTGGAGATCGTAATCCAAATTGTACAGAAAGAACGGGAGGATGAGTTTCCAGCTGAACTCCGCCACGTACGTTATGGACGTCCCGTACAAAATATTTAGGTAGATCTGAAACATCGGCGGATTCAAAAAACGAAATTCTACAAAAATAGCTCTTACGTTGTTTCATTAATAAAATCATTCCGTGGAAAACTGATAAGCTAGAATCAAACATTTAATTATGACCTACTCAAGTGGTAAAATCAGAACTGGCGGGCAATACTTTGTATTGTATTGTATTCCTTTATTGGCAAAATAATTAATTATATAACTCAATCGGTATCATTTTCACAACTTATTGCCCACCGAAGAATAAGTTCAAGGGAACTTGTGCTCTTCGGAGGAGTTCATCTATCAATATTATAACAACAGCACACAGGTGATGCAATAACCTAAGACATAAACGTTAATTAACAAAAACAAACATTTATCATAGTAACAATGTAAAGAACAAGACAATACGAAAATTACATAATTAATTTATAAACAAGAAAACATTACGAGGACTTAACAATGCAGAATTATAAACAGCTATTTAATAGTTTTTTAAAATTTGACAGGCTCGAAAACGAAAAAAATATTTATTTCTTTTTGGTATAGAGTTCTGAGGGCTGTTACATAGGCATTTCTCCTGTAGAACTCAGTATTTATATTAGGAAGAATGACACGCGAATTATTGTAGTTACGAGTAACTGACGAAGATAAAAGATGACTTACACTTTGGAAAGTCTCCGATAATATAATATAGAAATATCATAAATAAATCACTCACAACACATTAGGCAAATTACTCACTTTATCTTTAAGCAGATTCAAATCCATTATTTTCACCACCCTCGAAAGCCATCCAGGGTGTTTCTTTGTAGTGGTTTGATTGGGCTGAGCTTTCATTTCCAGCCCTCTGTCATCGTCTTGCTGAAACACGTGTTCGTTTCAAACTTAACGAAAATAATTCAAATTTTGCTGAGTGCCTTGGGGCAAATGTGAAATGAAATGTTTTATTGGTTTTCTGGAGGCAACAGTGGCTTATACAACAAAGAGGTTCGCTGTCTATAAGCATGAATATAATAGAAATAAAGGATAATATAAAATAGAAACAAGGGTAGGTCATATTTCCATACTAAGTGGTAGGTAAGTGGTAAAAGAACGTAATAATAATTATTATTATGGAATTATGCCAGTCATGTGTTATTCACATAGGAGGCTCGATAAATTCTATTTCTGGCATTCAGCTTGACACATCATCTCTAACGTCATCCAACAACCCTTCCACAAAAAATCTGAATTTCAGACATGCCTTAGTGAAATTAAATAGGATGAATACATGTTCCTTGCTGGCAGCGCCAAACAACAATTTGTTCACATGCCTACTCCATGCTGATCCTCGCCATGCCAAAATTCGTTGTTCGCGTGTCGTTCAGCTGCGGGCAACTACAATATATGTGCTCAATCGTCTCTAGCTTCTGGGTATTTCACATAAAACATAAGCTACTGTGGTCAACTGAGTATACAAAGCCTCTATAAAAGATACGGAGCTGCTTCTGGTTTCTCAGCTGCAACTGGGCCACTAGTCTTTAACATCTATGGGGATGGCCCACCTAAAATACCCTTCCAGCGAGGAGTAGCCCTGGATATACTCCTGGTAGGCCGAGCTATACGATGAGCATATTATTCCCTCAAAGTCTTCGTAAGCAGACTTCGTCGTGAAACTATTCACAGACCTCGAGAAACTACCGCTGTCACAAGCCTTCAAGATGGGGGACCATGATTGTCCAGTGTGTCACGGATTCAAGTGTTTGGCCACAATAATAACAGAAAACGATGACGACAAATAAGACAAATAAAAGCACGCATAGCCGCCGGAAACAGATGCTTCTGGGCCACCAAGAAGGTCCTGAAATTCCGTGGGCTATAACGAAAAGCTAAACTCACAGTCTATAAGACTATTATACGCCCTGTAGTCACATATAGCTGTGAGACATGGACCGTTACTTCCTCAAGTGACCATCTATTCAACTGCTGGAAGCGTAAGATCTTACGTAAAATCTTTGGCACCATCTGCGATAATGGCGTCTGGAGAATCAGAAGGGATGAACAACTGAGAAGCCTTTATGGTGAGCCGGACTTAGTGGCATTCATAAGGCGAGCTCGATTCAAATGGTTAGGTCACGAAGAGAGGATGACTCCAGAAAGATATCCACAAATAGCGTTGTATGGTGTGCCAGGTGGAGGACTGGGAAGGGGAAGGCCACGTCTGCGCTGGCTGGAGGATGTTGAGGAGGACCTGACCCGTCTTGGTGTCCAAAGATGGAGAAGCCATGCACAGGATAGGACGGAGTGGCAGTCTATTGTTGAGAAGGCCCTGGTTCTCAGAGTACCGGAGTGCCAATTAAGTAAGTGGTACCTATCTAAGGTGTACTCACGTAGTCAATGTGCATCGTGCTTCCAGCAAAGTCTAGTAGAGAAACGTGGGACATCATTGACGGTCTTCTCTTGAGACTCGCTGAAGAAGCCACCTGAAATCCGTTTTGGAATAAATCACATTCACCATCAATCACGTTCTGAATGATAAATTAAGTTCACTCGTACAAATATACAAGAATTTGTGGCTTTATATAATTCATGGTGTTTTTATGCATTGAAATACTCCTATTTAATATTATGAGTAGTTATCAGTTCGGAAGTAAAGAATACTTTTACTGACCTGGGAAATTTTCCTTTGCAAAGCTCCAGAGTCCATAGCTTTGATGTTAACCACCAAACTTCCTTGTCTTCTCAGCGGAATTGAATTCGTCAGTTTGGGGATCGTCAGAGCGCTTGAAGTGAGTTTTTTCATTTCAGTTTCGGTCACAATTTTCGCCACATCTCCGTTCTCTTCATCTTCTTCGTGTATCGTTCCCGGATCTTCAAGCTGTTTTCAGAACTCACGTTGTAATTACGTTCAGTCCAATTCAGAATACTGCAATTACTTCAATACTCTTTTGCCGTTAGGTTTTGTAGAACGCGGATGCCCCACAAAAGAGGTTGAGAAAAGCGAGTGCTGCGTACAGGACACTTTCTCTTGAATGTATTAACAAGTCTAGGTCAGTACTAGGTACGAATAATCCAAAATGAAGAAATGTTATTCCCGAGTCACCCCACCAAAGGCTTTTCTTCTCTGCTGGCTTTAGTTTTCACCGCTTTCAAGTGCCACTTCACCGGCTGGAAAAGCGATGCGCCCACGAATGTGTTGAGGGAAAGCGCTGACATTATGGCTAACGTCCCTCTAAACTGGTAGTGAATCAACAGGTAGCTGCAAATGGAGAAACGAAAATCGAAATTATTTTATTGTTCAAACTTGGTGCAATTTCATTGAAACCACGGAAATGAGGGGAAAAAACTCTCTGATGGCAGGTGAGGTGCTGGCTCAATCACACTGTTGGTGACGTATCAATGACGTTTTTGATACGTAGAGGAGTAAATTCAGCACCCTGAGGCTAATACCTTTTGCCGTATGGCATTTCTAAAATACCGTATTTCAATGGTTTCGGTGAAAGATGGTAGCATTTAACTGGCAAAGCCTTTATAGTAAGTAATTTGGCTTACCTGACTATCTGAGGCATGACCATGAAGCCCAAAGCCGTCCCGGCCATCGCCAGACCAACCGCTTGTGCTTTCTTCTTGTCGAAGTAGCTGTTCAGACCAACGAAGGTGGCCGAGTTCGCAAATCCGAAACCCATTCCTGGAGAAAAACAGTAGTCGATTGGCAAATACCATTTCATCATAACATAAATATTATCATCATTTCACATCACACAGTATAAGAACCATTAGGTAATACTCGTCCTGGCTAGTGTGATACCCATACAGCTGCTGGCTGCAGAAAGGGAGCGGATGACGAAGGACAGATACCCCGCGTCTCCAGGGAGGAAAGAGACAAGATGACAGGAAATGTGGACGAGTGAGTTGACAAGGAGATGGACTGTTCGGTTGGTTCCTGATATCCAGGTGTGGATGCCAACTGACTTGAGGCGGTAAGACATTTAGGTGATCAAAATTGTTGTGAGCAAAAAGTTGATTAGTTTTTCGTGTGTTCAGGATTGACAAGGCTCTAGATTCATTATAATGATTAAAGTTATCGTTTCCTCTGCATCCCAAGGGTGCCATCACTAAGAGAGCCATCACGAGGTAGTTTTTATGCGATAATTTTGGGGGCATAATATACCTACATCTACTCACCACCAATGATACTGAAGCTGATGATGAGATGCGGCATGCTATTGGCCGTTACTGTACAAAGGTACGCAACCGCAGTCAGGATCGCTCCCAGCAACGCAACTTTCCTGTAGCTCATTGTCTTCATCAACGGACCAACGAACAAACCTAAGGCCAAAACATTGATGTCACGATTACTGTAACACGAGTGAATTATTACGATGATATCAAAGGTCTCCAACGGCGGTTTATTATCTTCTGTACTGATCGCCGTTCTGCCTAGTTTAAAAGAGGGCAGCACTGTTCTGGGATATAGCGATTTTACATTTTTGAGTATGACGTTTTCAAATTTTCAAAATTCAATTCCTGTTGACCTAAGGTTCCGAAATGTCAACATAATCTGGTCCGAGCCCGTAACCATAAATAAATCAAGAACCGCAATCAAAACAATTCTGGCGTTTGGCCGATGATGTACAGACTGCAATACGGCGGAATTCGAAGGTACTCACCGGAAAAGTTTATGACGGAGTCCAAAGTGCCCATAACAACGGCAGCCCCCGTAGTCTCAACTTTCAATTCCAAAAGCAGATCTCTGAACAACAAACCAAATGACGGTTCGATGGCTCTTGTGAACATCTACAAAAAAATTAACAAAATTACACCAACCCGCTACTTGTGATTGGGTAGAGTATTTTGCATCTTTACGGAGTTCATTAAATTAAATATGAAATGAAAAGCTAATAACATGTTCTACGTTACACGTTTACAGGTCCATATAATCTTACGTTTACTATGGAAGATCCTAAAACGACGAGCCATCCCCACCCCCCGTCCGGGGGTACTTTGGAGACTTTGGTGGCGGGCATGACCCATCAACTGTAAAATGCAAAAGAACAACAGCGTGAGGCATAAGAATGGCGACGATAGAAAATTGAACTAAACCCAAAACTCAACTGTTGGGTTTTACCCAATTGTGTATACACAACAGTGAACAACCTGGAAAAGTAAATACTGAGTGCAGACGGGTTTTTGAAACTTTCAGCGATTTTTTTCTATTATCCAAGAATATCTGTGGACCCGTCAAAGTGGCCAAAATTTGCCTAAATTTCAGTTTTTCGGTTAGCCTAAATTTCTCAACATTTCTTGAGATTGTGGGCCAAATCTTTCAAATGGCATAGGTTCATGTAATAAAAAGGTCTGTGCACAGTTTCAATTCGATTTTCTGTATCTTGAAACGTAAACCCTCGAATTTTGTGGGTGGGGGTTAAACAAATTTTTCTTTGGTCGATTCCAAAACATCTTTCAGGGAATGTTTACACTCAAAAAGAAATGACGATTTCCATCAGTCCGTAGTGCCGCTACTGTTCTCGGTCCAAAATTCTTAAAACTCGAATTTCTGAAAAAAATTCTATAGCAAAATCGGCGCTCATGTTTCTGTTGAATTAATACTTATTAGTTCGTATCATGATCGGAGATTCGGCTCATTCAGGTAAAAGGTCCCGAATAGAAACAAAGATTTTCAAATATTTTCCTCACTCCCCCCCCCCCTCCACTCTTTCCCCATTCTGATAATCTGAGGTGTTACTCGGCAGAAAATGGTTTAATGAGATGTTCCAAACATCACATTTTACATAAAACCAGTTATTTCCAGAAATTCGCTCTTATAGCTATGCTGCATGACTGAGATTTTTAAAAAATTTTGTAATCTTTGTGGGCACTGTCCCACAACCAAGGACAATCCTTGTACAGGGGAAAATTGAAAGTGTCTCCTAATCAGTCCAACATTCCAGCCGAAAACCTTATTTTTTAAAAGAATTTCTTCATCTTTAATGATTTTAAGGTTGGTACCTATAAATGAAATTATGAGATTTAAAAAAAAAAGAAACGGTTAGTTAGTTAATCTTCTCTTTTTTTTTCAAATTTAGAATTGCCTTGAAAGAAGGCAAACAACAAAGAAAATCAAGGGTTTCGATCTTCATTCGTGCGGCAGACGGACGGATTTTTGGAGAATTTTCGAAGGAAATGAACTACTGTATTGGTCTCGGTTTTCCAAACGATCTGAAGAAAAAAAAAGAGAATCTTTTATTGGATTGACAAAACTGTTCGAAAAATGGAATGCAGAACAGAAGAGTCCTGAGTCCATGGAAAACGACATAGTGAAAAGAGGTCTTATAAATATTACGTCTGGACCAGATGAATGACTCATCACTCTCAATTCTTCGATACGTTTCTGAAAACGTTTGATGTTCAACTCAAAATGGTGGGGAGGGGAGCAAACTTGAACCTATTCTTCTACGATCCTGAAAAAAAGATTTGTTCGCACCCAGCACCCATATTTCGTTGAAACACGCACAATCACACATACATCCCTTCAAATCAGTAAAAAAAATTTAGTTCTATTTTTAGTTCCAAAACTACGAATAAAAGATGACACTACTTTAGTTTTTATTCGCAACTTCGAAACTAAGTTTTGGAACGAAATTAGTTTTAGTTTCAACAGTTGAAACTAAAACTAATTTAGTTCCAAAAGTTTGTTTCGAAGGTCGAACTGAAACTAATAGTTTCAGTTTTTACTTCCAGTTTCTGAACTAATTTAGTTTTAGATTTTAGTTTTAGTTTCAGAACTAATGTTTGCCCAACTCTGCTGTCGAAACAACCACGACGGCACGTCACGTCCGCAACACCGGCCCTTCCAACCCGCCCAACCCGCCTCGGTTTGGGTCGCCACAGCGCGGGTTGGGTCCGGGCACGGGTTGGGTTGGGTTCATATATCTTCGGCTCCCCCCCCCCCTCCCACCACGACGGCATTGTGTGGACGTGGCTTGGACGTGTGGACGGGAACAATATATTTGGGCAGCGAATTCACTGTTGGACCCCACCGGGAATTCGAACGATCCCCTCATCCTCACCCCATCCGCTCCTCAACCTCACCTCACCCTCACCTCACCCCATCCGCTCCTCATCATCACCTCACCCTCACCTCATCCTCACCTCACCCTCACCCTCACCCCGCATCCTGAGCCGAATTTGACCTTACAAACTTCACTTGCGAGGAATAATCCTTTTCAACGTTATCTTTTGCAACGTCTTCATCCGTCCCAGGATCCCCGGCGGACCTGACCACTCGACAACAGACTGCATGCGTTCTTCAGTATACCGCATGGGACGTCTATAGATCCACAGAAAACTCTCAATGTTCATGAAATCTATGGTTCATCATTTTCACGCTTCCCGGAAAAAAGAGCTCGTGTTTTCATTGTTTCATTGTTTAATAGAACTAAAATAACTGAATATGTAAAAATCCTGACATTTTTAGAAGAATCCCATATTATTTTGTAAATTTTTCATATAGATATATATTAATTAAGTTTTTTATTTGTGTAAATGTATAATCAAGTACAAGTTGATGTCAAATGGGTACAACCTAAGCCAAACAAAGCGGGAAAAAAATGGCTAACTCACTTTTCCCAACTTTCTTTTACCAGCACTATTACAATGTAGCTTTTGTGGATACTGAGAAAACTCTGCAAATTCTTGACACAACGGTTTATTATAGATACCTAATAGAATTATTGACTATAGAATTTGCAGAGTGTTCTTATATCCACAAGAGCTATATTGTATTAACGCTGGTAAAATAAAGTTGGGAAAAGTGAGTTAGACCTTGTGGGATCCTAACAGACGACATATTGATCGTTCGACGGTTATCTTGCATTGTTGCGCTCACCACTCGAACGGATGAGGCGTTATCCACATTCCCACCTTCAATCGTCATTTAAGGTGCATCAAGTATTTTAGAAAAACAAATACAATGGAAATTGAAGGTGACAGTGCCAAAATGAAACATTGATATGGCCGCTGTGGGTTCCTTGTACAGGTCATCCAAATGTACAGGTTACAAAATATGCACATAATGCACATAATTATGGCCGTGAGGGTAGTTGTTGTACCTTTTACAAAAGAAGTTCAAACCGAAGCAGTCGATGTGGAATACGATTCGTCCGTGATCATACGAACCCGACAACTGTCAAAATGTCCGACAAGACCGAGAGGTGTCTCTCAGATCATAACGCAAACCAGACGTCGAATATCCGGATCGGATTTTTGCGTTCTTTTTTCGCTTTAGCCCGACAGGCTTGTGGGAGTTTCAACTGATAAACGAAAGATGTAATCAACCAGATTTCCAATTATTACGATCTCTTCAAAACCACTTGACCTTGCGCGGCACACGGTGTTATTGAGATGAGAGCACGATCTTTTTGAGAACATCTGTGTAAGTATGTAGGTACATACATCACGTAAATCGAAACTAGCCATTTATTTTCTGTTCAATTACACGAAGATCCCCGATTGCAGAAAACCTTGGTTTTCTTGCCAACAAGCGATTGTTCTCAGTCCAAAATTTAGAAAACTCGAAGTTCCGAAAAGTTTTTATTCCAAATTCCGTTTCAGACCATCCTAAATTCACTTCCAAAAGACAAAACAATACATTTAAATATCAAAATTAATAAATAATAAATATATTAAATCTTAAAATATATTTATATGTTCATGTAATATTCATTCCAGACAATAAATCTCGATAGAATTGAGATGAAAAGTTCAAATTTGCACAAAAAATCTGTCTTGGCAATCGAAACGCTAAGTTCGTAGAAGGGCAGAATTGAGCCACTCTACTTTTACCTGAATGGAAATAGTGATGATTCGATTATGTATAAAGTGTATACCATAAACTCATTTTTAAAAAACTAAATTACAGCTAATAAATAACAATTTTTAGGTCTAAAACCATTTTATGGTGTTCCCCAAGAAACAGTCACCAAAATATCGATTAACATCAGATGTTTATTGATATTTTGGTGAAACTATAATAATCATAGTTTCACCAAAATATCATCTACTATAATAATTATAGTTCCACTAAAATATCATTATTGACTACTGGCAATTTGAGAAACTATTATTTCCAATAGAATGGATAGTTTCACAATCACTGATCATGTTTACCTGAAACACATTATTCAAAACCCATCACAAAGTTGATGGAATTGCATTAAAAAAAAACTGTATTTATTAAGTAATTTTATTATTTATAGAATAACTTTATAATTTCTAGCTATACATAATATACTGTAGTGTCTTGATAAGCAGAAACCTCGTTTTGTGAAAAAAGTGCACTTGATCACTTTCACCACCAACCCGACGAAATAAAACAGTCTGATTAATGACACCCCATTTTAATTGTTTTTTGTTACCTACGCCGAAAACCTTGGTGAAGTAAGAATTGCGGTACCTTATTCCGTTCTCAAACTGGAGCACTTTGAAGATGAAGAAACGTGGTTGATACTTCACGGTTCATCTGTTCTAATCTGGTAACGGAATGAGATATCGCAATTCCGACTTCACCATCTTGTTCAGCGTTGAAATATCTATAAACGGAGAAAATTTGTTGAAAAACCAGTAAAACGGAGACAGTTCACATAAAACCAGTCATTTATTCTAAATTTCGCTCTTATATCCATGCTGCATGACTGTGTTTTATTTTTCTTTGCTCGAGATTGTTCGGAAGGATGTTTCGAGTGTTCCCCTTGAATCTACAATGATCTGCCAAGTTCTCACTATAACGTTAGACCGCCCAACATTATGGTGAGACCTTTGCCGATCATTGTAGATTCGAGGGGAACATTCGAAACATTCTTCCGAAACGCCCGACCCTCCTCCCCCCACCCACCCACCGGCAAATGTTGGGAGCTCTGTCTTTGCAAAGAAGAGGCGTCCAAGTTGGGGCTTTGCAAAGCCAGAGCTCCCAATACTTCCCGGCGGCTGGCGGTGGGAGGGTCGGGCGTTTCAGAAGATCCCTCTGCATCCTTCTGCATCATTACGGTCGTCAATTGCGTTGGATCTCATTGTTTCAGCATAAACTTCATCTTCATCTTATTCAAAGTAGGAAGATTATTACGGGCAATAAGTAGCATTGCCCGAGCAATACGAGCAATATGTAGCATAATATTATTACTTGTAGCAAACTATGGTGCGTTGAAGTTTCAATCTTGTGTCTACTTTCAAAAAATTAATGACGTCATCCATGCATTTTGATTGGGCGAAATCTTCTATCCCCCTAAGGAAAGCAAATGTTTTTTGAATCGGCAAATGTCAAATAGTAGAAATTTCCGCTTTTTTCAAACGCTCATAAAACGCTATAATCCGGCACGATAAAAGTTGCACCTAAATATCAGCTTTCCAATGGTATAAGCAAAGAATGTTGCAATGCTATTTTGAGGGAGAAAATCACGTTTGAATCGAGAAAAACGTGATAATTAGTTGATAAAAGTGATATTTGTGATAATTAAATGATTTTCGATGTTCGCTTCCTCACCATGTCGGTGTCATTGTGCAACGTTGAATATGCATTTTTTCCGAACAGCGCGACGGACTGACTCCTCCGTGCACAAAATTGCATCGCTCATTGATAGAAGCGGCTCACAGTTCAAAGACAAACGGACTTTTCGAACACCTACAATGAGAATTTTGATAATAAAGAAGATTTTACTAGAAGATGAACATAAAATCCGATTTCAAACTCCTTTTTTACCTGACGAGTCAATGATTGGTGAAATACCGCACTTTTCTCTGAAAAAACAAGTTTTTCTCGATTCAATTGTTATTTTCTCCCTCAAAATTGTACTGCAACATTTTATTGCTTATACCATTGGAAAGCAGGATATTTGGGCGCAACGTTTATCGTGCCGGATTATAGGGGTCTATGAGCGTTTGGAAAAAGTGGAAATTTTTACGATTTGACAAATTTTCCTTTTCAAGTTCATTTTACACCCGTTTTGGAAATTCAAATGCAAATATTTGCTTTCAATAGGGGGATAGAAAATGTTGTGTTCTTTCCAACGGTGTAATCAGATTTGAATTTTCATGTAAATTAAGGGAGTTATGGTCATTTTAGTGTGATAAAGTCAAAAACACGAAAAAATCATAAAATTGAAAACACTCCATTTTTTAACTGAGTAAAAAAAAATGCTCCAGAATCGATTCCTAGCCTGTGACCGTCACGAAATGAGACACCCTGTATAACGTACTTATACTCAGTCTGCAGTTAAGGGAAAGTGAAAAATATTTTGTTGAGTAGTTACAGTACAGTGAACTATGAAACTGTATTCAAACACGGGGAACAAAATGTGTGATTGTTTTGTGTATCGTTTTCTGGCCGCTAAATATCGCAGTTTCTGAAGTGATTCGTGCATATCATGTAAAGGAAGGGCCGCGGATAAGACGGAAGGTCGAATAACCGAGACTCTACTAATAAAATATTTTAATATTGTAGTTGAAGCTAAGAAGAATATCATCTGAAATCCTTAATGGAATTCCTCGCATTTCTAAGTTATTCCGCGTGACGCTTCGATCTGACCTCCGACGTCGAAACTTTTATTTCCGTTGTGCGACCGTTCAATTTTATTTCACGAAGCGAACGGGAAGGGGAGACGGCGATGAAGCGGCGAGCTCCCGAGTTTATTATTAGAGTTCAATGTCTTTTTCACGAACAGTGACGAAGCACTCGGTAAACCCACAATCATCTCTCTTCAAACAACTGGCTGGGAAACGAGAAAAAAAAAGAAATAAAACGCAGAAAGTTGAATAAGACAGCTAAGACGGGGAACACGATGTCCTTCCGTCGTCAGTCTTCTCCCGCGTATTGTGCGCTGTCCTTCTGTTTTGTGGAAGTTTGGTTTGGTCGTACCGTTCTACAGCATTCAATGATCTACACGTGGACGTCGGAGTGCTAAAAGTAGGTTTTTATTACTCTAAATTACTAGCGACGCTCTTAGTACAAAATGTCCTTAGTTGTAATTAACAATGAAGAATCATTTGATAGTACGTGGGACGTCCAGAAAGTAACGTTACAAGGGCTATGTAGATCGAAGGATTCGAAGACAATCAACCAAAAGGAGGAGTATGCCCTTCCCGCCTCAACCTACATGTTTAAAAACCTCAAAAGATTCTAGTTAGATCAAAAAATGGATACCACCGCGTGAATCAGCGTTGAAAAACAATGAAAATCCATGTGCCACACTTAGGGTTCTCAAAAATCTCATTTTTGGCGCAATCATCATGTGCGCGAATAAAAAACTCTGCAAATTCTTGACACAACGGTTCATTATCTTCTTTGAGCAGATCACCCTAATCTGATTAACGAAATGATGGATGAAACTCTACCTCATCATCCAAATTTAATAAAACAAATAGGTATTGTTTAAACAATTTACAGACAAGAACCCTAGTGAATATTTCATTTTCATCCAGTCTCGCTCCATGTTTAAAACGTCAAGACTTTAGCTCATCATCCAGATTCAATTTGTTTAAACAAATAGGTATTGTTTAAACAATTTTACAGTCAGGAAACCGATTGAATATCGCATTGTCATCTCTCCTTGACCCATGTTTAAAACTTCAAGACTCTTGCTCATCATCCAAATTCAATTAGTTTAAACAAATAGGACCTATTAAACAATACCTGGTATTGTTTAATTAATTGTAACGACAAGAAATCGAATGAATATTGCATTTTCATCCGGTTCTGACTTATATTTAAAATTTCAAATCCCTAGCTCATAGGGAACTTGAACAACAAGTAGTGAAAATTATTTTTATTGTTAGTTAGGTAATAATAAAGTTCATGAATTATTTTTAATAATGATTGATAATTATTATTGATTAACTCGATATCTGAAAACCATGTGCTATTAGAATCTAGACCGTACTGGCTGCCGCATGATTCACTCCCTTGTTGACGAATTTTGATTTGCTCCATCTTTGAGCCCTCATTGTGAACGAACGGCCGGTCGTACAAACCTCTGGATGGTCTTAAAAAATTGTAAAAAAATAAACTCTATGTAAATGTGAAAACTATACCGTTCCATCTGAATTTTTCGAGTTATGAAATTTCCCCTTGACCGAAAGCTATGAAACGTATCAAGGATCAAGGGCCATAGTGCATGACTCTGGATTTTCGTGCAATTTTTGAAACATCTACATCTCAATGAAAAGTGGTCTTTCGCCCATCAGTGGTCTTCTTATATGAGGAGCTGAAATGCAAAACCGCCTTTATGCCATTTTTTTTTTTTTTTTTTTGAAGTTATTGGTGCCGTTAGTAATATGGCCGTAAGCCTAATAGGATCCATAATACAGTCAAATCCAGTTTTATCTTGTTCAAAAAGCTCCCTGAAAAGTTAGGTGACGCAAACTCAACTTTATCCACCGCTCGGTTCGGTGCAGCATCAGCTTTATCCAATCGACCAATCAAGAAGCCCGTAGCTTACTGTGATTTACACAGTGTTCCATTTCCAGTAGTGATTGGTTAATAGAATGATTCAAGATAATCGATTTCTCAAACCATTCGATTATAATCGAATGATTACTCGTTCTGGAGCCGGGTCGTATAATCGTTTTGAATTCGGCTGTCGTACACTCGAGAAGAGACTGATCCAGCCCGAGCTACGATTTCATTCGAATGATCACTCGATTCTGATTTGTGAATCGGCCGTACAGACCGCTACTGTATGAATGACAAGTTATAATTTATATGTAAAATAACTTCCTATAACATCTTATTTTTCTTTTTACGTATCAGCTTTAAGTACCTCAAACCAACATTTTAAAAATTGTCGATTATTCCTCAACGAGAAAACCAAAACAACAATCAAGAGAATTTCATGTCATTATAAAAAAATAAGAACCTGATAAATGTTAAAAAATACTTATTTTAGAGTTAACTAATGTCTGATCTCAACGGAAAATCCGCGCTAAGATGGAGTGTTTGCCGCAAAACTTCCTTTATCCGGACTCGTTGGTGCAAAACCAACTCTATCCAAAGTAAAAGTGGAATTTTTTCTAAATTGGACGGATTTTGATTTATAGCCAAATCATATACGGACTGTATTTTTGAAAATTGGGTGGATAGGTACCTACCTACTTAATTAGAAAACTGTTTTTTTTTTCGATTTCCCAATAATCTGATTATGCGGAGTTTTTGTGTTCCAGCTCCTCTTATAGAGAAGACGAACGAAAATAGAATAGCAAATAATTCACCTGATCAACCGGAAGATGCAAATCGGTTCTCGCCCTTTTTTGACCGCAGTCCAAAATCCCGCAATTAGAGCACAAGCCACTCCGACCTTCCCATCACAGTCCCTCTCGCCAACTAGGTTGATACTGATTGTTTTCCGAACACCCTCCTCATGCAGTCTGTCGCGTTATTTTTTTAAAACATCACAAATCACAAATTCTCACTCGTATTACGCCGACATCGAGATCGTTATATGGGAACGCTTTTGGATTTGGAGATAACAACACGCGAAACTACTCAATGAAATTACCAGACGAAAGTTACGTACGAGTATTTTGCAACATTTCCCCGATCGAGCGTGAGACTAAATAATGAAGGTAAAACAGTTTAGGATCTGTCAATTTTAATCCGTACTAATCCGCCAGAGAAGTGCATGATGTGATTACAGACAGTTATTACCTACATACAAATGAGGTAATTTATTGCTTCAACTCAGATTAAAACTGAAGGTACCTATCTCATTATTGTTCAAAAGTTGACTCTAGCAGACAGTGAGATAATCCCGCTATTGCCCTTATGAAAACACACAATTTAGGAGTCACACTCAGCTTCTTCAGGCTTATCTTGTCTTGTTGGATACCAATTACCACCAGTTATACTTCATCACAGTAGGAAAATAGTATTTACTCAAAATTCAATGTCATATTGACAGGTACACGCTGACTAATAAAGCTTACCTACCTCTTATTCCCCTTCACTCAGTGGTCAGTGGCCGACCTGGCACGCGAACGGTACGAATGCATAAGTTACTCTGAGTAAATGGTATTTTCCTTACTACGTGATCACTTCTCCATATCGATGATTCAATCGTGTCAAACACGTCATCAACAAGATTGCGACACTCTACGAAATAAATGAAGTCATGTAAAGTAATGTGCACGGTTTTGTTCGAGTAATTGTAACTGGACAACATGTTTAATACCCCTCATGATGTGAAGGTCGATTTGATTGGTTAGCTGATTTGCTAGGGTTCGTCACCATTTACAGGGAGGATTGTATCGTTTGTTCTGTTTCGAATAATGAGTTTGCGACGGTTTCTAGGTTGTAAGCTTACGTGAAATTTTTCAGTTTTTCACGCATTATTCGATATTCAAATGAACACCTCGAGTCGATATGAAGTCTACTTTTTGCAAATTTTACGACGTATTTGAGTCGACATTTGCTCTTCTTGAAGGTCTATTCGAATTCAAATGAACAACTCGAGTCGATATGAAGTATACTTTTTGAGAATTTTACGACGTATTAGAGTCGACAATTGCTCTTCTTGAAGGTCTATTCGAATTCAAATAAACACGTCGATATGAGTCGATATGAAATCACCTTTTTAAAGGTTTTTTTTTCAATTCAGATTTTTAAAAAATAAATTTAGTTTTAAAATACCTTAAACTTTATTGCAATTAGTACCCTTTATTCAATGCACTCATTTATTGAATTTATTTTAAAAAATTCTGGGTCAGCCAGTTAAAAAGTTTTGATTGTTATTATTACTATTATTAGGTATTATTATTATAAGGTTTGGCCTCATGTAACTACATTGTATGTCGTTGGCCTCAACCTGATAATTTTAATCAAAAAATGCATTTAATTCCAAAAATTAGGTAAGGACTAAAGTAGTGTGGTCGCCAAAGACCCCATTCCGGTACCTGGTGTAATTTTTATCACCCGACATCCGGAGGTTTTAAAACGATTTCCAGCTCTCGACCAATTTTTGGAAGCTAGAGAGAGCCCTTTTTGGTTTATTATCTTAATTAACGTTTAGAATCGCCCAAGAAAAAATTACTTTTCCTCAAAATTTAAAAGCTTACGTTGCAAGATACGTAGATTCCAAAAACTCTGCAAATTCTTGACACAACGGTTCATTATCTTCTTTGTACAGATCACCCTTGTGTTTAGATCATTAGGTCTAAATGTCTAGATCCTAAATGTTAGATTAATTATTATTATCAATTATCACTAATTATTAATAATTTTATCAAGTACCTAGTGAAAATTATTATGATTTATTGTTAGGTATTAATCATTTGTTTTTATTATTAATAATTATTATTATTAATTATGATTAATTAATACCATATAATTCTGAGGTTTTTAATACTACGTAGGTAATAATTTTTCTATAAAAGAAGTACCTACCAACAAACATTCGAAATTACCTTCATTTCCGTAGTACGAAACGCACCTCAGAACAACAAACTCGACATCCATATGATCTTGTTATTCTAAAGAGCTTGTTAGTATGAAAATTGACCTGTATTTCAACAGTTTGATTCACGATCGTGATGTGAGGCACAATCTTTGAGCCGTCATTGTGAACGAACGGCTGGTCGTAGAAAGCTGCGGATGGTCTTAAAAAAACATAAAAGGTCTCGTCGTTTGACGCACTAGTTGGTCTCCTGCCAGCCGTCTTACGTCATAGGCTCTGACGTACTTGTTGGCCTCCTGCCAGCCGTCTTACGTCATACGTTCGTGCGTCATAGGCTCTGACGTACTAGTTGGCCTCCTGCCAGCCGTCTTACGTCATACGCTCGTGCGTCATAGGCTCTGACGTACTTGTTGGCCTCCTGCCAGCCGTCTTACGTCATACGCTCGTGCGTCATAGGCTCTGACGTACTTGTTGGCCTCCTGCCAGCCGTCTTACGTCATACGCTCGTGCGTCATAGGCTCTGACGCACTAGTTAGTCTCCCGCCAGCCGTCTTACGTCATACGCTCGTGCGTCATAGGCTCTGACGTACTTGTTGGCCACCTGCTAGCCGTCTTACGTCATACGCTCGTTCGTCATAGGCTCTGACGCACTAGTTGGCCTCCTGCCAGCCGTCTTACGTCATACGCTCGTGCGTCATAGGCTCTGACGTACTAGTTGGCCTCCTGCAAGCCGTCTTACGTCATACGCTCGTGCGTCATAGGCTCTGACGTACTTGTTGGCCTCCTGCCAGCCGTCTTACGTCATACGCTCGTGCGTCATAGGCTCTAACGTACTTGTTGGCCTCCTGCCAGCCGTCTTACGTCATACGCTCGTGCGTCATAGGCTCTGACGTAATGGCCCGCCGGTCGCTTGTGTTCTGACGTGATCTGAGGGAAAGGGTGAATCAAGGGAACAAATTTTTCCCGTTTCAGTTTATGTGCCAAAGCAAAGACATGAAAATGTCAAAAAAATATGTAAATAGGTAGGTACCTAAGCCCAACTGTAATGTCAATTTTCTGACAATGAGTTTTCGACTATAGTTTTCATACCTTTTTACTTAAGTACTTATTGCAATTTGAGGCTGATAATGAGCTGTTTGCAAATAAAAAGTCTGATAACTATTTTATTACATCTTATTAATCTATTTTCAAGTTCCGATTCACAGTTGAATGTATTTTATTTAGATGTCGTAAAATTCGAAAACGATGGAATGACGAAACCTGTCGACTACTGACTCAAGTGATACTGTCGACTTCTAACACATGTAGGTCGACTACTAGTGCAAAACTATGTCGACTACTGAAGAAAATGTTGGTCACTGGTATCGACTACTACCTAGAGCATTGGGATTTTTACAAAACTTGTTTTTCCCTTTTCAAACCATGTTGAATAATATTTCCCGCTGTCAGGTCTTTTAGGGAAGGATCTTGGGTACACAATGAACAGGTTTGCAATGAGAAATAGTTGATAATAATAATTAATCTAACATTTAGGATTTAGACATTTAGACCTAGTGATCTAGACAGAAGGGTGATCTGTACAAAGAAGATAATGAACCGTTGTGTCAATCAATTTTATCAAGAATTTGCAAATTCTTGACACAACGGTTTATTATCTTCTTTGTACAGATCACCCTTCTGTCTAGATCACTAGGTCTAAATGTCTAGATCCTAAATGTTAGATTAATTATTATTATGAATTATCACTAATTATTAATAAGTTTATCAAGTAGATACCTAGTAAAAATTATTATAATTTATTGTTAAATATTAATAATTTGTATTTAATTAATACGATATAATTCTAGGGTTTTTAATACTTTTTAATTTTTCTATAAAAAAAGTACCTACCTACCAACAAACATTCGAAATTACCTTCATTTCCGTAGCACGAAACGTACCTCAGAACAACAAACTCGACATCACTAAAACCATATGATGTTCTAAACAGCTAGTTAGTATGAAAATCGAGTCGACCTGTATTTAATCGACCTGTATTTCAACCGTTTGATTCAAGATCGCGTTGACAGGCTCAACCTTTGAGCCGTCATTGTGAACGAACGGCTGGTCGTACAAAGCTGCGGATGGTCTTAAAAAATTCTACGGAACAAACTCTATCTAAATATGAAATAAAAAACTCTGCAAATTCGTGACACAACGGTTCATTATCTTCTTTGTACAGATCACCCTTCTGTCTAGATCACTAGGTCTAAATGTCTAGAACCTAAATGTTAGATTAATTATTATTATCAATTTTATCAAGTACCTGGTGAAAATTATTATAATTTATTGTTAGGTATTAATAATTCGTATTTATTATTAATAATAATTATTATTAATTATGATTAATTAATTATTAAGTTGTGTCAAGAATTTGCAGAGTTTTTCCACTAACTATACGCACGATTCAATTTCGTTGAAATTCAAGAGCGGAATTTTGTTATTTTTGTGTGCCTTAGGTTATTAACTACACTGAGTTGGTGGGTGGCAAGTGTAAATCATATAAGTACTGCTTGTAAGTAGACGGCGGACTCAATAATCGACGATAACTGGGTACTTGGAAAGCCCACCGTGATAACTGAGTGACGAGTGAATTGATCGATTACTCACCCTATCAGCCGCAGTTTCGACTCGGTATCGTCACAATCCGCGAACGAATGAGCCGTCGTTGTTTTTACACGAGCGAGGACGAGCTTCGTAAATGATGGCCACTACCAAAACTTGATGATAACACAGCCAGGAGATGATGCAGTGGGTGGGGGATCGTTTTCTATCTCGTTCAGCAATAGTTCCACATGGTGATGGTTCGGTTGTTATTGTCCACTCAATCGGTACGTACTGCGCGTTTATTTACTTGAAATATTTTAACCGATCGAATGTTTTTTTCCACTAATTAACGCCTACTCACTAATTACCTTCACTTCTCCGGTGAATATAATTGGTAAATGGAAGAAAGCTGGCGCTGTCTCTTAGAATTCCGGTAGGTAGGTACCGCAACGAAAAATTGACGTCAAAATCTGTTGCTTTATAATATACATTTTAAAACCAACCGCGATGATTACGTTTACCCACCAGTTGATCCGCTTTGACGTCAACTAACTAGACGTCATTCCTCCTCTGCTCATCTACGAACTTAGCCTCTCGATTTCCAAGACAGATTTCTTGGGCAAATTTGAACTTTTTATCACAATTCTATCGAGAGTTATCGTCTGAAATGACACAAACATAAATATGTAAATATATATCGACGCTTAAGAAGCAACACCCCCTATCGCCCATTTTTACGAAAATTAGGTTTAGGCAGATTCTCATTCGACTTCTCACGCTGGACAGGCTCCTTAGCTCAAAATCGCTTCAACTAAATTACAGAGTCGAGGAAACTCGAAAATTCTTATTGATCTCAGAGAATTTAAGCACGTAAATTAGGGGTGGGGAATATTTAACGTAACCGCTTCAAATAACCTGATACTGTCCAGTAACCTGTTACCAGAAAACCCCTATTACTGGAATAACCGTTTTGAGAACTTGGAGGAAAGGCCTTTGAGGGTAATAATAGGTTACATAAAAGATTATCCGTGATAATAGGTTGGCTGGGACCTAATACCAGGTAATAGGTTACGGAAAACGAATGCGTGAAAGGTGTGCGATCATAACTGTCGACAAGTTATTTGAGTATTGATTTAGTTTCGAGTAACAGCGACCGTCTGGTAATAGATTATGGTAATAGGTTACCTGAAATTCGGGAACATTTCCAGCGCCCAAAACGGGCTTGAAACTCGATAACCTATTATCAAGAAATAACCGTATTAGCCATGCCTAACGTAAATTTAGTGGTTGCTGAACTTGGAGTAGGAATTCCTACTAAATTAACCTGTGCTTCCAATTTCCTAGGATGCTGCTCAGACTGATTTTTAGAATAACGTAAATTTGTGATGCCTTAACGTACCTTACATTTCCTATTCATTATTCATTTTTCGGTTGCCAGTTCCTAAAACCTTGGTTTTTCTTCCACGAGCGTCGTTTCTATTCCTTGCGTTGCATACTTTTTCACCAGCTGGGTTCCAAATTCAGTTGGTCATTGCATCAACAATGACAATTTTTGTTTGTTTAATAAAAATTGTTGAAAGTTTAGATTGAGGAGAAAGGTCTATCGATCTCATATCGCTGACAGCGCATGTCAACCATATTTTCTATCAAGAACACCACTTATCAACCTATGGTATTACGAGAACACTCCCTATCAACCTCAATTTCCGAAATTTCTAATCTTTTACTGTTTTCAACATAGGAAGGCGTCACTTTTTGGCCTAGAGAGTGAAAACGGGCGAGAAGAAGACACATGAACGAAAATTGGTCCATCATTTAGTTTTTCCCTTTTTCTGAAAAGTTGGGAAGTGATCGATGAGCTATTGTCCAAAAATTTTAAAACTCGAATTTCCGACCATCATGAATCCATTACCAAAAGACACCAAAAATTATATTTATATATATTCATGTATGTGCCAATCCACATGATAACTCTCCACAGTAGGTACTTTGACAAAAAGTTCAAATTTGCACAAAAAATCCGTCCTAGAAATCGAAACGCTAAGTTCGTAGACGGGCTGAATCGGACCACTCTAAGGGGATTTTGGGGAGTTTTAGAGGGGAAAAATTACCCATAAATTGCCAAAATGAAATAGTCTGACAAGTGGCACCTCATTTAAAGGTTTTGTTACAGTAAAATGGAGAAACAGTTACTGGTTTTATGTAAAATGTCTCCATTTTACTGTTTTTATAACCAATTTTTTTTGGTAATTTAAGAGAACATTTTCGAAGGAACAACTGTTGTTCCTTCGAAAGAACAACTGTTCTTTGTTCTCTTAAATTAGCAAAAGATTAATTTGATTTGCAACAAGATTAACTCTATTTGCAAATCCTATAATATAGTACCTATTTGCAAAGTGATTATATTATAAATTATAGATTAAAAGATTAATTCTATTTGCAAATACTATAATATACCTAATATTTGCGACCATTTTCGCGACCATTATTTGCTTAGTGCTCGTTTCTCATGAGTTGCAACCGGTTCGTTTCATGAAAGCCAACGAACCGACGAAACAGTTCGCGGACTCCCAAATAACTAAGCGTCTCTGATTGTATCAAAACGAGAGCGTTCGGAGTTTGCGTAGGCCGATTTCACAAGCGATCAATTCGGAGATCGATGTGATTATTTCTGATTAGGCTCACGGTCGCATTGTATCAAAGATGATTTCTCAACTCATCTCTACTCCCTACAACAGCCTCGTGAAGCACACACGAAACCTTTCAATTGTAATAATTATTGTAAATGAAATAAAACTTTCAAGAGTTAGTGTAACACGGTTTGCTTCAAGGAGCATCGTAATTAAAAAGGCCAGATATTGTGTAGTGGTGACTCTTCAGAATTTGACTTGGATCAATACAATTGGAACAGCACCACTTTAATTATTTTAGTTCTCACTCAATTTTTCCCGAAACTTTGAGACATTTAGACATTTTTATAGGTAACATCAGCTACATTTAGTATGGTAGGATTTTTGGGTTATGTATTTTTTTTAAAACCAGTCATGCATCATGGTTATAAGAGCCAATTTTCGAAGAAATAACTGGTTTTATGTAAAATGCCTCCATTTTACTAGTTTTATAACAAATTTTGATCCCCTTTTTTTTGTCGAGAAACACTTCAATTTATAGAATTTTCAACGGTGAACACGATGGTGAAGTCAGAATTGCGATTAGAGCAGATGTACCGTGAAGAACACCTCAAGAGTTTCTTCATCTTCAGAGTGCTACAGTTTGAGAACGGAATAAGATATCGCTATTCTGACTTCATCGAATTCAACGTAAAAAACAACCTTTAAAATGAGGTCCCACGTGTCACACTGTTTCATTTTGGGGAGTTTAGGTAATTCCCCCCCTAAAACTCCCCAAAACCCCCCTTAGAGTGGCCCAATTCTGCCCATCTACGAACTTAGTCTTTCGATTGCTAAGACAGATTTTCTATTCCGTTCTCAAAATGGAGCACTTTAAAGATGAAGAAACGTGAGATGTTCTCCATGGTTCGTCTGCTCTAACCTGATAACGGGATGAGATATCGAACTTCCGACTTAAAAAAAAAAAAGTTATTTCTTCAACAATTCGCTCATACAGCCATGCTGCACGACTGTGGATTTTTAGACATCGAGGATTCAGGAGGTTTTCATCATCGATACCCATCGATATACACTCGGTTGCTAACATCAGAGTCAATGTAATATTAAACAGTTAATGTAATATCAACATTTAATGTAACACGTAACAAATTTTGTTAAAGCAACTTTTATATAATTCAGGGGTTTTTAATTTGACATACCTACTTCGTCAATAATTTATAACAAAAAGTACCTACGAACAAATGTTCGAAATTTTGTTCTTCGAAATCGTACTTACCTAGTTGGTTTGAATCTGCTGTCCTTCACTATAAAAATTGGCCGTGAGTTTAACCGATTTTTTTCACGCTCATATTGATGAAACTTTTCAATTACCTTTCGAGATCCCATTATGAAAAAACTTTGATCACATGAATGTAGTAGATTTGCGCAAAAAAAACTATGCAGTAGGTATATTTGCAATGGCCGAAACCCTATTTCGCACGCATTCTTATTGTATTTATGACAAATTTCAAGGCTCAACCTCGGCCTGTTAGTCCATTCGGAACCTTCATGCCGAATTGAAAATGTTATTTTTAAAAAGGCACAGAACGGCGGATGGCTTCCATTCAAGTTACAGATTCCACGTTTCCCACTGATTTTGAGGGGCTGTATTTTATACAGGTTGATCCCAATGGTTCAGTATTGAAAATAATAATTATTATTTTTGGACACAGGGCGACACAGGGGGTACAGCAACGAATATTATCAAGTAGATCAAAACGGCCGATTATTTGGTAGAAGTGGTATTTGGATCTTACCGGTATTCAGGCGAAAAGGCATGAAGGCGTCGAACTGATGGAGTGGAAGCTCAGAACAAAAGGTGAAGACCTGTCACGGCCCGTTGGGCACTCGTACCATTCCCCACTCTTCTGCTCGCGGATCGCCTCATTCTCGCTAAAAATCCCTTCGACAACCCACAAACGGTATCCCGAAGAAGAAAGTTCGACTTACCTTCTGTTGAGGTGAAGACAATAAGACTTTGCGAATTCTTACACAATTGTTTCAGTGCCTCTCCGAATCGTCTACCTGTATACAGGGGCTGTACAGTAATTATGGGACGATCACAAGGAATCAATTCTACAGCTAATTTGCAACAAAAAGTGCCTCTTAGAGGGTTTTCATTACTCAACTAGAAAAACCGACTTTTTTCACTTTTAAGATTCTTTTCGTTCTTTCGATCTTGTCTCATTAAAACGGCTCTAACTCCATTAAATTAATATGTAAAATAAAGGTTGAGGATACCGATGGAAAGAACGTTAAATTTTCTATCGCCCTGATATAAAATCCGATTTTGGTTTATTACCTTCGATAATGAACCATTGGAATCGCCCATAGAAAAAAAATTATATGGTATTAATTAATCATAATTAATAATAATAATTATTAATAATAAATACAAATGATTAATACCTAACAATAAACTATAATAATTTTCACTAGGTACTTGATAAAATTATTAATAATTAGTGATAATTCATAATAATAATTAATCTAACATTTAGGATCTAGACATTTAGACCTAATGAACTAAACAGAAGGGTGATCTGTACAAAGAAGATCCAAGAAGGTCCATTCGAACTCAAATAAACACCTCGAGTCGATATGAAGTCAACTTTTTTTCGTTTTCTCGATGTATTTGAGTCGATAATTGCTCTTCTCGAAGGTCCATTCGAACTCAAATGAACACCTCGAGTCGATATGAAGTCACCTTTTTTTCGTTTTCTCGATGTATTTGAGTCGACAATTGCTCTTCTCGAAGGTCCATTCGAACTCAAATGAACACCTCGAGTCGATATGAAGTCAACTTTTTTTCGTTTTCACGATGTATTTGGGTCGACAATTGCTCTTCTCGAAGGTCCTTCGAACTCAAATGAACACCTCGAGTCGATATGAAGTCAACTTTTTTTCGTTTACTCGATGTATTTGAGTCGACAATTGCTCTTCTCGAAGGTCCATTCGAACTCAAATGAACACCTCGAGTCGATATGAAGTCAACTTTTTTTCGTTTTCTCGATGTATTTGAGTCGACAATTGCTCTTCTCGAAGGTCCATTCGAACTCAAATGAACACCTCGAGTCGATATGAAGTCTACTTTTTTTCGTTTTCACGATGTATTTGAGTCGACGATTGCTCTTCTTGAAGGCCCATTCGAACTCAAATAAACACCTCGAGTCGATATGACGTCAACTTTTTTTCGTTTTCACGATGTATTTGAGTCGACAATTGCTCTTCTCGAAGGTCCATTCGAACTCAAATAAACACCTCGAGTCGATATGAAGTCAACTTTTTTTCGTTTTCTCGATGTATTTGAGTCGATAATTGCTCTTCTCGAAGGTCCATTCGAACTCAAATGAACACCTCGAGTCGATATGAAGTCACCTTTTTTTCGTTTTCTCGATGTATTTGAGTCGACAATTGCTCTTCTCGAAGGTCCATTCGAACTCAAATGAACACCTCGAGTCGATATGAAGTCAACTTTTTTTCGTTTTCACGATGTATTTGGGTCGACAATTGCTCTTCTCGAAGGTCCTTCGAACTCAAATAAACACCTTGAGTCGATATGAAGTCAACTTTTTTTCGTTTACTCGATGTATTTGAGTCGACAATTGCTCTTCTCGAAGGTCCATTCGAACTCAAATGAACACCTCGAGTCGATATGAAGTCAACTTTTTTTCGTTTTCTCGATGTATTTGAGTCGACAATTGCTCTTCTCGAAGGTCCATTCGAACTCAAATGAACACCTCGAGTCGATATGAAGTCTACTTTTTTTCGTTTTCACGATGTATTTGAGTCGACGATTGCTCTTCTTGAAGGCCCATTCGAACTCAAATAAACACCTCGAGTCGATATGAAGTCAACTTTTTTTCGTTTTCTCGATGTATTTGAGTCGACAATTGCTCTTCTCGAAGGTCCATTCGAACTCAAATGAACACCTCGAGTCGATATGAAGTCTACTTTTTTTCGTTTTCACGATGTATTTGAGTGGACAATTGCTCTTCTCGAAGGTCCATTCGAACTCAAATGAACACCTCGAGTCGATATGAAGTCAACTTTTTTTCGTTTTCTCGAAGTATTTGAGTCGACAATTGCTCTTCTCGAAGGTCTATTCGAACTCAAATGAACACCTCGAGTCGATATGAAGTCAATTTTTTTCGTTTTCACGATGTATTTGAGTCGACAATTGCTCTTCTCGAAGGTCCATTCGAACTCAAATGAACACCTCGAGTCGATATGAAGTCAACTTTTTTTCGTTTTCTCGAAGTATTTGAGTCGACAATTGATCTTCTTGAAGGTCCATTCGAACTCAAATGAACACGTCGAGTCGATATGAAGTCAACTTTTTTCGTTTTCTCGAAGTATTTGAGTCGACAATTGCTCTTCTCGAAGGTCCATTCGAACTCAAATGAACACGTCGAGTCGATATGAAGTCAACTTTTTTTCGTTTTCTCGAAGTATTTGAGTCGACAATTGCTCTTCTCGAAGGTCCATTCGAACTCAAATGAACACGTCGAGTCGATATGAAGTCAACTTTTTTTCGTTTTCTCGAAGTATTTGAGTCGACAATTGCTCTTCTCGAAGGTCCATTCGAACTCAAATGAACACGTCGAGTCGATATGAAGTCAACTTTTTTTGTTTTCTCGAAGTATTTGAGTCGACAATTGCTCTTCTCGAAGGTCTATTCGAACTCAAATAAACACCTCGAGTCGATATGACGTCAACTTTTTTTCGTTTTCACGATGTATTTGAGTCGACAATTGCTCTTCTCGAAGGTCCATTCGAACTCAAATAAACACCTCGAGTCGATATGAAGTCAACTTTTTTTCGTTTTCTCGATGTATTTGAGTCGATAATTGCTCTTCTCGAAGGTCCATTCGAACTCAAATGAACACCTCGAGTCGATATGAAGTCAACTTTTTTTCGTTTTCTCGATGTATTTGAGTCGACAATTGCTCTTCTCGAAGGTCCATTCGAACTCAAATGAACACCTCGAGTCGATATGAAGTCAACTTTTTTTCGTTTTCACGATGTATTTGGGTCGACAATTGCTCTTCTCGAAGGTCCTTCGAACTCAAATAAACACCTCGAGTCGATATGAAGTCAACTTTTTTTCGTTTACTCGATGTATTTGAGTCGACAATTGCTCTTCTCGAAGGTCCATTCGAACTCAAATGAACACCTCGAGTCGATATGAAGTCAACTTTTTTTCGTTTTCTCGAAGTATTTGAGTCGACAATTGCTCTTCTCGAAGGTCCATTCGAACTCAAATGAACACCTCGAGTCGATATGAAGTCTACTTTTTTTCGTTTTCACGATGTATTTGAGTCGACGATTGCTCTTCTCGAAGGTCCACTCGAACTCAAATAAACACCTCGAGTCGATATGAAGTCAAGTTTTTATTGTTTTCACGATGTATTTGAGTCGACAATTGCTCTTTTCGAAGGTCTATTCGAACTCAAATAAACACCTCGAGTCGATATGACGTCAACTTTTTTTCGTTTTCACGATGTATTTGAGTCGACAATTGCTCTTCTCGAAGGTCCATTCGAACTCAAATAAACACCTCGAGTCGATATGAAGTCAACTTTTTTTCGTTTTCTCGATGTGTTTGAGTCGATAATTGCTCTTCTCGAAGGTCCATTCGAACTCAAATGAACACCTCGAGTCGATATGAAGTCACCTTTTTTTCGTTTTCTCGATGTATTTGAGTCGACAATTGCTCTTCTCGAAGGTCCATTCGAACTCAAATGAACACCTCGAGTCGATATGAAGTCAACTTTTTTTCGTTTTCACGATGTATTTGGGTCGACAATTGCTCTTCTCGAAGGTCCTTCGAACTCAAATGAACACCTCGAGTCGATATGAAGTCAACTTTTTTTCGTTTACTCGATGTATTTGAGTCGACAATTGCTCTTCTCGAAGGTCCATTCGAACTCAAATGAACACCTCGAGTCGATATGAAGTAAACTTTTTTTCGTTTTCTCGATGTATTTGAGTCGACAATTGCTCTTCTCGAAGGTCCATTCGAACTCAAATGAACACCTCGAGTCGATATGAAGTCTACTTTTTTTCGTTTTCACGATGTATTTGAGTCGACGATTGCTCTTCTTGAAGGCCCATTCGAACTCAAATAAACACCTCGAGTCGATATGACGTCAACTTTTTTTCGTTTTCACGATGTATTTGAGTCGACAATTGCTCTTCTCGAAGGTCCATTCGAACTCAAATAAACACCTCGAGTCGATATGAAGTCAACTTTTTTTCGTTTTCTCGATGTATTTGAGTCGATAATTGCTCTTCTCGAAGGTCCATTCGAACTCAAATGAACACCTCGAGTCGATATGAAGTCACCTTTTTTTCGTTTCTCAATGTATTTGAGTCGACAATTGCTCTTCTCGAAGGTCCATTCGAACTCAAATGAACACCTCGAGTCGATATGAAGTCAACTTTTTTTCGTTTTCACGATGTATTTGGGTCGACAATTGCTCTTCTCGAAGGTCCTTCGAACTCAAATAAACACCTTGAGTCGATATGAAGTCAACTTTTTTTCGTTTACTCGATGTATTTGAGTCGACAATTGCTCTTCTCGAAGGTCCATTCGAACTCAAATGAACACCTCGAGTCGATATGAAGTCAACTTTTTTTCGTTTTCTCGATGTATTTGAGTCGACAATTGCTCTTCTCGAAGGTCCATTCGAACTCAAATGAACACCTCGAGTCGATATGAAGTCTACTTTTTTTCGTTTTCACGATGTATTTGAGTCGACGATTGCTCTTCTTGAAGGCCCATTCGAACTCAAATAAACACCTCGAGTCGATATGAAGTCAACTTTTTTTCGTTTTCTCGATGTATTTGAGTCGACAATTGCTCTTCTCGAAGGTCCATTCGAACTCAAATGAACACCTCGAGTCGATATGAAGTCAACCTTTTTTCGTTTTCACGATGTATTTGAGTCGACAATTGCTCTTCTCGAAGGTCCTTTCGAACTCAAATGAACACCTCGAGTCGATATGAAGTCTACTTTTTTTCGTTTTTACGATGTATTTGAGTCGACGATTGCTCTTCTTGAAGGTCCATTCGAACTCAAATGAACACCTCGAGTCGATATGAAGTCTACTTTTTTTCGTTTTCACGATGAATTTTAGTCGACGATTGCTCTTCTTGAAGGTCCATTCGAACTCAAATAAACACCTCGAGTCGATATGAAGTCAACTTTTTTTCGTTTTCACGATGTATTTGAGTCGACAATTGCTCTTCTCGAAGGTCCATTCGAACTCAAATGAACACCTCGAGTCGATATGAAGTCAACTTTTTTTCGTTTTCTCGAAGTATTTGAGTCGACAATTGCTCTTCTCGAAGGTCTATTCGAACTCAAATGAACACCTCGAGTCGATATGAAGTCAATTTTTTTCGTTTTCACGATGTATTTGAGTCGACAATTGCTCTTCTCGAAGGTCCATTCGAACTCAAATGAACACCTCGAGTCGATATGAAGTCAACTTTTTTTCGTTTTCTCGAAGTATTTGAGTCGACAATTGATCTTCTTGAAGGTCCATTCGAACTCAAATGAACACGTCGAGTCGATATGAAGTAAACTTTTTTTCGTTTTCTCGAAGTATTTGAGTCGACAATTGCTCTTCTCGAAGGTCCATTCGAACTCAAATGAACACCTCGAGTCGATATGAAGTCAACTTTTTTTCGTTTTCTCGAAGTATTTGAGTCGACAATTGCTCTTCTCGAAGGTCCATTCGAACTCAAATGAACACGTCGAGTCGATATGAAGTCAACTTTTTTTCGTTTTCTCGATGTATTTGAGTCGACAATTGCTCTTCTCGAAGGTCCATTCGAACTCAAATGAACACCTCGAGTCGATATGAAGTCAATTTTTTTCGTTTTCACGATGTATTTGAGTCGACAATTGCTCTTCTCGAAGGTCCATTCGAACTCAAATGAACACGTCGAGTCGATATGAAGTCAACTTTTTTTCGTTTTCTCGAAGTATTTGAGTCGACAATTGCTCTTCTCGAAGGTCCATTCGAACTCAAATGAACACCTCGAGTCGATATGAAGTCAACTTTTTTTCGTTTTCTCGAAGTATTTGAGTCGACAATTGATCTTCTTGAAGGTCCATTCGAACTCAAATGAACACCTCGAGTCGATATGAAGTCAACTTTTTTTCGTTTTCACGATGTATTTGAGTCGACAATTGCTCTTCTTGAAGGTCCATTCGAACTCAAATGAACACCTCTAGTCGATATGAAGTCAACTTTTTTTCGTTTTCTCGATGTATTTGAGTCGACAATTGCTCTTCTCGAAGGTCCATTCGAACTCAAATGAACACCTCTAGTCGATATGAAGTCAACTTTTTTTCGTTTTCACGATGTATTTGAGTTGACAATTGCTCTTCTCGAAGGTCCATTCGAACTCAAATGAACACCTCGAGTCGATATGAAGTCAACTTTTTTTCGTTTTCTCGAAGTATTTGAGTCGACAATTGCTCTTCTCGAAGGTCTATTCGAACTCAAATGAACACCTCGAGTCGATATGAAGTCAATTTTTTTCGTTTTCACGATGTATTTGAGTCGACAATTGATCTTCTTGAAGGTCCATTCGAACTCAAATGAACACGTCGAGTCGATATGAAGTCAACTTTTTTTCGTTTTCTCGAAGTATTTGAGTCGACAATTGCTCTTCTCGAAGGTCTATTCGAACTCAAATGAACACCTCGAGTCGATATGAAGTCAACTTTTTTTCGTTTTCACGATGTATTTGAGTCGACAATTGCTCTTCTTGAAGGTCCATTCGAACTCAAATGAACACCTCTAGTCGATATGAAGTCAACTTTTTTTCGTTTTCACGATGTATTTGAGTCGACAATGCTCTTCTCGAAGGTCCATTCGAACTCAAATGAACACCTCTAGTCGATATGAAGTCAACTTTTTTTCGTTTTCACGATGTATTTGAGTTGACAATTGCTCTTTTCGAAGGTCCATTCGAACTCAAATAAACACCTCGAGTCGATATGAAGTCAACTTTTTTACGTTTTCTCGATGTATTTGAGTCGACAATTGCTCTTCTCGAAGGTCCATTCGAAAACAAATAAACCCCTCGAGTCGATATGAAGTCAACTTTTTTTCGTTTTCTCGATGTATTTGAGTCGACAATTGCTCTTCTCGAAGGTCCATTCGAACTCAAATGAACACCTCGAGTCGATATGAAGTCAACTTTTTTTCGTTTTCACGATGTATTTGAGTCGACGATTGCTCTTCTCGAAGGTCCATTCGAACTCAAATGAACACCTCGAGTCGATATGAAGTCAACTTTTTTTCGTTTTCTCGATGTATTTGAGTCGACAATTGCTCTTCCCGAAGGTCCATTCGAACTCAAATGAACACCTCGAGTCGATATGAAGTCAACTTTTTTTCGTTTTCACGATGTATTTGAGTCGACAATTGCTCTTCTCGAAGGTCCATTCGAACTCAAATGAACACCTCGAGTCGATATGAAGTCAACTTTTTTTCGTTTTCACGATGTATTTGAGTCGACGATTGCTCTTCTCGAAGGTCCATTCGAACTCAAATGAACACCTCGAGTCGATATGAAGTCAACTTTTTTTCGTTTTCTCGATGTATTTGAGTCGACAATTGCTCTTCTCGAAGGTCCATTCGAACTCAAATGAACACCTCGAGTCGATATGAAGTCAACTTTTTTTCGTTTTCACGATGTATTTGAGTCGACGATTGCTCTTCTCGAAGGTCCATTCGAACTCAAATGAACACCTCGAGTCGATATGAAGTCAACTTTTTTTCGTTTTCTCGATGTATTTGAGTCGACAATTGCTCTTTTCGAAGGTCCATTCGAACTCAAATAAACACCTCGAGTCGATATGAAGTCAACTTTTTTCGTTTTCTCGATGTATTTGAGTCGACATTGCTCTTCTCGAAGGTCCATTCGAACTCAAATGAACACCTCGAGTCGATATGAAGTCAACTTTTTTTCGTTTTCTCGATGTATTTGAGTCGACAATTGCTCTTCTCGAAGGTCCATTCGAACTCAAATAAACCCCTCGAGTCGATATGAAGTCAACTTTTTTTCGTTTTCTCGATGTATTTGAGTCGACAATTGCTCTTCTCGAAGGTCCATTCGAACTCAAATGAACACCTCGAGTCGATATGAAGTCAACTTTTTTTCGTTTTCACGATGTATTTGAGTCGACGATTGCTCTTCTCGAAGGTCCATTCGAACTCAAATAAACACCTCGAGTCGATATGAAGTCAACTTTTTTTCGTTTTCTCGATGTATTTGAGTCGACAATTGCTCTTTTCGAAGGTCCATTCGAACTCAAATAAACACCTCGAGTCGATATGAAGTCAACTTTTTTCGTTTTCTCGATGTATTTGAGTCGACATTGCTCTTCTCGAAGGTCCATTCGAACTCAAATGAACACCTCGAGTCGATATGAAGTCAACTTTTTTCCGTTTCACGATGTATTTGAGTCGACAATTGCTCTTCTCGAAGGTCCATTCGAAATATAAGCCCTAAATGCCGCAAATCAGGAAATATGAATAATAATGAACAATTATTGTAAAATTTTTCATTAAATAAAAAAAATAAAAGGTTGATGATTAATATTATCTCAATTTTCTTCTTAATTCAAATTTTAACCTCTGCAAGCTCATTGGTGGTTCCTGGTCTACAGACCTTTGTTTATTGAATAATGTTCAATTACTGTTATTATTCAATTATATATTATAGTTGTGCCCCAATTGTCGGAACTTTTAAGTCCTGCTGTTGTCCTCCGTCTAGGACTCTCCACTTGTATTTTCTCCGTCGCTCTAGTAGTACTTTTATTACTTCTAAGTTTTTCTGCTAGTAATTGTTTATAAATAATGGTTACGGTAGTTTTTTCTAATAGTTTGTTTAACGTTAATATTTTAGTTTCCACAAATAATTCTTTTGATGGATATTGCGGTTTTATTAAATAAAATGTTTAACATTGAACATGTTTTAGCCGTGAGCTAACTTACCATAATGGTCACGAAATTGCAATAGCATCCATGGGGGCAATTTTTGTGTGGTCCGTACACTTTTTATTTTATTAGAGTAGGTATGTATGCATTACCCCACGCAACAATTCCGTAATTTAACTGACATTGCACTAAACCTTAATTAATAAACCATTAATTTTGTTTTATTGTTCATTATGTTTCTAATTTCACAACAGGTAGGTAGGTATTAGTTTTATCATCTATATTTTCGCTTACAGTTTCGGCTTTGAGTTCCCATGAAATAGTTTGGTACGTTCGAACTCCCAGGTTTCTAATGCTACTGGTTTGATGGATCACAATTTGGGTTAAAATTCTCTTTGTTGTGACATACCAGTCCGTTAATTGTGGGAACACCTTGTTTCCTAAGGTAGAAAGCCGTGTATTTAGTTTTGTCATGATTTAATATTAGATTTAGTTTGCTGAAATAATTTCATAATTTCATTTTGAATTATTCAAGTTGAGCTTTCTTAGGTCACGGTTTTATTTTGTACCGCCTGTCTTTGACTCAATGTCCTCGCCGACTAGACTCCCAACACCTAACAATAATTGTCGAAATTATTGAAATACGCCGTATATTACGAGCATAAAGAAACACTCACGTATTTCACCTTGATGCCTCTGCGCGCAGACCCGCGGCACCGAACTTCACGTAAAAACAACTCTTGTCAAAATTCAAACAAACCCTTCACTCGACTACGTGATAATATTTTGTGTTTCAGATCCCGAACAAACAGCCTTCCCGTTCTTATCATGTTGAAGAGGTGGACGTAAAAGGCTGAACAAAACAAGAAAAACCCACTCAATTTTTCTTGTCTACCGGTAAAATTGAGAATTGGGAGAACACACAAGGATCACCAGTGACGACGGGGGCACCATAACTGACTGCCGCCCTGTTTATCTCATCATTCGACGTCCGATTAGGTGATTATAAACCTTATTTTCTATATTCCTAACGCCACGCGTGTTTCAGTAATCTTATAATTCGTACGAGAAAAAAAAAACGAGTCAAAGTGATGTTTATATTCGTCGCGGGAATATCGAAACAACCACGAATGTTTGTATATTTGTACCGATTCGCGGAGCGATCTGCTGGTTGTAGGTCACGATATCTGCGAGTGTTAAGTGTTTTAATAATCAGAGCAGTATGAAAGTGGAATCGAAATTAGAAGTGGTTGAAATACCATTCAAAGACGTTTTCCCTTACAATGGGTAAGTAATCTTCGATTTGATCAAGTTGTGTAACGAACATCGAACCCATTAAATTTCAAAGTACCTATTCTAATGAGGAAAACAAAAATTGTAGTTAACCCATCAGGGTATCAGGGACCCATATAGATATTTCATAACTTTGTGCTGGCGGCCCTGCGCACCCTTGCGCCTATCTACGCAGGTGTATTTTCCCATCAGTGTGTTTTTGAACGTTATTCCAAACAAGGTAATGAATCCTTTTTTCTAGAAGTCAGTGGGTACCCACCTGTCACTCGAATCAGTGGGTATGACCTACCCATGTGTCTATTTACGTGTATTCAATGAGTGAATCGAAAGGTACTCAAGATGAAAGTAGCAAATCGGAAATGAATCTATTCTACTATGACACCAAAGGTGGAGTAGGTAGATTGTCTGGATTTAAAATGTAAGTGGTAAGAGTATGAGTGGTAGGTACCATGATGAATGAGACGACTCCGGATAAATACAGCACAAAATCACATACAATTTGGCCAAAAACGGTATTTTGATTCACTTTAGTGTTTAAATCGCATTTATCATAAATTATTTGCACTCCCTCCCATTCTCGAGTTAAAAGTCATTTCACACGAGCTGTTGCGAAACATCAACTACTGGTGAATCTACGCGTGCGTACGTGCAGAGGTCACGGCCGTATTGTCCACGAAATCGGTAGGATATTTTTCAAGACTTTTATTGGCGTCCTGGTGTTTTTATATTCCTGTTTAGGGCGTTTGATTAGAACAGATGAAACGTGAAGAACATCTCAAGTATCAACCACGTTTCTTCATCTTCAAAGTGCTCCAGTTTGAGAACGGAAAAAGATATCGCGATTCCGACGTCCCCATCGTGTTCAGGGTAAAACTACCTTTAAAATGAGGTGTCACTTGTCTGACTGTTTCATTTTGGACACATACGTACATATAAATATATAGATTGCGGGTAAGGATGACCAACACTAGTCGAAAAGTGGATAGAACTCAAGAAGAAGACCTGTGTACTTGAATGTGACAACGACTTCTTAGAAAAATGCAAAAGAAATCAGCTCATCCCCAACCACATCTTTCAAGCCACCAAGAAGATCAACGGTCTATCTCTCCACAAAGAATGATACATGATTAGGATCGTGTTCCACGATCGAAACGTCGTAATAAACCCGAATGATAACAACGACTAGTGTTGGTCATCCTTACCCGCAATCTACTGTTTCCTAGTCACAACAACCTCCACTATAAATATAATATATTTATTATATACAACGAACCTACAAATTTGAGGGTTTACGCTTCAAGATACGTAGATTCAGATAACCGAATTGCGGATTTCTTCTTTCGATGGTTACACGTAGTGAATAAGATCAAAACCAAATTGCTAATAAGTTGAGAAGGAGAAAAAGGAGAAAGGAGAAAAACGGATTTTCTGAAAAAAGGACTGGCTGAAAGGGCAATTTTTTGCAGGAGGAGAAATTAGAAGGAGAGAAACACTTAATATACATTAAGTGTTTCTCTCCTTCTAATTTTGATCGGAAAGCTTACTGAAATTTTCGCCCTACGGCGTCATCAGCCTGAGTGTCTTATGTATTTAAGTTATGTACACAACAACCTTTCCATCTTAATTAACTTTTATATACATATAAATACCTTTCGGAAATTCGAGTTTTACAAATTTTGAAACGAGCACAATAGCTACATTTTCTTCGAAAATCAGCTTATAAGAAGGAAATTGAAATGTGAAATAATCAAAACATCCTAACAACACAGAGCTAACGTCGTGTACTTCTGCACTTTTCAAGATGCCACCGAGTGGTAAATCCGCTGTCCGATACGACATGATCCGTACGACATGCTGAGCAGATCGAGATCGGCGGATCTTACGTGGGACATCCGCCGGTTTACCCAATACACGAAAGATCGGCGGATGGGATCTGTGAGAATGTCGGCGGATTCGTTACGTGGATGTGATCCGCCAAAAAAAAATCCGCTCTTGTATGGCCAGCTATTCCCATAGCAAAATAAAAATTGTGGGTGAGAGGGGGAGAAGTTGAGAAAGAGGAGAGCGGGGGAGGTCGTTGAGAAAGAGGAGAGCGGGGGAGGTCGATGTAAGGGGGGGGGGAGCTGACAGATGGCGGTGGTTGGCGGAAAGGGGGCGGGGGAAATAAATGGGTTGTCATTTATGGGGTGACTCCCACTACATAATTGAAATTGTGGCTGTGAGGGGAGGTGGTTGATGAAGAGGAGAGCGGGGGAGGACGGTGAACCCACTACCAGGTCCTGTTTGAGTGAAGCAGAAAGTCGGTAACTAACTCATTGATGGCCTCCAGTTTTCCAACAAAACACCGGGCTGACCCAATAATATTCGTATAAATTTCGAATAAAATAACTGTGCGTATTTACGTCATTCAGGGAATACAAGCGATTCATTTCGAATTAACCAGCTCATCGACAAGACCAATATTAAATATCACCTCACGATTACCAACCTCCAAAGTCGGGGTTTAGAAATTATTTTGAAATCGAACAGGCTTCATTACATTTTCAATAGTTTAGGGGCGTCGCGTTGGGCAGGTTCCTAGCCACAAGTTGGGACAGTTGGGAAATCCGTGATACAAGAACATTTTTTATAATTTTTAGAGGTTTTTTGAATTGAATAATTTTGTATACCTATGTAAAACTAGCTATGTGTTGGTAATACAAGTTAATAAAATTATTAATTTTATTAGTAATTTTATTAGTAAAATTAGTAATTTTACCTACCTACTGAATTGAGTGTGAGTGCAGTGTACTATAATAATTAGTAAATTTTGTAAATAGTAGAGAAATGATTTCTTATAATAAAAAACAGTTGGGAAATCTATGTTAAGCAGTAGGGCAAATTGAGGGTTCTCTCTCTCTCCCCCTCCCCCCCCCCCCCCCATGGAATTTTACTAAGCAACGCCACTGGCTGTAGTTACAACTTCGAATTATATTGCCCATATTATTGTCACCTGACATTAAATCAAAATTCTAATCGAGTATTTATTCTTACAGAAAAACACCGAAGATGAACGGGATCAAAAACGTGAAGAAAGTACCTCCTGATGGCGGATGGGGATGGGTTATAGTTTTCGCTTTCGCGATGTCCAATGTAAGTTGTTGGATAATTCGAAGTACCTACCTATTCTCTGCAGTATTATACAATTTGCACATAGTTTGATATTTATTATAATTTTTGAATAAGTAGGTACGTGTATGTAATTAGGTAATATTTAATTTAATTAAATATTGAAATATTTCCTTTTTAATCCCACTGTGTTCTTTAAAAATCCACATTCATGAAGTATGGCTATAGCGAATTTTCGAAGAAACAACTGATTTTATGTAAAATGTCTCCATTTTACTGGTTTTATAATGAATGTTATCTCGGGTTTTTTTACGTGTAACACCACAGTTTATAGATTTTTCAATGCTGAACACGATGGTGAAGTCAGAATGACGATATCTCATTGCGTTATCAGATCAAAGCAGATGAACAGCGAAGAACATCTCAAGTACCTAATAACCACGTTTCTTCATCTTCAAAGTGCTCCAGTTTGAGAACGGAATAAGACATCGCAATTCTGATGTCACCATCGTATTCAACGTAATAACCCCTTTAAAGTGACGTGTCACATGTCAGACTGTTTCATTTTGGGAGTTTATGGGTAATGTTTTGGGAAATGGGGGATTTTGCTATGAAAATTTTTCGGAAATTCGAGTTTTAAACATTTTGGACCAAGAATAATAGCTTCGTTTTCTTCGAAAATTCTCTAAAACCAGTTTCTAACTCAAATTCGAGTGGTTATTGAAAACTCCTAATAATTATTTATTTTAAAATACATACAGGATCTCTTATGTAACACTTCATAGCAAACTCGGATTTCCAGATAGTGACGATTCCTGTTATACAAAATTTTGGGCTCCTGTTTCGAAACATCTTCACTGAGCTAAATTTTTCAGCTACGGACGTGAGCACAGTTATCAACGTAAATTCCGCCTCGGGCCTATTTGTCGGTAAGTTCATAAACTTATTTATAGCAATAAATTTATTGATTGGGTTTAATAATAGCAGTTCATATCAATTGCGGTTGTTCTAGTAATTGAAAACTTTTTATTGTACATAGGACAAGGTCCTTCATTGACTTTATAAAACTACAATAAAAAACTCTGCAAATTCTTGACACAACGGTTTATTATCTTCTTTGTACATATCACTGATCTGTGTAGATCACACGTACCTGCATACAATATCCGTAATTGGAGAATGGGCCAACAAATGGTTAAAATAGGCGTAACTAGCTCAGTCTATGAATTATTTAAATAAATAATGAGTGAAATAATTATTTTGCGCAATACTCGGCTGTAAAAGAGAACGTCGAGGACCACCTTGTGGGCTTGTCACTAGCCACTAGTGAATAATGTTAATGAAAATTATTACCTAATCTATAGATCAAATTATTATTGAATATTATTTATCAATGGATAAATAAATTTAAATTGTTAATGTGATAAGAAGGATGGGGTGGATGGCGGGGGGGGGGGGATAATGTGTAGGTATAATTATAATAATTATTAACGTCTGTCGATCGGGAATGTGGAGCGGGACGGTGGAGAAGGTTGATGACAGGGAGCGGGGGTTGTCTACACCCACCGCAGCAACTGCTTAAATTTAAATTGTGGGTGAATGTGAATTTGGAAGTGGGTGAAAAAGAGGAAATCGGGCGGGTGTGGGTGGTTGATGAGGGGGAGGCGGGAGTTGTCTCTTAATCCTTAGGCCCGCCGCATATTGAACCCAGCCCACGCACACCCCACGCCCAGCCCACGCGTGGGTGATTCTGTGAAACGCAGTTTGGCCGCGACGCCGCATATTGAACCCATCCCACGCCCAACCCACTCGGCCGTGGGCCACGCGTGTGTCTGTTTGTAGTCGTCGCACAGAATTCGTGGGCGTGGGCACTGTCTCCCCAACTTTCCCCCTGATTTCATTTCAATCTTGATTTCGCCATTCGCCTTTCTGATTTCATTAGCTCATGTCTGATTGTGATTTTTGTTTTTGTTTTTCTTTTTGGAATCGGTTTTATTTCCATTCAGCATAATATGCTGTAAAATATTATTTTACATTGTACCTAGTTGTTATAAGTTGGTAAATAGTAACCAAAAGTGGATGAAATAATTGCTTCGGGCGCGAAAATTAATTGAACAAAAAAATGAATACAATTCTTTATGGATCTTTTCACTTCCTGTTTCTATTATTGTTCGCATATTGAAAGGGTGATTTAGTTCTTCGCATATGCTATTAAAAAATAATTGTTTTTCACCGTCCAACACTATACACTCCATTACGAGATGCTCCAATGTTTCTTCTACTTGCTCGCAGTAGCGTTGCTCGTTGTCGAGTACGTTATAAGCATAACCGTGTTTAATTAAAAGTGCTACTCCAACTCGTCCGTCTTGTCGATCTTTTCGTAGAGTGGTAACCTTTCATATTGTAGGTTCGCGTTGGGTGGAACCAAGTTTCAGATACAGCAACTGCAGTTACATTATTCATATCAAGATAATGTTCTAAACTGCCTTTGTTTTTAACTAATGATCTCGCATTCCATTGTATAAATCGTATGTAGTAGTATAGTAGGGTTTTCTGTGTCGTATGTTCTCCTCTCTATTAATTGTAGTAATTTTTATTTATATTTTTATCTATATTACCGTGTTATTAGTTTTAATAAGTGTCAGAATTATTGTCTTGATTGCTTCGTTGATCACAGTATTGTTTAATGCTCATGTTTTGTAGTATAAGTCGTAAAAATTCTTCGACTTTTCTTCCTTTTCACCATTGAATATTATTAAGCAAACGAGTTCCTCAAGCTCTGATTCGGACTCCAAATCAAGGAGATAGTCAATGTCCGGCGTTGAGGAAGCAGACATCGTGACGCGTGGATTCTTGTGTACTGGGTTCAATATGCGGTACTCGCTACGTTTCATGGGAGTGGGTTGCTCGTGGGCTGGGCGTATACTGGGTTCAATATGCGGTACTTCAACCCAGCCACGCCCATCACCGCACAAGCCACGCGTGGGCTGTGTGTGGGCTGGGTTCAATATGCGGCGGGCCTTATGTTCTCTCCCTCTCTCCAACCCCCCCCCCCCCCCCACTACAGCTAAATTTAAATTGTGTGGGGGAGGCGGGAGTTGTCTCTTAATCATTACGCTCTCCCCCCCCCCATCCCCTCGCCACTACTTCTTAAATTTAAATTGTGGGTGAACGTAAATGTGTTAAGGCGGGTTTAGACGGCGCGCACCCACTCGCGCACCAACCTCGCATCCGACTCGACTTCAACTCGCCCGGCAATAAACTCATCCTCGCCTCACTGTATAGACGACACGCATTCACTCGCGCACCGAAACTCGCTCAATCTCCTTCGGGAGTTCATCATGGCCACACCTCAAGTTACCGTTTCGTTTACTTTCCTAGCAATGTGTTATTTAAAAAGAAGAAACGAGAATGGAAGAAATCGAAAGGTGCGCCGGTGGTGGGCTAAAGAATTGTTTCGCCAGCGATTGCAGTATGGTAACAGATTGATGGCCGATATGGTGATTGAACACACTGAAGAAACCTTGAGAAATTTCGTGCGTATGAGCTCAGAAGATTTTGAATACCTGCTAACTATGGTTTCACCGACAATTAATAAAATGAACACAAATATGAGAGAAGCGATCACAGCCAAAGAAAGATTAGCTGCCACACTACGATTTCTTGCCACAGGAGATTCATACTCAAGTTCACAATACTTTTTTTTTTTTGTGAAAGATGTTTTTATTCATGAAAGAAATCTCAAATGAAAATCAACTTATAAATACCTAATAATAAGACGTAGGTATTTACAAAAATTAACTGTATAATAATAGTAATAAGTAGGTATTTAAAAAACTTTCACATTTTACAACGAAAAATTCTGCAGGCCAGACCACGCTCCTTGTAGAGCTCAATTAGCTCGAGGCACCTCGCTGGGTCCATTTTGCTGTCTACACGGCGCGAGGTTAGAGACCGAGTTTCCTTTGATGCGCGACCAAAAACCGACTGACCACGGCTCACCCCGAGGTGGCCTCACTGTGAGGGGCCTCGAGGCGAGGGAGGTGTTTACATTGAGCGAGGGACCGGAAGTGAGGCTGGTGCGCGAGTGGGTGCGCGCCGTCTAAACCCGCCTTTAAGAGAAAACCAGGCGGATGTGGGTGGTTGTAGAGGGGGAGGTAAAACGAGGCCTTCACGACTCCCCTCCCTGTTCGCTGCTCCCACCGCAGTTCCAAGAACATTACGAATCCAAGGTAATCTTGAAGATTTTCTAAAGAGCGAAAATATTATAAAATATTGCAACCCAGTTTTACCTTAAAAATCGTTAGAAGTATTTTAAATTAAATTTGAGAAAAAGAGTTTAAATATAAAACTTGAATGTATCGTACATTTGACGATCTCAAAGAGTTTCGATAATGAACCATTGGAATAGCCCAAGATAAAACAGAAACATCTGCACAGAATCAGAATACTTATACGCGGGAGATCCATCACGCAGACTTTACAAAGAGGAGGATGAATCTACGCCTTATCTCCTCTCTGAATATCCAGCACTTGATCGACGACACAGAATCTTCAGGTCTCTTACTAGCAGAAGAGATTGTGTCAGCAAACAGCCTCGTAGGGGAGGATCATCAGTCTGAAGGAGGGAGTGGACTAGGTATATTGGCCTACAGGGTAACGATCCGCACAACATGCACAGGTTTCATTGCGGTGGATGGGGATCGGTCTCAACCCGAGTCCCTGATAGAATCCAATCGAATTGCTTCACACTCCGCCTTCTGGGGTGTGAAAGCCTGATGTTCACTTGTGCATTCTGGTGTTTTCTTTAGTCTTCATTGACTGTAGCTGTGATTGTGTATAATTCCAATTCCGCTCCATTTCCACAGGTCTAATTGAAGAGTGTTGAATTCCCTCCACCACCTGCACCAACAAATTTTAATGAACCCTTCACAGCTAATCGTCAGACTTTGTTTTGTTATTAACATTCAGTTTTCTTCTTTGTATTTTATAAAGGTCTATTTAATGGCCCTCTCCTCAGGAAGTTCGGCTACAGAAAATTCGCCTTGCTGGGTGGGTTTTTGACGTTTGCTGGTTTCCTAGTGACCGGGTTTGCATACTCCATGATGGAATTCATCATATTCTACGGAATCATCTACTGTAAGTAAAACTCAGCTACGAATAAAATCGTAATTCTCCACGGTACTAAGAAATCTACCGAATTGGTGGAACCCCTTTAGTTGGGTTTAAATGTGGAATATGAATATTGTCGTGGGGTGAATGTCACGAGCATCAAATTAAATAGACAATTTTACAACGCCTTAGTTCACTCGCTACTCATCTATGCTTTGTCGGTATGGGGATCAGCCTATAAAACCAAGATTCATTTTAATTACCGTCAACCGGGATCAATAGGGACACAGGGGTTAATAGGGACAGACGTCCAGGAAAGTGTTATATTTGAACATAGAGGGCGAACCGGAGGAGCCACAACAACCAAATACAAACCAACCGGACAGGAGAACCAGTACAACATCATCAGTGATAAGGCAATCTCTTCTCGATGTGTGGCAAGATCAGAGGCAATGGTAAGTTTTATCACTCAAATCAGCTGTTTGTGTATGCAACTGTTTGTGTATGCACTAGTTGATCAGGAGTAGAATGCCTCAAGAAATCTCTCTATCACCGTTCATAATGTGACGTGATAGAGAGATTTCATAGATAGAGAGATCTGTGACGTTTTTCTTGATAAAAGGCAAATGCTATAACTGAGTTGGCGTCAATAGGGACATGTTGAAATTCAACTTTAAATCAGTTTAGACCGGAAGTTATGCATTCAAAGAGTGATTTTAGCGCGAGTTTTCATCGTTCTTTGCCCATAATGTGTATTCATAATTCCTCAAGTGCAAAATGGTGCGCGTGTACTAATGATGAAGAGAAAAGACTTAATTTTGTGCCTTACGAACTCAACTGTGATGTTTCCGTTAAAACGGCCAAATAAATTTCGTCGTATCTTCAAAGAAACCGATGAACCGAACTCAATGATCTTTTTTTTACGACATAGTCACTGTCCCTACGATTTTAGTCACTGTCCCTATTGACCTCAACCATGAGGGCGAATCGGGACACCTTAAAGCAATAAAACAAACTAAAGTGGCACAAATTTGAAAAACCACCTGCAGGAATTGATAGCTGAGATGTGAAGGAAACCCATTAAAAAAAAAGCACGTTCCTAACCCAATTTGGAGGGGAGCTATACTCCAAAAACCGTCCCTATTGACCCCGGTTTACGGTACGCAAAAACACTAATTAAGATTTTATTGAAAAAGAAAAGAAATTATTCTACGAATCTGTTGTTCCGATAGTATAAAGTAATGGACGTTCTCAACCTAATTGAGGAAACTACCTTGATTTTCACCCATAAAAAATATTTGGAACGGGTTGAGGTTCAGCTTTAAAATTGAAAACTACGGCAACTCAAAGACTATATTTTCATAAAGGAGTAATACTGTATAATCAACTTCCATACGATCTTGTTAAAAAAGAGAAATTACCTACAAACAAATTTAAAAAACTAATTAAGGACTATTTGTTTTGGCTTATGAGGTATTGAGCTGTGAATGTGAATCATATAGACATTTTTAAAATTGATTTGTATTATTTTTTTTACTGACAATTTACTAATATAATCGATGCACATGTATTGTTTGTTTATATAATGAAAATTTTATTTTATTTTTTTATTTATTTTTTTTTATTTTTTTTTTACAGCGATTGGTCTTAATATGTCGATTGCTTCGTTCTCTTTGGCAATGAATTCGTATTTTCTCAAAAGGAGGAGCATTGCGACTGGTTTCAGTTCGACTCTCACTGGTCTTGGTCCTGTATTCATGCCACTGGTGAGATCTTACAGAATATTCGCTACCTCTAAATTCAATACATAATTAGTACACTTAATTAATAATAATTCATTATTAACGTATTGTAATGATTGTAAAAATACGTATTGTATTGTAAAAATATAGAGGCTGGCTTAGCCGTAAAAATCTACGTATGGTTCTCCACGCTTATGTTTATAGCATATTGATCAATGGTATACCAATTTGGGGAGGTGCGTACGCGAGTAGTTGTGGTTACCTAAATTTGGTTGTGAATACTGCCTTACGTATAGCCACGAAGTAACACAGGCGTACTCGAATAGTGAACCTTTACGAGGATTTTGAAGTGAGGATAAGTCCCTCGGCTTATTCAAGAAGACAAGACTTGTGATGTGAGACCTACCAGGTTTAAAGCACAAAGTATTAAAATTTTTATCAATAGCACGCTCAAGCAATGACTTCTACACTAGGCAGTAACAGTTGCCTTGGCTAGCCCCCTCGGTTTTCGAAAATTTGCCATTAGCAATTAAAACAACTAATTCTGCATAATATGCAGAATTATGTATTCAAAAATATTATGTATATTATGTATTCAAAAAGCTGGCATTTCAACACCTGATGAATCAAATACATGCAAAATCCATCGTCCTTAAATTTAATTTAGAAATAAATGTCTTCCCTTACCTGCCCTAAAAATTAGTTTTATGCATTCGTGTACTCTATTCTGAGCTACTTTTAGATCATTTGAGGTGGCAATAAAGTTAGTATGCGACTTATATTTAGATCTGGATATCGAAGCCCTAGCAAACCTTTGTTTTTAAACATTTGAAATTCTTGCCCCTTGACTTACTCGTACTTATGCGCCAAATTTATTCAAACACTACTATAAATATCAACTTTCTAAAATCCCTCGATTACATGGTGTCACTCGACTTCACTCGGGTATTATGGTACCGATCCCTTATCCCAAGTATAATTTTTATCTAAGACAATTAAGTATGCTATTGAGGTCCCAGACTTTTTCATTAAACCCTCCTAACATTAAGCTTATCAAAAGATTTAGCCAGTTTAAAAAAAAGTGTTTATGAGTTTCTGATGCAGCAGTATTTAAATTCCTTTATTCATTTTCCATTGTTATGTTTTCCTATTTACTTTATGAATCCTTTTTTCTAGGACTTGATTTGATTTTTTGATCATTAATGTAAGTTTTATGTATCATTAATTTGTATGCAACTCCTGATCTCCGGACAATTGCTTTAAATTTTGGAGATCAGAAATTGCCAAATGTTTTTGTTATTTTCCTACATAAATTTGTACTCGTGAATAAGTTTACTTCAAGTATCCAATACTTTTCTTTCTTATGCGTAAATTAATTATGTTAATAAATGGCTTTATTGAATAAAAAAAAGGCTTTTTCCCCTAACTGAGGCAGAGTTTCAAAACTCCAAATTTTCATTACTGAACGCTTTTCTAAGTTGGTGAAGATTTGAATGATAAAATGAATCTGATTTTCGTTTCCAGCTCATCAGTAAAAGTATTGAACTGAATTCTGCGCGAGGTACCGCCCTATTACTGGCGGGTTTACTTCTCCATTCGATCGTGGCCGCTATGCTCTTACAGCCTGTCAAATGGCATCTGATAACTGTGAGAGGTATGCACATTTCGCTGTATGTGCTTTCGAATAGATTCAAGTACCTCTCAATTTAGTGAGGGCGATATTGCTCGTACCTAACAACCCACTTTATTCACTTTTGATTGTTCGGGTACCGTGAATTCAAAATCTCACATTTGCAGAAGAAGAAGAATTGGAGCCACTGAAGGAAGTTGAGCGTGATACAGAGAAAGCGGATTTGGAGACGACCAAAGGCTCGACCGTCGATTTGGATCAGGAAGCTTTGGATTTGGATCCATCGACGCCCTCGCACATCCTCGAAGGAGTCACATATCCGAGGAGGGTCTCCGTCATCGAAGGTTTAGGTAACGTACTGCATGCTGTAGGTAATAAGCAGGACGAGGTTTTGATAGGGTCAGCCTAATCGGATGGTTATTGTGACAGGTAGGAAGGCGTGATTTGTCCCAATCTCGTATATCACTCTACGACAGGGACGTCGTCGTCGAACCGGACACTAAATGGTGGAACAGTAAAGGGAGCATCCAAGAAAACAGGTGTATGAAAAGGTAAATACCTACCTATTAACACAACTCTGCTGTTCAGTATGCTGTTTGAGGATGACCAAACTTTTTGAAGGTTTTCCAAAGTATATCTGTTAAGCGGGCGAAAACCTCCTGTTTTGTCTAAATCAAGAGAATCTCACTAGAATTCTTGAAAATTGATTTGAAACGGTGAGGGCCTACTTTCTGTGATGCAGTATGGTACCTCTCTATTTAAACTTTTCCTTTCGATGAGGAAGGTACTTGCTAGATTTTGGGTTCAGTTTATGACATAGCGTGAAGGATAATCTGAGTTACCGGGGGTATTTGGCCCCGCTTCCAGTCTAGAGGTAAGGGTTATACGTATCAAGTGTTACCAGATATGTGTATCTGCACGCCTTGTTACATAGAGGAAGCAGGTAATGAGAAGATGCTGAAAAGAATGATCTGTGTTACCGAAGGTGGTCACCTCCATACTCCAGATCGTAGGATAAAGTGCTGTATAACAAGTGTTACCAGATATTGACATCTGCACACCTTGTTATAGAGAGGAGAGGTAAAGAGAGAGAATGCGAAATAAGTGGGCGGTCGTTACCAGGTACGTGTATCTGCACACACCATTCACTTAATTCGTATGAGAGGAAAGGCTGACCAAAAACTGACCAATTTTAAAGAGAGCTGAATTTTATAAACTAAGCTAACTTTGAGCAAAGGATTTTTTTGGGTTCAATGAGAAGGGGTAGTTGATCTGTATTGGGAAAAACCTGGACGGGGGGTTCTCGCCCGTTGGTGTGCTGCTCTTTGTAGATATTTAGTGTGATATAATTATTATTATTCGATGTAGAATTATTCTACATCGAATATAGTGGTTCCCCACAGAAACATAAGGAACAGTTTCTCAAATCAATTTTCAAGAATTCTAGTGAGACTCTCTTGATTTAGACAAAACGGGTGGATTGAAGTTAACGTTTAAACTTGAAACATTATGAGGAATTGCAATTTGAACGGCAATAGATGCCGTTTGAACAAACTTTTGGCGTGCGGCTGCGCATTTGGTCATCCCTCGCCCCACGACCTGATGTCGGATTTTACTCCTTACGATTGATTTATTCATCCTATTCGAAATTTGAAAATCTGACGTATACTTGAAGGTTTTCCAAATTTTGCAGTAATCTGGTTTTACTAATAACAATTGGAAATATTTTAAAATGAGTTTTGAAAATGAAATTTGAAACAAATTTGAATTTAAAGTCAAAAATTGGATGTACTAATAATCCTACGTTTCAAATTTAAAATCTTAAAATGTAAAGTTTTTCACAATATGAATCTGACTTTACATAGTAGCCCTGGGTAGCTCTAAGAGTAACTAAAAAAATTATCTTCATTCTCGCAGGCGACGAACTATCACCGGCGGAGAAGAAACTGCTCCTCCAGACATTTTGAAAATCGGAGATAAACCCGAGGAGACGGAAAAGAAGGAAAACGGATGTTGGCACGGGGTCGTCCGAATGTTTGATTTGGATCTGCTCAAGGACCCAATTTTCTTCAACATTTGGTTAGGTAGTTTACACCTGAACATGAATAACATGAATAATATAAAACACATATATTAGCTATATTTAAAAGAGTGGGCAAATGCCTACTCAACACACACCCAATTTGTCACAACATAAATTTATCTAATCGTAAAATGTAACTTGGGTCTTCATGAGTCACTACATACAATATCTCAACAGGTTTTCATAATTCAGTATCCCAAATTTTCTGAAAACAAAAAAATGAATGAATAAAAGAATGAGGAACTTGAAATTTGACAAGAATAGGTCAAATTTAATTAATGGGTTGAAAAGGTCCTTTTTTCTTTAACACGAAATGGGTCAAATTTAAATAAAGGGTAAACAAATTGGTCCTATTTTACATAGAATATCTGAAAACCACCGAAAATGGAATGTAAATTGAGTTTTAACAAGGATATTCACAAAATCGATTTTCCCATTAAAGGAATCAATCCTTCGCAGTCGAGATTTTTAAAATTGTACTCTCGATTGTTAGGGGTTTTTGTTAAGGAGAAATGCCTCATCTCGCCTAAAGGTTATTTACTTTCACAAAAACAACTATTTGTTGATACTTATAGTTTTTTTGAAGGAGAAACACCTCAACCCCTGGAAAACCCCGAAGGGATTATCCACGCCTCCACAAATTGATCCCTAGTTGTGTTGTTTAAAAAGACCTCAAGCCCAAAAAGCTGAGTAAATATTTGATCGAGAAACGCCTTTCTAGTCCCGATTAAACACCTCAACCAAAATCCGAAGCAGTTTAGAGCAAAACTTTTGAAGGAGAGTCGCCTCAATTCAATATTAAGAGGGGCGAGGCGTTTCAACTTCAAATTTTATGAAAATAAACAATAATGTATGGCGTCATTTGAAAACCCCATGTTTGTAAACATTGGAGATGAGGCGTTCTTCCATCACAGGGCAGTATTCACGTCCAACTCCTTCGGTTTATTTATTTCAATTAAATTACTCCGTGCAATCAGCTCAGAATCACAATGAAATCTTAATGAAAAGCCGTTGCTTTTAGAATTCTAAGTGGATATTCGGCCCAAATTGGGGCACCCCAACACAAATAGCTATTTGCACCAAACTGCTAATTCGGCTGCCAACTCTCTGTGGCTATTCGCCCAAACCAGGCAATATAATATAATATAACCTATAATATAATATACCTAACCTATAATGTTTAGATTATAATCTACTTATCTCCGTCGTCAAATAATCTATGTGGTACAAATCTGTTGTTTGGGGGATTCGTCTAATCGCCCCAAGTGGTCATTTGTGTTCTTTTTGGTGCGAATAACTATTGTTGGTGACATTGCACTATTTGGGGCATTACAAATTGGAACGAAAAGTTGGTTCTCCTTACGGTGCCCCAAGTTGGGGCCAATATAATCAATGTTTAGAATTAGCCCGCTGAGAACTACATGTAAACATCTAATGATTGATGTCAGATTCTGTCCCTGTCCTATTCAGGTATGTCCATCGCCTTCACCGGAGAGATCAACTTCTCCCTGATGACGCCCGTCATCCTCGGAGACCGTAATTTCGACATCAGCAAGACGGCTACAATCATGTCGACGATCGCGACGGCCGACATTATTTTCCGATTTATTTCTCCTTTCATCGGCAACTACCTCAAGTTCACGTCGCGTCAGATGTACATGATAAGTCTCGTCATGCTCGCCGCCACTCGATTCAGTGAGTTTTCAGCTATTGATTCGAACTTCAAACAGACTAAAAGCACAAGGACAAAATCAGTTGAAAAATTGTACATTTCCACTCAAATATAGTGAATTTGTACATTTCCACTCAAATTTGTACATTTCCACTCAAATATCAAGTACAGTGTTGGACAGATTTCGGTGATTAAACCATCGGCAGTAACAAAAAAAAAAAAAATACCGAGGTGCATTACAGAGACCCCAAAAGTGAAAAGTAGAATGGGATTGGTACAAGAATGATACAAGTGAAAGGGAAAACAGGTTAGTATTGGCCCTTGACGTGACGGGGGGGGGGGGGTTTACTAATTGAAAGGTCTAATGGGATTGGTCTAATTCCTCCCAGTTTGGCCACAATATTTAACTCCAGAAGACCATTTTCATATACAGGGTGTCTAGTGTAACTATGGGACAAACTCAGGTAATCGATTTTACAGGTAATTTGCAACAAAAAACGCCTCGTAGAGTTTTTTTTGATCGGAAGCATTTGGATTTTTTAGATTTTGTTCTATCCTCTGATCAAAGTCATCCTTTTAAAGTCATCCTTTTTTTTGCGTATAAACTTGAATTTTGATCGAAGAAACAAGATGATCTCAAAGATGACCACACCGTTGAAAAGGTTTTTGAATGACGGAGTTTTCATGAGATTCGCCAGTTTCCAGGATTTCTTTTGGTTCATTTAGGAAGAGTTTACTGAGTGCACTGAGCCTTATAGCAAATTTTACGTTGATTCCGAAAGTTAAAACTGAATGGAGTAAAGTGGAGAAATTTGAGTTTGAGAAAAAAACTTTAAAAAGATCATATCTCGAGAACGGGTTGAGATAAAAATATGCGGTAGGCAGCTTTTCACTCCATTTTTTCAATGTAGTTTTATACAAATGTTTCTTTTGCAGCGTGAGCAGATCACGTTTTATAGATACTACATACATATATGTTTGTATAATACATATTTATACTCCTATATTATAGGAGTTTATTCCTTTTGCCATTTCTTGAAAACGGCAGCAGTTGCGATTTTAATTCCAACAAATCTCAATACCTTCCAGTTTTTGTTGCCATTTTTGACAAACCTAAATCTCCTTTAACCTCAGCGTGAATACACTTTTTATTTATCACGGTTTCTAATTTACAGGTTTGACATGCGTAACGAGTTACTACCACACCCTGATGGTGGCCGTAGGTCTTGGAGTGGCCAAAGGCTTTAGAACAGTTTACATGACTCTGGTGATCCCCAACCAGGTTCCCCTCGAAAAACTCGCATCCGCCAGCGGCCTCCAGACCGTCCTCAATGGAATGTTCCTTTTCGCTTTCGGACCTGTCGTAGGTGAGATATCAACCACTATCTAAATTGAATGGGCGTGTTTAAAAAAGATCCAAAAATTGAAAAGAAAAAAAAATGAGTTGAAGGCGCCATTGTATAGATATTGCCAAGCTCGATGCATGAGCGAAAGTAGAGTAACAATCCAACTGAGGAGCTTTCTTTCAAACGGGCTTATATCCACTTAGAACTTTTATTTGGGAAACTGAAAAAAAAACAATATATGACACGATGCAAGTTTCTCAAGGTTCCCAAATTTCCTTACAGTTTCTACATAGCAATGTTAATAAGGCCATACATTTTGAATTATCTACCTCACATGTTGGAGGTGATACCACCTTTCTCAATTTGGATTTAGGTAAGCTCGTTTGATGAAAAACCGTGGATATGAGCCATTTTGAAAAAACTGGTTGTGGGACATCACACCCTGCCAATCGAAAGGCTAATTTCGTAGTTGGGCGGAATCAGGCCACTCTAAGGGGGGTGGCGGGGGGTTCACCCGTAAATTCCCAAAATGAAACACTCTGACAAGGGACCCCTCATTTTAAAGTTTTTTTTTTTTTTACATTTTATGTCTTTACTCTGGCACATAACTCGAAAAACGTTACACAAAAGCGTTACACGAAATCGTCACGAAAATTTCTGATGATTTTCGCTTACATCCAATTCGTTGCTGCGGAACTTTATCTTCGCCAGTTATCATCGTACAAAAATCGTTCACCACTCGTTGGATAGCTCTCGATTTACCTAACCATATTACGTTAACCACTGCGGAGTGCGTGGCCGACAAGCTGCGGTATGAGCGTGATTGTTTAAATAATTGTTTACACACATGTGATCATTCTCAATAATTTATAATAATATTATATTATATTATAATATTCTCAATAATTCTCATTATATTATATCATTCTCAATAATTTATAATAATATTATATTATATTATTATATTATAATATATAAAATTATATTATAATATTTACAATATTATTGTCTATACGAACGCAAGCTTCATAATTTATGATGAACCCTACAATTAAGTATAACAACTACGCTACTGGGGTAGGTGATGTAGCATTGTTCGAAGGTTCTTGAATCACTTGAAAAGACATAAAATGTCCCAATCTGTTGCAGACTCGTATGCAAGCATTTAATTCTCGACTGTATCACAACAGGATGGAGTTGACATTCTTTTGACATTTTCATGTCTTTGCGTTGGCACATAAACAGGAACGGGAAAAATTTGTTTCCTTGATTCACCCTTTCCCTCAGATCACGTCAGAACACAAGCGACAGGCGGGCCATTACGTCAGAGCCTATGACGCACGAGCGTATGACGTCAGACGGCTAGCTGGAGGCGAACTAGTACGTCAAAGTCTATGCTGTAAGAGCCTATGACGTCAGACGGCTGGCCGGAGGCCAACTAGTACGTCAGAGCCTATGACGCACGAGCGCATGACGTCAGACGGCTGGCAGGAGGGCAAGTAGTACGTCACAGCCTATTTCGTAAGAGCCTATGACGTCAGAGGGCTGGCTGGCTAGGTGATCGGGTTTTTCTTAGGAATGCGTCTAATTGTATTTCAATGAGTAACGTTTCTCCGTCGAAGGCGCAAAGTCGTTCCAAGTATTAGGTACTAACAATGCGAAATAGAGATTAAATTTCGTATAAATCCATTCGACCCCAATTTTTAATGCTGAATATGATGGTGAAATTAGAATGAGACTCAGATTCAGACTTGAGATGTTCTTCAAGGACATCAAGTCCTTCAATGGAGACATTTTACATGAAACCGGTCATTTTTTCTTTTCCAATGAACGTGAAGTTGAAATAATAGCCAATGTCCCTTACGAAAACGGTAGATACGAACGGTCATAATTGAAAACACAAGTGTTCATGGATTCACTTTTAGACTGCTTCTGCATGAACACTGATAGTAGCCTGCCCAGTGATAAACACAGGAGCCCAAGAGTGATGGCGATGCTGTGGTTTCGGTTCGGTTGTTTACTATTGTTCATTCTGAAGCCTTACCTATCTTATGTTTGCATCTATCGGTTGAGCAATGAATCACATTCAATAATAGAAGTGGATAATACCAATTTGGATGAAAGCCACTTTGATTTTTAAAAAAAAAAGATTACATTGAACTTGACGGGGTGGATATAGGCCATTTTGATGATAAACCGATTTCAGAGAGCTTTTGGAGGTGGATTGAAACCGTTTTGGAAGGAAAGCAACTCAGGAGGTGCTAGGCTTTATCCCAAAGATTCGTTTTCCATGAAAAAAAAGTGTGAAAATGGATATAAGCCCGTTTTAAAGAAAGCTACTCAACTGCTGTCAAATGTTGGGGAGCAGTTGGATTGTTAACCCTCTTTCGCTCATGCATCGAGCTTGACAATATCTATACAATGGTGCCTTCCTTTACCTCGTTTTTTTCAATTTTTGGACTCTTAACCTTTTTAAACTCGCCCATTCAATTGATAAACGCGAATCACTTCTTCAAATAAGACAACATACCCTAGGGTTGTGAACATTTTCAAGGATCCCTATTTTTGACTGGATCACAGGAAGTGGCCAATTCTTCGCACCTAATTCGTCCATCGTTTTCAGGTGTTTTGAGAGACATTTTCGGGACGTTCGATGTCGTTATACATCTCACCAACATCATGTCCCTCGTCACTGTTTCCATGTGGTCGATCGAGATGCTCATCGTTTGCCAACTCCAGAAATCCAAAGCCCGCAAGACACGGAGAGGCGATGCGGCGTGATGAAAGAAAAAGAAAAACTGTAGCTTAACTGTGATCTAATATTCCTAACAAACACGTGTTTGTCAAATGTGCATTTCCACAGATTTTATTAATTGCAAGTTTTACATCAGAAAGGGCGGAAGAGATTCAATACACTTCCAATTCCTACGCCGTAGAAGTGAAAAACAAAATGACAAATGGTAACTTCGCTGATTGGATTGACATCGTAATTGAATTTCGAAAGACAATATCTGTCCACCCTGAGAGTAATACCGATGGCATCTCGTATCTCGGTTTTGGTTTTTTTTTTTTTTTTTTTTTCAACTTCTTATCTCATCGTCCCATGGTTCGAATTTTGGCGGAAAATGAATGTTCTGCCCCCTAGAGACCTTTAGTTAATAAAATTACGCCAAAATTCGAACCACAGGAAGATGAGAAGTTTTCTTTGAAAAAAAAAAAATTAAATTAAATTAAAAAAAAAATAAGCCTAAAAACCAAGATACTAGGTTATCATGTGATGCCATCGATATGGTGCTTGTCCTCACGTAAGGGAGATTTGACGACTAGTACAATTCCTATTATTTAAGATCCCCAATAACAATAAGATCCCTAATAATTATTATAACAACATAATATGTTATAGTCGGCGTAGATGTGATACCTCGTAAAGTAAACAAATTTTCAAAACCCATTACATGGGTGTTGCCGCGTAATTGTACAAAGTAGTTTTCCATAGAGAAGCTACTGAGCTCACTCAGGTGGTGGGGATGGCTCCTCACTCCGGCATTCGTAATCAGCATCAGCTGAGAGGGCAGATACGAAATCGTAGGACGGATTCATGAGCGTATAAGCGTCTCCTGTACGACAGTCTTGTACTGATTAGAAGTTTTTTGAGACCGCCTGAAAAATCTGAATTTAGTTCTGGCGGCAAGGAGTTTGGTTAATATACGTATAATATTCGTATTATATCATTTCACCTGAAGAATGAAAGCCCGCCATAGAGCATTTTACTTCACGACAAATGTAATATTACCCTACACAGTCTGTAAAACCCCCTAACCATTAGATGAAACGTTCCTCAATAAATAATCGGTTCGTCGTTGAAGGATTGTTATCCCCGAATCCCAATCATTCGTGAGGTGTGAACAAATACTGAGTCGAGCATTCGAATTCACACCATCAACAAGCTCTCCTGGCCTTTATAAACGATATTTTTCAATAGTACTAGTATAGCAGGCCGAACTTCAGCTCGATAACCCGTCGTTACAGCCGATTGGATGAGGTGAACAATGTTTACTATCCCTCCAATGAGCCATTAGGGGACATTTGTCATCCACATTCAAATTTTGGCCAGAGAGCGCAAATCTGGACGTAGGGATGCAACATCGGAATCAAATAATCGATTACCTATAACATCAAATGATTAATCGTAAGCTTATAATCGATGTGGCCAATTAATTGGTATTGAATAATCGATGTTTGATTAATCGAATCAAATAATCGATGGTTATATTAGTACTCATTTCAAACGCATTATTACCTATTTGCTTTCTCACTCTCTAAAAATCTGATGGTTTTCTTCGTCTGTAGGTTACGACCTATTGTTAAATTTTAAGGCTAATGAAGATAAGACAAAATGAATAAAACTGCATCAAATAGTGTTACGTTATGAAAAGGCTTTCGCCTTACGTTAAACGTATACAAAAATGTTAGCCTTTATGGGAAGAGAATTTGCAGGGACGTCAATAAACCTTTTTATATGTATTCTATATGGTGATGGTAAGAAACCTAGTCTACGAGAATAATTTTAGCATTACTTTGAGGAAAGTGAGAATATTAGTATTGGTTCAAAACGTGACGATTTCCTAAAGATAAACATTTTATGAGGAATTTTCTTGACATGGAATATTTTTCTTAAGAAACTCATTTAGGTTGACTGGTTTGTTGACTTCAAGACGCTATTCATTAAGGGCCGGTTCCAAAAAAACTTCAACCCCAGGGTTTTATGTAACCAAAGGGTTCACCAACCATGATGTAATGTAAATAATGATGTAATTAATGTAATGTAAATCATTTAAAATTAATTTAGGGGGGCGTTTCCACCACTCGTCCTTTACGTAACGATAGAGACGACAAACTATTCACCACAACTCAGATTCGGTAGAGCATCGCTTATACCATTCCAAAAGCTTTGTTGTTAACTTGACCTGTCCCAGCGATTGCTCTAGATGTCAACTGATTTCAACCTCCAAATCATCCGATCTAAGCCACTCGTTCTCTACATCTGGTTTGATCCTGATGTATGTATTCGAAAACCGATTAATCAGTAACAATAATCGAGTAATACCAAATAATCAGTAGCTATACATCGATTGAAATGAAGCGATTAATCGGGGTAAATATTCGATTATCCAATTAATCGATTTGCATCTCTATCTGGAAGCACATAAAGACTGACCAACTCAAATTGTGTTTAGTGATATTTTGCATATTCATCACCTGGGATTGGATTGTATTGGATCGTAGAAACCGAACATTTGATAGGGATTAAGGAATAATAACGCCAAATGTAGAAGGTAAAAAATTATAATTACTTTCTATCTCATCAGCTCTTCGGTGGATCAGATTCCTCTCGGTTAGTTTTCGGAATGTCACAAACACCGCCGTTGGTATTCGAGGAGATTTCGACAGGTTGGCTCTCAGCAGGAGTTTCTTCTTTTGGTTCACTGTCGTCATCGTCGACGTCACCGTCGTTTTCCTCTTTGTCGCCATTTCCCGCGCTCAACGCATCCTGACGGTGGGCATTGCGAATGCCAAATGTGTGCATTGGTAACGTTTCCAACCAAGCGATCATTCTGTGAGGACTTGATTAAGGTTGATGGAACAATGATGAATTGGCACATTGTAGTATACAAAGGAAAAGCAATATTATCTATTAAACATAAAATTACCAAATAAAGACTCAACTACTTATCGAAATCTGTGTGAAATCCAGCGGAGCAAGAGGTGAAATCGTAGCGGACATTACATGCAACACAGCCTTACCCATTTTCCCAACTTTTCAGGAATGACAAAATACTCTTTATTCCATAACTACCAGCAACTTTACATTAAAATTTACCAATTTTAGTCTACCTACTACTGTAGGCTTCCCAAAAGTACCCTACCATGAATTAACACGAATTCGTGCTCTGATCGAAAAATCGTGAGGGTTAGTAGTCCAGTCAAGATGTACTCGTACATCCGTGCTTGCAAGAAAACTGGTAGTTCTGAGTTTTGATATGTTGTTAGGACGTCAATCAGTAGTACCTAATAATCCAGATTTCCAAATTTCTAAGACCTCGGGAAATGGCCATTGTGGCCTAAAAACCATGACATTTTCGCACTTGTCGCTCCATATCTCTATGAAGAATTGGTCTGACGGGTATAGTCACCCTGTTAACTTTTAAAGAAGACTAAATTTGCTACGATCTGGTACCAGAGGGAGCTTTCTTCGATCTCAAGATAGTTGCTTTCCAAAAAGGTCTTACATTACCCAATCATTCTTATATTTATTTATTCATGCTTCTATTTACCATTTACATTAACAAAAGCTATAAACAGTATTGAGAACCATGTTTATGGATTTACCCTCAAAACCCACTAATGACTGGTTACCTGTCGTTGTTTGGAGAACGGCTAGGACTATAAGTACTCTTCTGGTCTCAAATGAAAGCTAATTAAATTTGCTACAACTTCATTTCTCATAATATTTGACGAGGGATGAGTATTTTAGAAGATATTCCACAAAATAAGTAACCATTTTAAGAAATGTTCTCTTTTTGGAAAAATGGCATTTTTTTTAAAGGATGTATCTTGATAACGATGAATCGTAGAAAACGCACTCTGGTACCGAATCGCAGCCAATTTAGTCTTCTTTTAAAGTTGATAGGGTGATCATACCCGTCAGACCAATTCTTCATGGAGATATGGAGCGAAAACCAAAAAAAGTGCGAAAATGTCATGGTTTTTCGGCTATAATGGTCATTTCCCGAGGTCTTAGAAAGTTGGAAATCTGGATTATTACTATTGGTTGACATCCTAACTCGACCCCCTTTTCATTTAAATCTGTAAGTGATGTTGGCTCAAGATGGGTGGAGTAGCTTCAGGGGTTTTTTCTCCATTTAAAATTTTGACGGTTAAAATTTCTACCAATACAGGTAAATACTTGACATTAATAGAAAATACTGCAAAACTGTTACAATTATCAAACACCATCACAGAAATGAAAGAGAAGTCAATATTATTAAGAACAATCAGTCTTAAATTTTTACTCAAGATGATGGTTGGTAAAATTAAACATTGATTAGGAATTTAAGGGTTTCGCTGAGCCAAAATCCTAGGTTAAAGTTTGACTAAACTTGGTAAACTAGTATTACAGTCGATAGTATCTGTCTTTGAAGTGTAATCCTGCACATTTTTGTAATTTTGAGCTTTTAGCTTCGGATTTTCGAAATCCTGACGACGCCACGCCATTCAGCGCGAAATTTTGAATAAGAATGTGTCTCAACTTCATATTCTCCAAATCGTGGGTTATGCTGTGTTGCTTCTCAAGGGACGATTTACGATTTAGTGGGATTCGACCAATATTCAGCTTATGAATGCTTGGATATTGCTTTCATTGGTCTGTAACAATATGTTACTATCTTGGAGGAACGTAATTAGGTAGTAAAAGGATACGAGTTTTCTTCTTTTTCCGTTTTCACGATGGACGTCAATATGAATTTGTGTTTGAACTCGTTCAGTGTTGTTTTGACGCTCGACCATTCAATTGCCTCGTGCATTCCGTCACTGCCATAACGTTGATTGTAGCGATCGTAATGGACCTGACAAACGATAGAAAACGTGAACTACAATCTTTAGAGTGATAGAGAAGAACAGTGTAATTGAAAGTAACCGGAAAAATGTAAATGATTTCAAGAAGAAGTAAAATACATGGGTCATACATAATGTATGATAAATTGCACAGGGGTTCATCCAACGAAGGAGAGATTGGAAGCTATTTCCAAAATGCCCACCCCAAAGAATCCGAAGGAATTGAGGTCGTCTTCGGGAGCAATAAACTATTAGGGAGTTTCATTCCAAATCTACAGGGAGAATGCTCAACTCTGCATCACTTAGAAACCCAGGTGTTAACCAGGGTGAAGGAATTAGTCGTACCGGCAAACTCACTGAGCCACTATTTTTTTTATTTTTATAAATGCATTTTATTGATAAGAAAACATACTAAGTTACAAAACATACTAAGTTACCAAATGCTACGACTCTTTTTGAGTTAATAACTCGTGCTAAGAGTGAACTTCACAAATATCCAGACGGCTCAGAGATGCCTATTGTATTTGCCTCAAGAACTTTGAAGATGGCGGAAAAACACTATTAGGCGATAGACAAGGAAACGCTGGGAATAATTTTTGCTGTCACCAAGTTCAAGCAATACCTTTATGGGAGGCATTTCACATTGAGAACAGACCATAAACCTTTAGTTCACTTGTTGGGAGAATCTAAAGAGATACTAAAAATGGCAGCGAATAGACTAACGAGATGGGCGATCATATTGGCGTCATTCAAGTATGAAATAGAGCATTAGTCAGGAAGTAGAAATGCACCAGCCGACGTTTTATCAAGACTACCTATAGATTCCACTGAGGGGTCAGTGGCAGAAGAAGAGGGAGTAATATATGGGAGGAGGTTGAATCTAATTAGGCTGGAAGATGTAGCTGTGAGCCGAAAGCTGTTGAAGGAAGAGTTAGCGAAAGATCCTATTCTAGCAAAGGTGATCAGATTACTTGGGTCAGGGTGGCCCGAGTCTAAACTAGAATTACCTACCACAAGAATTATACACATTTTATGAGAAAAGAGAGGAATTATCAAAGGAAGATAATATTATGCTGCTTTGGAGAAGACGCCTTGTGATTCCAGTTAGATGAAGACCCTATGTTCTCAACACTCTACATGAAGGGCATACAGGGATCAGTCCCAATCAGGGTCTATTTGCCAAACATGGACAAGGATATAGAGGGACACATTGAACAGTGTGCGTTGTACCAAGCAACCCGGCCAGTGGAGATGGAAGTGCCCTTGTATTCCTGGACGGTACCGCCAGAACCCTGGACCAGTCCGGGAACGTCTGCGGTAACGAATGGGTTTGCACCACCGCACTAAACAGTTTGCACAGCTCGGCCAAACAGAGCAGATTTTTTATAGGATGTAAAACTTCTAGATTATCGACTAGTTCAAATGATCACGATCACTTCAGATGAGCATTTAATTGTTATTGTATTAAATGTTATACAAATGTCTGACTACAAAATCTACCCTTGCAGGCCACTGTAGGTTCTCTCAGAATCCTCCTGAACCTCTTGCCTTCCAAAGGCCCGTTCCATGGACCTGATGTCCATACCCCACCTTCCTGATGAGAACTTTGAAACTCCTACGATCGTAGTTCCCAAGTCCGACACACTCTACAAATTTCATCGAACCAAAACGGTGCCAATCCCTTTCAAACCCCATACAACAAACAGTAAACACCAAATACCGTGATTACCATCACTAGACTTCAAACTAGAAGAATCCCCTCGAAAACATGCATAATAAACAACAACTAATAGGAAAGCTCACCTCTTCGAGTACGAGCCCCAAACCAGGGGCAATGGGAATGTCCAACTTCTCTTTCTCCCACGCCTTAGTGATGACAGACTCCGAACAACAATTGCGCACAACAGCAATGGCCAGGCCCACCATTTTTCTTATCTGGTGCAGCATGAAACTCTGTCCTATTGGAAGAACAATCAGATTGGAACAGCATAATACTGATTTGCACGTATTGTTTATAGACTACCAACAAGCATCCGATGGTCTTAGCAGAATAGGGATAAAGCGCGCATTGGGTAGAAATGGGATTCCTGAGATGTTCATCAGACCGTTTGAAATGACCTTTCAAGGAAGCACTATGAAGGTTTTGATTGGTAACCGCTGCGGGGAACCCTTTGAGGTAAGCTCGGGCGTCAGACAGGGAGATTCAGGGAGATGCCTGCCACACTGTTCAACTTGGCTTTGGACGAGGCTGCCAGGAAAGCATGCAAGAAAGGCACAATAGTCGACAGAACATGGCACGTTCTGGCATATTATGATTGCCTTTCCTGGCAGCGTCGTCCAAAGCATATTATGCTCAGTGGCGGCTCGTCCATAAGGCCACCTTGGCCCTCGCCCCACCCAAAAATTTGCAAAGGAAAACAGAAAAAACATAGAACAAGGAGAAAAAAATCTTACCTACTACTACCCACCATGGAAGAAGGGAGATCTCCCTTCCTCCATGACTACCCACTTCCACTGAGTCACATTTTGTTTCGATTTATCGATTAAAAAAGTCGATTATCGGATCGACCAGAAGTGCCCCAGTCTCAATGTTGAAGGTATAGGCGCTTCCTGGGGTGGGGGAAGGCACTCTGTGTTGCGAGATAGGAGGCGTTCCGGGCGGTGGCCAAAATATCGTATCAAGTTGAACGCCGAAAACAATCGATCGTTGAATCGTTCCTTGTCAAGGAAGAACGAGTTTCATTCTTCCATGCTTTCTTCCATGTTTGATAAGAATGATATCAAAACGTTGCCTGACGTTATAATATACTAAGCTTCGTATTTACTCATCATAGTAAAAGTGAATTATTGTCTCCATAATATTAATCAACTAAACATTGAAATTTAATATCTCACGTGCAACGCGTGAACGCTTTGCTAGTCGTCAAGACTGAAGTGTATCCACAGAAAACCCTACTATACTACGTGGATCACTATTCGCCCAAGTGAATCTCATTTGTTGATTTCTACATTCTGTAAGTTAATAACAGTTAATAACCGTTAATAACAGTAATATACATAATATTATTATGTAGCTCAGCCAACCGTTGAGAATACTGTTTTATTTGTTATCCCTGGAACTGATGGTGACTTCGTTGACTCGAGCTTTGTTTGAGCTAACCAACGAACTTTAAAAGCTAGTTGAAATCAATCTTGCTGTTCTGTGATCGTTCAAAATGTTTTGATACGATTGGATAAGAAAACGTATGTGCAATCTGGGCATAAGAGGACATTTTTAGAGGGGGTTTTCAAGGTACCACTCGGCTAGGAAGCAGATGGTCGCGATTGCTAATTTTTAAAAACCCCAGTAATAGAAACTCCAATAATATAATTTTTTGACTACCTTTATAATGTACTCTTTGAATAGTACTCGTACAGTCACAATTTCTCTTTTATTCTTCCTATCATTTTCAAGATGATTATTTTGGTGGGTAGGTGGGATTGCCTTGCAGCCACCTCCTCGTCGGTAATCCTGGATAGTGGTCAGTAATCTTCCCTCTCCTCAAGAGAACTCTTTGGAGAACGATGTTTCCTGACTTGCTAAGAGCTGCATACCAGTAAGCAGTATGAAGCAGTTTAGCTGTAAGGGTAGTTTGAGTTTAGTTCCTATAGTGAGTACCTAATAGGTAGGTATGCACCTAAATATTGCCCTGGTGCCCCACCAGTTTCTGAGCCCACGAGCCGCCCCTGATTATGCTGATGACATTGCTTTGTTGGGACGAAGTCTGGATGCTCTGCAGAAAGCTTTCAAGGTTTTGCATGAAGAAAGAAAGCCAATGGGTTTACAAATAAATGAAAGAAAATTTATCTTGAAATATACCCACAGAGGGGCTCTACATATCTACATGAGACTCTACATATCCCTAGTGCAGCCTGTCATTTGTTATGGATCCGAGGCTTGGACCATGATGAGGATGAGGAAAGACTGCGGGTAATTTTTTTCTCTCGGGCGATTCCAAAGGTTCCTGATCGAAGATAATAAACCAAAGTTGAATTGGTCAGTTGAAAAAGGTACGCATTCCATAAAAGTGACAAAATGAGTTGAGATAGCCATTTTGTGCTTCAAACTAGTGTTGTGTTTATACTAAGCACGCATTAGATAATATCTAAGATAGTATAATACATAATAATACTAGCACAAATGGCTATCTCAACTCATTTTGTCATTTTTATGGAATATGTACCTTTTTCAACTGACCAGTTCAATTGGCCTACGGATCTTGATTAGGTTGAGATTGTCTTTGGTGCAGTAGGGTAGATTTACGACTGTGGTAGGGGTTCCAAGAGTCGTTTCAGACTTGGTGTTTGACTTGATAAGAGTTGATTCAAAGGTGTTTGACTTGATAAATAAATCATTGTTATAATTCCAATTTACCTTTGACGTAAATAGTGACGAACTCCATTCCTTCACAGACTTCCGGCTCATCGCAAGTCATCTTCATTATATAACGATTGGCACTTGGATCGGCAAAACTCCTAAAGGCAAATCATCAAACCACATCACTTGAAATTGTCACTTTACACAAAATACCAGAAACTCCAGAGTTAGGAGATGCAGAAAATTGACAAGGGAGTTTAGGGGCTGTTTAAAACGTGACTAACTTTTTAGATGTAAAATTGTGGTAGTTATGTGTGCCAAGGTAGATACTGAGTACTTGGTTCGCTCGATCCAGCGTTTCCTTGCTGATCCTATAATCGGGTGAAATAGGCTCATCTTTGGAGGCAAGAGCGAAACTGGGCATCATATATGAATACGTCCGAGCGTCAGCGTTGCCTTTACAATTGAAACCTGCGAAAAACATTAAGGCGGGTCCACGGAGAGAAGCATAGATTAACGGGGGTTTGTGGGCGTTCAGGCACATAATATTATAGACTTTGCCCAAGTATGAATAACTCGAGCAGTACATGACTCCATAACAACAATCAATTCAGTCAAATATGGATCAAGGTGGAGTCTGGTGATGGGAGGAGAATGGAAAATAATTGACAGTATGGAAGATTTTGAACACTTTCTAGTGTTTCATACCCATCGATAGCAATAAATATTGAAAATAATACAAACGTATACGTAAGAAAATCCTTTAGTAAGCCTTTGCTTGATGAACCACTCATTGAAACTTTAGAATTCGTGGATTGTTTCACTCTTATTGCCTTTAAAATACAAAACTAAGTATAATATTTGGTTTGATTTAAATAAATTTAATTAAAAACCAAAAGGACTGCAGCGAAAGAGCTTTATTTTTTAGGACTGATCAATAGTAGTGACCAGTAAACGATAAAATCAACTTGAAAGTTCGACAACTAGCAACAACTAATTAAGTAGGAACTTGAATGATACAATGAAAGTTTGCACAAATCAACCTGTTACAGAATGATGGGAAACTGCTCGCAAACACCTCCCCCAACATTCTCTTCACAGAGAAATCACGAGCAAGTTGAAGTTTAGAAGACAACAGTGTTGATCATCGGTTAAATAACAACATATTGGAGGTTTGAGTTATTCACCTTTGGTAGCACGTTTCAAGGCGACCATTCGGATTTGTTCAGGAAGATTTTCATTCACAGCATCAACATCAACTTCCAGCGCTAGAAAATTTATAGAGTTAAACATTACTTAGTGTTAGTTTTACAAACTGAGTAGAATGGAAATTTTATTTTATTGCAGATAAAAAATTTGCAATGAAGAATCAACTGACAAGAATATAGGGTAGAAGCACCTGATTCAGTCAGGTACCCAGGGACAGACAGTTTTGACGTTGAATAACAAGCGTTCGGAGAACAATAGCTACTAGAAGGACTGAACTGTTCTAGCGACAACCACGAAGAAGAAGAAGGGAAGGTTTTAGTGTAGTTTCTGATGCTTAACCAGAAGTGCCTCGCAATTAGTTGGTGTATGGGTAAGCACTCAATTTTATTTTCATTGCCGGTGTATTTTACGACCTAAAACCCAGTTTTGTACCATATTTACTCGGTAAAATGTTATTTTTGTGTTCAATCAAAGCGTTTTGAAATTAAGGGTCTTCATAGTCCATTTCGACCGGCGAGTCTTGATATATCGAAATCATCGAAAAAGGGGGGTTATCATGAGGGCACCACGTTAAATCGAGAAGCAGGTGGCGCTCCTCGTGGTGAACTCCAAGGCAACGGGATCACACCAGCTGATTCTGTGGATAGCCAAACGTGAATGGTGTCTGAGCAAAAACGAGCAAAAACCCATAGGTAAGGCGACGTCACCTCCAAATGGCTGGGTTTCTTCAAATGATTGGAGCTTCTTCACGCGGCCGTCACGAGCGCAGATTTCGATATAACAGACCTCAAGCTCTGTTAAATTGAATTGGGGATCGAGAAGAGCGCATGCTCAGTGACATAAAGTTTCTATAGCAACCTCGACTTCTCGACGTCGAAAACTCACGTCCCATGAATACCAACCCCTATTTTCTTATACGTGCCTATCACTGATCCCCAAACCTGTCGGTAATTGGCAATTTCGATTTTCAGGTTGTCAGTCACTGGGTCCAAACAAAAAGGGCTTTTCGAAAACTAGAATTACTATTATAAGAAAGCTGAGTTTGAAAATTTAAGATACTATGTCGATGTAAGTGTCGACTATTTTATAAAATCGAAGACCCAAAGTAGACTCCTGCGTTGTTAATGTTGTTTAAGAGAATCGTTCCAATTGTTACTATAGAATTGTTCTAATTACTGTTAATATACCTGAAATTTCCTTCAAGCGTGTCCCTATACCAGTCCTGCAGATGGCGACTGCCGGCGTAGGCATGTACACGGATATGAGAGTGGACGAGGTAATAAGTCGATTTTTCATCGATTTATCTTGTCGAATCGCCATCGATATGTACCCAAAAACAACGTCGGTAGTTCGACCCGATTAATTGATGAAAAATCGACACTAGAAATCGACGTCGAATCGACGAATCATTTTTGACTGGGAATTTTGAACAAAAAGAATGAGAAACAAGTAGAAAACAAAACACAAATGAAAACTGAATGGCTGAAATAAGGGCTCCATTTCAACTAGAAAGCGAAATCTATTTCCACGAATAACAGTGGTACACTGATGAGCGGTAGAGGGACGTCATCATTCTATGGCAGAAAAGGTTCTATGGCAAAATCAACTCACGAAGTTTAGCAGACAGGATCTGTCGAACGGCAGACACACCCTTGTCAGTACGAGCTGCTCTCTGGAAATCTATAGCTTTCGCATTGGCGAAAACTTCGTCAGTTATCACGCCAGCTTTGAGCCAGGCCTTCAGCAGATCCTCCTCTATTGTTTTCATGCCGGGATTCCTAACGTGGACGGATCAAGTTATAAGTAGAAATATACATCATTATCGATTATGTTCATGGTGCAAGGTACATGTTTTTTTAGAAACAACTTTCACATAGGCATAGAAATTGCTTTAGGAATAACTGTGAATAGCATGAATAGCATAGAAATTAGCTTTAGAAGTCACTCAACTGAACCTAAGGATGCTACATGCCAAATTACTGCTTCATAGTGTGAATAGCATAGAAATTAGCTTTAGGAGCCACTTAGCTGATCTTGGGTCTGGGCAGCGACAAGTTAAAGAACTAAGGAGGCTACTTACCAAATTACTGCTCCATAGTGTGAATAGCATTGAAATTAGCTTTAGGAGCCACTCAGCTGCTCCTGGGCATGCGACAAGTTAAATTCCTAAGGAGGCTACTTGCCAAATTACTGCTTCATAGTGTGAATAGCATTGAAATTAGCTTTAGGAGCCACTTGACTGATCCTGGGGCTGGGCAGCGACAAGTTAAAGTCCTAAGGAGGCGACATGCCAAATTTCAAGTCACACATCTCAATATCCAACCAATTTCGAGGTAACAGGAATAAGTTTACCTTTGAAGGCCGAGATAGCCCTGGCCGGAATAGCATATCAGGACGGCGTATTTCCTTCGTTTGATCCGCTGGAATTCAGGTCGCGGTTTCTTGCCCGGAACTTCTTGACTGTCGCCGTCATCATGCGCTCTTTTCTGGACAAGCTGAGTTTCCTCGACGAGACTCGCACTCATTCTCAAAGTGAGCGAGGGCCGAAGGGATTTGAGAAGACCTGTCCGCAAAGAGTGAATGGCTCAGGGCTCGTCCGGTGAACAAGGGATTCCTAAGAACTGAGTCTGTTAGTGGTTTCAAGGAATTGATCTCAAGTGAAGTACATGCCTTACAAGTACCTACACCTGCCATAATTGAGGACTAAACTGACAACGGCCTTGTCCATACCCACTCCAATAACTTGACAGGAGTCATCAACGTATACAGTATAATGCTACATGGTATAGTATAAGGATTTTTTTTTAAATAGGTATTTATCAATTGGGTATAGTACGAGAAATAACTTGAAAGGAGAAACATAATAATGATGTTGAGGGATGTCGAAATCGGTCATTTACCATTACAACATCAATCCTAATTAACTACACTACCGTGCCGGCTTTGGAAAGTAGTGGCCTTCGTACAATGCATAAGTACCTTATACTATTATTTATAAAGTTTACTCATGAAATTAAACAAGACAAACTCACAAGACGTGTAAAAATAAGTTCTAGTAGCGAAAATCATATTCTGGACTTCTCACTTCGTTCAAATTAGAAAAGCAGATAAGTAGGAACTGAAACAAGAAATACAACAGTCATGTAGTAAGCGGGTACGAAAGGTAAGCATTTGGCTTGAATATAATCAGAGTGCATCATGGAAAATGGGAGTAGGTATGCGCTGAAATATGGAAGTTTCTTCTCGAAGGTAATGAAATTTGTGTAATTATGGACTCATGGTTTTTTTATGGACCGTGCAGGGACTTTACACAGCAGTACAAAAAAGTAATTTCTCTATATTTATCGTCCTATTGGTGGATAACAAGTGAAATTAGAAATGAATATTATTCTCACGTTACCTGTACAAGACCGAGACGATAACATGAAGGTGGCAACGTGGATCACAATCGCTTTTCGTCCGTTTGGATTGTAACAACGAATTATTAATTGAAAACTAAACAGTCCACAGAAATCGAGCCAAATTAAACGCTGCCTTATTTGCACATGAGAATAATTCAAGCACATATAAAGCAAATATTAAGCACATGTAAACATACGGTATACAGTATCCATGTGCCCCCACGTTGGTACGATCCATGCTATTGATGTTGTATGTTTCACTTTTGGCCAAATCTTTCATGGAGGAACTGAGTTGTTCGACCAAAGGAGGATGAGATGTTCAACTTCGACGCTGACAGAGCGATACGCATTCCGTACTTCCTTGTAAATGTGAACCCGCCTTAAGATCGCCCCCCCCCACCCGTTATGACGCTGCAGAGAGAAAATTATTTGATTATTTGGGGCAAGTCGTTCTTATTTCATTGGATCAAGAAGTTTTAACCACAGATCCTGACCAGAGCCACAGGACTGGCGACAGGGTGGGAGGACATCGCCACAGATCCTGAGTGGAGCCACAGGATTGTTGTCAGGGGAGGGGGGGGGGCACCGCCACTGATCCTGACTGGAGCCACTGGACTAGTGTCAGGGGGGTGGGCACATCCACAGGTCCTGACCAGAGCCACAGGACTGGCGACATGGGGGGGGGGACACATCCACAGATCCTGGCTGGAGCCACAGGACTGATGACAGGGGGGGGGGGGCACCACCACAGATCCTGACTGGAGTCACAGGACTGGTTACAGGTTGGGGGGGGGGCACCGCTTTAGATCCTGACCAGAGCCACAGGACTGGCGACATGGTGGGGGGGGAGGGGGACACATACACAGATCCTGACTGGAGCCACAGGACTGGTTACATTTGGGGGGGGGGGGGGGCACCGCTTTAGATCCTGACCAGAACCACAGGGCGTATGGCGGACGGACGGATTTTTTATTATTCAATTTTCTGAATCCACGTATCTTGAAACGTAAACCAACAAATTTTCGAAGATAATAAACCAAAAAATATTATTGTAGCAAATGCATAGGTATTTATTTAAGAGTGAACTTGACCGTTTTTCTAGCCTCCTTCAACAAGTTTGAGTTTGTTTTGAAGGAAGAAAAATACGACCTGTTTCTCTCTTCTTTTCTACATCGCGTTCATTGCCGAAATATTCTCTCGGTGAACGTCGAAGTATCGGAAAGAGACAAATAAAAGCTGATAATCTTTGTTAGCATTATGAAAGGACCTTTCCATGAGAAAGTATTGCCACGTTTGGGCCAATTCAACTATTTTGACCAATTTTTCCAACCCGTCCAACGTTTCTCCGAAGTCTTTCATTTCCAAATAGAGAGCGTTTTCGTTTATCTGGAGCCTCTGCAAAGCCCGATGGTGCCAAAGAGGCCAATGATAACAAAAGAAAAACTCTCCAAATTCTTGACACGAAATTAATTCTATCTAAATATGAAATTAAAAATATACCTACTTACCGTTTCATCTGAATTTTTCGAGATCATTGTGGGATTGGCCGGAACCCGTAAAAAAAAAATTCGAAATTTTAGCTCAACGTATCTTGAAACGTAAACCAACAAATTTTGAGGGGGGGTTAAAAAAAAATTTTCTTGGGTCTATTCCAATGGTTCATTATCGAAGATAATAAACCAAAAGTATTTCAGTGTACTTTTTTAAGTCAAGAAAGATCAAAGTACAAAATTAAATCATCAAAAAGAAGTACAACACTTCTTTAAAAAAAGTACGGTTGGCAACCCTCGATGACGGGGGGGGACGGGTGGGGGGACACCGTCACAGATCCTGACTGGAGCCACAGGACTGACGACAGGGGGGGGGGACACCGCCACAGGTCCTGACTGGAGCCACAGGACTGGTGACAGGGGGGGGGGGGCACCGCCACAGAACCACTGGAATAACGACAGTAATGGGTGGGGGGGGGGATGCAGACTGCCACAGATGTTGACTGGAGCCACTAGACTGGTAGGTACCCCACTCAATCCCCCCCTCCCGGCCACACTCACATTTCCTAACTCTCTCGCTCTAAAAAAAACGTGAAGCAGTTCTTAGCAAGCTGTTTTTCAATGGAATTGTATGATGTTATTCATTTTCAAAAATTATTTTGTTAGATATAGATAATTCATAAAATTCCCTTGCAAACAGCCAGTATCCAGGACTTGCCAACGGGGAGGCGACTGCTGTCAAGTCCCACCAATCCGCCACTACCACCCAAGCGTGGCGAACTGGCTATTCTGAAAAGTCGGAGGAAATAGCAAGAAAAGCAATTACATACCTAAACCGAAATGAAAAACTCTTGGAACATAACGTTGGTACACATCTAAAATTACACGACAGCAAAAGAATACACAGGCGAGACGGGTGAAACCCCTGTAAAGGTACCCAAAAATGGAGACAGTTATTGGAATAATGACTAAAGACCGCAGGCTCATAGCGGGTACCCATGACGTCGTGTATGTCTGTGTGTATCTCGGGGCGAGCGTGTACCTATGTACCTATGTCTCCTGACTGGCAAGGCCGGCCCCTGCAGGAGGCTTTTACTTGTGATGTGCAGGCATACGTTTTGTATGATAGAACGCAGAGGATCGATAATATCTATCGATTCAATATGTACCTATCAACTTTCAGAAATCCTTGTCATCCACTTGTAGGGATCAGAAACCTGAATTGAGTGCGGTACCCTCATGTCCAGAGCCACGCTACGCTCCTGTCGATATTTCATTTTCCCATAAAATGCAGGGTTTCGATGGAAGAATTGAAGTAGGTAATTATTGAGTGCAATGCTGCTTTATTCGAGCAGACGAGTCAAAAACTGAAACGTCAACGAAAGTTGGAACTCGGTAGGTGTTTAGGTACTTCAACTGTTGGTGTAAATACTATTGCCTGTTGATACTGCCTTCCACTGCATGTAGTAACTTGGTGATGGGTTTGATATGTTGTACCCAATGTACCATGTAGATACAATAATATAATACAATAATCTGGTTAATTTAGTTCATATCCACTATTGATTGTTTAAGGCTACCAGTTTTGATAAATTTTCCATATCTGTAGGTTGTTAGTGATTAGTGATCCTAGCTCACCCTGTAGGGAAGATGCATAAAACCATTTACACCTTCTTCCCGTTTTTCATCAGTGAATTAATCATGCGGTGTGGCTGTGGTTCTGCAACCTACAATGAGCCCCAGTAAGTTTTCCAATAAACTTCACTCTTGACCTTCATATGATGTTCCCGCTTTTTATTTTTCATTTCCTGCTCTTCATCTCTTAGGATCACTGGCAATTTTCCAGTAAAAATTGGATTGTCTCCCACAATTCTGAAGGTGTTCATCAAACGAAACGTCCTGGTAAGAGAATCACTAACAGCACTTCAAGATGTGGTGTTCCAGTGTAGCAGTGAATGAAGAGAAGAGTCTATAAATGTAGAGACTTGCCCATGCATTCAGCTCTTCTGACGTCGCCCCAACTCGACTGATATCCCCCATTGTCCGGTAGAGGGTAGCGTTGTTGCCCTCATCTCCCTTATCATCTTATGCCCTTCCAACTTAATTTACGCGTCCACTAAAAGTACCTATCTGAAGACTATCTGTCCAACTAATCTACATTTATGTGATCTGTTGTTTGGGGGATGTTTTTATTATTTTTGAGATGCGAGCACAGCAAATATCCAGAGTGCCTGGCATCTACCAAGCGTATAAGAAATTACATACCCTTTACGGGCATGCGCAATGCCCGTCAAAAGGTGGACCTCCATCCGCTTCACCCTGTGATTTGGTCGAGTTCAGGCATCCTTGGAAGACCCAAAGGCATGGGCAAGTCTTTGCATAGGTACAGTCTAGTTGAATGATGCTGGTGATAGTATTTCCATTTCTTCATGTCTATGTCTATTTCTTCAACTGTTTTCTCAATGAAACTTTTGTTTTGTTCCAGGCTAATGACCTTGAAAAAATGTTACAGTTCTACTCCAAGGACGACAAACCCCAGGTCGACGCTGATAGTAATAGAAATCCTATGATGGACTATTTGGAGAAGATCTACTCATTCCGAAACTACGACCTTCTAAGACCATACAGGTCCATTTTCAGAGGGCTTAAAACTCTGGGGAAACACGAAAGAACAACTAAATCTTCTCTATCAAAATCCCTGCGTAAAGGACAATTCGTGACAGACGACTATTGGGAACTGAATGAGCCGATTCAGCATGCAAAAATACCGTACCACCGCCTTAGGGAGAAGTTGAGGTTAGCTAAACTGCGTTCAGTCTCTACGTCTGCCACTACTATTTCACGTGGTGGGAATACAACGAATAGCACACAAAGTGAGTATGTTTTTAAAATCGTTCACTGCAGTGATTGGAAAAAACACCGCCTGGGATGGCTAACTGTCTACTTCTATCACGACTGAACAGTGGACACGACTGGAGCACTTTCACAGTAGTTGGTTCTTGTCGTCGTTGGGTTAACTGATGTTCACATAAAAGGTTTTGCAGCTAATACAAAATTTGAGTGGAGCTTAGGAATTGGTCATAAATGTCTCCTCTTCGATTAGTTTGATTGCAAAAGTGATGGATTTTTTCCAGCCAAAAGAAATGGCCCTGTGAAGTTCTTTACGATAATTAAGGGTGATGGGGATTTGTTTGAGAACTTGTTTCCAGAACTCATCTGTTGGGTGATTGTGATGTGGGTAACCATGAAATAACCATTTCGTCATGTCCAAAATCCCTGTCTTCGTGATGATGCTTTTGAGCAATGAATTGTGCGATGGTTTGCTGAGTGTCCTTGGTTCCCAAAATTTTGGTTCGACCACTCTGGGCATAGCCGGCTCTGTGAATGCAGACCGGATATCCCTCTGGGTGGGCATATTGCCTAGCCCCCTGAGAGCAGGGGAAACTCAGCAAACCATTCTTTAGAATTGAACAAGGCACTTGCGGTACATTTCAGGCCCTACTCAGAAGAAACACCATTTCAAGTCAGTTTTGGACGTGTTGGGTCGGAGAGATATGTCAACTCCACCTAACCTCCATTTCTGTGACAAGCCTTGTGATGGTCTTGAAGAAGATGAAGCGAAATTGAGTTCAAAGCCTTCAACGGTTGAACCTGAACAAGAGGAAACAACTCATTCGTCTGGAGATGGGTGTGACAGTGATTATCAAGACGTCGAAGTTTTTGCTCATAAGGATTCGACTGACGTGATTAATATACCTTTCAGTAAACATAGTGGTGAGTCAGATAAACGCATCTATGAGTTTGCGTTGAAGGAAGGTGTACCCTTAGCGCACCATAATACAACTCAAAACACCACAAAACCACCAAAGCTCAAGGTTTTCACTGGCACGGCTAATCCCTTAGTTTGGACTCTCCCACCACATCCAATTTTGGACAAATATGACGACAGTGATATCATATCAACGAGATTGCAGGGTGGTGGAGATGCTCCTGGAAGTTCTCCACAGCCCCCAGTTAGTTCCTTTCCTGTTGTGGTAACCTCACTCTCTCGCTGCCCCGTAACCGATAGTTGCTCCACTCGACGTCCGTTTTGTATGTCCAAGCGAGGGAAACCTCAAAAAATAATTGTGAGGATATCTTCAACCCTCGGAGAAGTTCCAGTCGTCATTATGCGAGATAACCGAACATGTGGCGTTTCTCTATCCCTTGTCAATGATTTCATCCTTGATGAAAAGAACAACTTGTACAAGAAAACCAACCGCAGAAATACTTTGTTGACTATAAAAAGTAAATTGAAATTCAATCAGTCGGTGGTTTTGCCTGAAATCAAAATAAGCCGAAAAACTGGCAAGAATCACCATAAATTGGCGCACCCGCCGTTGCCCCACACTCAGCCGTTGATGGGAAGTCCGTTGTTTGCTGTACCTCCTCGACCCTACCCGTTTCCAATCCAACCTCTGAACCCCAGGATGTATGGATATCCAGAGGCAGAGTTCGTGCCTCAGCCATTTCCTCAGCCTTATAACTTGGGATTCAGGCCGCCTCTTCTCCCACTGTACTTCACCGGTCGAGGTCTCCAAGAACCGATCCTACCTCCCAGATCAAGGTTTGATTTGAATGTTGAATAAATTTATATTGAATAAGTTGTCAGTGTCTAACTGTAACTAATCCAAACCCTTGTTCTCGGAGTTCATGAAAACGAAGAGGAGTATGTAACTAAGGAGTAGACTTCAGCTAAGAGCGTTACTGTACCTGTCACTGTCTGGTATGTCCATTACAGAGATGTAGGGGAGATCTACAGGCGGGTTCACATGGAGCATAAAGTACGGATTGCGTTCTGCTCTGTGATTGGTCAGCGTCGAAGGTTGGGAGTGTACTTCCATGGTCTTGACCAATCACGAGCAATCCATAATCCCTACTTTCTGCTCCATGTGAACCCGCCAGTCTCCAAACGGCGAGGATGTGAAAAAACTAGGGTTCACAGAGAAAGTCGCCGTTTCGGCCCTCATAGCGAATTTTCAAAGAAAAGGGAACTATTGTTCTCAAAAATTTGAAGCTATTGTTCAAAAATGTTAAAACACGAATTTCTGACAAGTTTTAACCAAAATTCGTTTCAGCCTGAACCCCTAATTACCTATTCTTCTTCGTTATCGCTTATTTCTTTGATTACCCATAAATTCTAAAAATGTAACAGTCTGACAAGTGGCACCTCATTTTAAAACGTGTGACGTACGGAATGCGGATTGGTCAAGGCCATGGAAGTACACTCCCAATCTTCGACGCTGGCCAATCACACAGCAAGACGCAATCCGTACTATCTTCTGTGAACCCGCCTTAACAGTCTCCAGACGTCGAGGGTGTGAGAAAACGAGGGTTCACTGAGAAAGTCGCAGTCTAGGCCCTCATTAGCTCTCGGTCCAAAATGTTTAAAACTCGAATTTCTGAAAAAATTTCAATCCAAAATCCGTTCCAGTCCATCATGAATTCACCGGTTTCAAAGATTAAACCATCGTCAGTAACAAAACAATACTCCTCTCTGTAGTGCATATACAGTATAATACTGTACAATAATTGTTTGGTACCTAAATCACTCTAACAGTGTACGTACTTACTCATATTTCAGTGGAAATAGACGATGTTTTCAAATTTCTTACTCTTGTTTTCCTTTACGCACATGTCTAAAGCCACGATACGCTCCTGCTCTTTACGATGAGCGAATGTTCGAAGAAAAGGAAGCTATTGTTTTCGGCCCAAAATGTTTAAGACTCGCATTTTTAAGTACGAAATTTCCGAAAACTTTTGACGAGAAGATTTCTGATTGGCTGCCTCCCTGCCAGCTGACCCGCCTTCAACGTTAGCTGCCACGTTTCAATAACAATTTAGAAATAATAATTAATAATAAACCTTAGAACAGGGCAAATTTCGTCGAAGGTAAGTAGGCAAACTTCCAAACAAGATACAATGAAGTGTTTCTTTTCTTGATTTATTTTGTGAAGGTTTTCACAAGCCGAAAATTTGAGTTAAAAATTTTATTTTATTTTATTTTTTTTAACTTTTTGTGGAGTAGGTACCACTATCAAGTGAGCTTAGAAGTAATATAAATAAAGTCTGCACAAGTTTGATTTCCACAATTTAATAATAGCGTGGCGTGTTAAAATAAAATTAGCGACAAGATGAAGGATTTTTCAACGTGAAGATGTAAATGAATGCTAAATGAAGGCGCGGAATTCCAGAGGCTTATTAAAACCCGATCACCTAGCCAGCCAGCCCTCTGACGTCATAGGCTCTTCCGGCATAGGCTGTGACGTAATAGTTGGCCTCCTGCCAGCCGTCTGACCTCATAGGCTCGTGCGTCATAGGCTCTGACGTACTAGTGGGCCTCTGGTCAGCCGTCTGACGTCATAGGCTCGTGCGTCATAGGCTCTGACGTACTAGTTGGCCTCCGGCCAGCCGTATGACGTCATATAGGCTGTTACGGCATAGGCTTTGACGTACTCGTTAGCCTCCTGCCAGCCGTCTGACGTCATACGCTCGTGCGTCATAGGCTCTGACGCAGTGGCTCGCCTGTCGCTTGTGTTCTGACGTGATCTGAGGGAAAGGGTGAAGTGATTCAAGAACCTTCGAACAATGCTACATCACCTACCCCAGTAGCGTAGTTGTTATACTTAATTGTAGGGCTCCTCATAAATTATGAAGCTTGCATTCGTATAGACAATAATATTGTAAATTTATATTATAAATTATTGAGAATTTATATTAAATTATTGATTAATTTATAATATAAATTATTGAGAATGGTCACCTGTGTGTAAACAATTATTTAAACAATCACGCTCATACCGCAGCTTGTCGGCCACGCACTCCGCAGTGGTTAACGTAATATGGTTAGGTAAATCGAGAGCTATCCAACGAGTGGTGAACGATTTTTGTACGGTGATAACTGGCGAAGATAAAGTTCCGTAGCAACGAATCGGTTGTAAGCGAAAATCATCAGAAATTTTCGTGACGATTTCGTGTAACGCTTTTGTGTAACGTTTTTCGAGTTATGTGCCAGAGTAAAGACATAAAATGTCAAAAATAATATAACATGTGAAATGCAGTAATCAAAACTATCCTACGATAGCTGAAACCAATATAAATAATATTTCATTTTTGGCAATTAACAAGGTTGACTTAGATAGTTACAATTTTTTTTTCATTGGTATTAGCTGTGTGCTCATAAGAGGTCCGAATGCCACTTTCTTTTGAGGCGTCGCGATGATCGTGTTGGACGGGAGTCCTCAAGAATTCTTCTCACCAAAGGGCTGGGATGATTTGACATCCGAATGGCAAGCTGGGCGTACGAAGTCTGCATCATGCCAGCAATCCATTTTATGGTTCTAGATACTTCAAGCGAGATCTGAAGTAAGTTGGTCCATAATCCACGTTGCACGCAGGTTGAGCGTTACAAACCGTTTATGGATGTGCCACTCCTGACGATAACTCACGGTAGAATTGAGATAAAAAGCTCAAATTTGCACAAAATATCCGTCCTGGTAATCGTAGATGGGCAGATTCGGGTCACTCTAAGGGGGGTTTTGGAGAGTTTTGGGGGAGGGGGGGGAATTACACATAAATTCCTAAAATTAAACATTCAGACAAGTGACCCCTTATTTTAAAGCTTTTTTTATGGTTAAAAAAACGGTGAAATCAGAATTGCGATATCGCATTCCGTTCTCAAACTGGAGCACTTTGAAGATGTTCTTCATTGACATCAAGTCCTTGAATAGAAACATTTTACATAGAACCAGTTATTTCTTCGAAAATTCGCTCTTATAGCCATGCTGCATGACTGGATTTTTTCCACTTGTTCCTCCTTGTGGTACGTTAGGTAGGTAGCTGTACTTTACTCACTTTGTGAATATAGTAGGTAGTACCTACTAGGTACCCTACATTTACCTACTAGGTAGTACCTACCCCACATCTACCTACATCTCCAAGCTACTAACAAATAGGAAATACACTGATTCGTGATCAAGGTATCGTTATAGATTTCTCTTGCCGTCCCTCAATCTCACGAGAACTTTTCCGTCTCGTCATTTCTCTTCAGTTCCAAACAATGAAAAGTGACACCGTGTCAAACAGACGTGCCTTTGGAAAGCCGACGGCAGCCCTCGAGGCAAACTTGATCCTTTATCCTTGAGCCCTCAAGTGAAGAGTGGCGGCCATCTTGGAGAAGAAAAGTCACTCGAAGACCTCCAGGTCAGGGCTGCTGTGCTAGAACAAAGGTGTTTTATCTGTTCCACACTTTTCTCCCCGTACAATTATAACGTTCTAAACGTCGCCATCTTAGCGTAAAATCCCGACGAAAATGGATTTTTAATTGTTTCTCGTTTCTTTTAGGCGAAACGCGCCCATGCAATGACGTAATCCCGTGAAGCTCCTGAAAAAGGCGTTTTATATCGAAGATCTCATTCAGCTGACTTGTTTACGAAGTGAGTACATCTTTTTTATGTGTTGTATTTAGTGCGAATGTCCTCATAAACCGTCAAATTCACGGCCTGTCGTACACTTTTCGACATATCGCACCTCGTGAGAAGTCAACTGTGAGAACGAATGTAAACAAATGTGCAACAGGTGACTTCAACGGCTGGCGATTGAAGATCGTCATTGTCAATACAATTTCGCAATCTTGGGCTTGGTCGATTCCAGATTTATATTGAGATTGTGACGCTGTTTTGATTGTAACTTCGTACATTGTTCGCTTTCAAAATCTGAGTCGAGGGTGAATGTAGGTTAAAAGCCTACACACAGCCCAGTCAGTGAGGACACAAAAAAGGCAAACTTAGCATACGCGCATGTATCAACAATTTTTATAATAATATATTACATATTATGTTATTAGGACCCCTACGGGTAGTGTGTACCTACATTTCGAGGGTCTCACGGCAACACCCCACATCGTCATTTTTGGCCATAATGAGTTATAAATGCATACCGTTCGAAGCGTCTTCTCCGAGCGGATCGATCTAACTAAGTATAAGTTAGGTAGGTACCTAAGTGAGGTAACACTAAATCTCACGATTTATTTTACTGTATTACTCAGTAAACATAGTCATTGGCAGATGGGTTTTTGGCTCTGCTGAAAAGTTGCCGAAATGACGATGTGGGAAGTTGCCGTGAGACCCTTGATTTGCAACACCGTGTGCTCGGAAAAGCGCGAAATGTTAGCACTAGTTTCAATTTTTGGCCAAAAAAAGCAGTTACGCAGGCTCTTGGCAAACAAAGTTATTCGTTCCTTTTTTAAATTATATAAAATTCCGCATGATTACAGTGGTAGTAGAACTCCGTAGACCAAGTACATAGAACCCTAGATAACCCTCTGCCATTTTTTCCAAAAAGTGAAAATTTTATGTTACGGTCATTTTTCTAGTCTCGTACCGGCCAAACTACTGGTCCTACAAAAAGGTTGTCGGAGATGGATTTGAAGACAATTTAATACGCTTTAATTTAAGACCAGAATGGTGCTTCTAGACCGAATGGTTTTCTCAAAAACCGAAAAACTGGATTTTTTCGTACTCCTATTCGCCTTTGCTTATATCTCAAATCCGAATGTCCGTACGGAAAATGTTATGTTTACTTTCATAAAGAGTGTAGAATTCTGTGTCCATGGACCCATATAGGTAACGTTAAATTCGTTCCAGCAGTTTGGCCACCACACGGTTGGCTAACCTGCGTTAAGTCTCACTTCTGTAGCTGCAAAACTATTTGTCCGATCCAAAATTTATTTTTTTTCGTCCGAAAGCTACTTAATTTTACTTTCAGGTCCCAAATATGAAATGTTAATCACGTCCCTTATAATACCCACGCCACCACGCTAAAAAACCCTTAGTTTTGTGAAATCAAAATTTTTTGGCCCAATCTTCGCTGTAATTCCGGAAATATTTTCCGATTCAAAATATGTTTTTTTCATCATAAATCTGGTTGACTTTACTATCAGACTTATATAATAATATTATATAAGTCTGATAGTAAAGTCAACCAGATTTATGATGAAAAAAACATATTTTGAATCGGAAAATATATATATTATATAAGTCTGAAATTTGTTATATTATAACAAATTTCGAATGAATCCCGGTAAACACCCACGCCAGCTGCTGCACGCTAAATGTGTATATTTTGGCCAAACAAGACGATTTTGACGATTTTGTGGGTATTTTCCGCGATTGAATCAAAATTTCATATATGAGATGTGGTAGTAAATTTAACTAACTTTCAGATGGAAAAAATAAATTTGGGATCGGACAAATAATTTCGGTGTTACGGGCAAAGAATGTGCCAAAAAAACATGGATTTTACAATAGTACGCGGTATTTAGAGTGCTGGCATGGGTATTTCAAGGAACTTGATTAATATTTCATAATATGAAATATATTATATGGAGAGTTTTGCAGTTATAGAAGAACGACTTACAGCAGGTTAGCCAATCTTCGAACGCGTGTGTGTTGGTTAGGTGTAGTTGACTAGCAGGGGCAGATCCAGAGCCCCCTTCCCCTCCTCATAGGTACATTAAAAGGTTTTTTTTAAAACGGTAAATGGTTTTAGGCTGAATTGTATAGTGGAGATTCTAATAGAACTTACACTTTGTACAATTAAAGTTTTGTTTTATTGTTAATATTCAAGCAATATTCCAATGTTTTTGGACTAAAACTGGCTTTTAAACCGCCCGGAATCTGCGATGTCCACAGTTTTGAATGTTCAACTCAAATTTGGCGAGTTAAAATCATTTTTAACGCTAAATTAATCTTGTTGCTTTGGCGTATTTATTGCAATTGAAAATTGACGCATTTTCTTGTTGGTAACATCACTTCCATCTCCTTGATTTTGGTGATTCTACTCAGTTTATTTAATGTTACAGATGAAGGCCGCTTTGCTTCTGGTTCTTCTGCCATTGGTTTTGGCCAACCAATGCTCGAGGAACCAGTACTGGTCGTCGGATCTTAGAGCCTGCTTGTCCTGCTCGAGGTGCGAGAAAAACCAAATCCTCATTAGTCCGTGCAGCACGCACAGGGATTCCGAGTGCTCAACCATATCCCACGAAGGTCTTGACATCTCGTGGTTGGATAAGGAGAAGGACAACGATATTTTCGAGCTCGCAGACGACGATGTGACGACGAAAGCGTCTAAATCGGAAAAGAAGAATAAAAACCACCATTTGCTGAAGCTGTCAAGCGCGAGCGAAGGGGACGACGATATCTACCAGGACTTTCTCCTTAGCAAACACGACCCTCCCAAGAAGAAGGACAAGTCGCATAAGAAGCACAAAAAACACCACTATAAGTTCAATCAGAGGATCAACGATAAATTTCTGAAATGGGACGATTTGCCCACAACGAAAAAACCACACCGCAACCGGTTGGTATTCGATCCGTTCAAAAACCTGGAGAAAACTCATCACCATTTCACATTCCCAGGGAGCCTCGACGATTTTCCCGTTGAAAATCCAAAGTACGAAAAGTCTGACAAAAAAGGGAAAGCCCTTCACGACAAACCGACGTCGAAGCGGAAATCGAAGAAATTCTACAACGAAGACGACGAAGAAAAATTGGAAGAACTGCTCATCATGTCGGAGAAAGAATTGGCTCAGAGGAAAGAAGACCTGTTGAAGAACATCAAAAAAGACGAGTACGAGACCGAAGAATCGAATCAGAAGGTGAAACTGAACTATCCCTTGTACAACACTGAAAGCGAGCTTTTGGAGACGGTCGCTCAAAACTCTATACAAGGAGGCTCTTCGAAAGAAAAGCACAAGTCCATCATCAACGATGACATTTTCAAGGAGTTGGTCAAAGACAACGCGGAGAGCAAACTCGAGATTGAAACCCTGATGTCCAATAAGAAGGATTCTCTGTACAGGTTAGTGTTATTTAAAATTATTCAATAGTGTGGTGAGATTATTATTAAAATCCAATTGCTGTGAACGCTCTTTCCATAATTACTCCAATCCAATCTAATCTAATTAATCTCCTATTCTGTTATAAAATTTAACAGAATGGGAGATTAATTAGATTAGATTAGTACATTTAATGTACTCTGAGTTTTGCTGATTGAAGCCTTGCTTTTCTAAAAGGTTCTAACGTTTCTGTATAACGTAGCTTTGTACACGAAGTAAATCACTGGCGACGAAATCGTGGAAAACTTATGTAAGACAGAAAAAGACAAGAGTAGTTGAAAAGTTGTATATTTCCACTAAAATATGAGTACCTACAGTTTTAGACTGGTTTCGGTGGTTAAACCATCATCAATACTGTATAATATACAGTATTATGAGGCGTTCAGGATCAAATGCGGATAACTCCAAAATTTCAAACATTGATTTTTTCACAGTTTTGGCACGTTCAGTAAAGCCATAATATGGCTTTACTGAACGTGCCAAAACTGTGATATAATACTAATACTAACTGTGATATATTATTAATAATACTTAGGTAGGTAATAGTTATATTTACAATAACTTATATTATTAATTATTGTAAATATAACCATTAGTTATTATTAATATGGCTTTACTGAACTTGCCAAAACTATGAAAAAATACATTTTTGAAATTTTGGAGTTATCCGCTTTTGATCTTGAACGCCTCATATGCATTACAGAGAAGTGAACGTACACTGGGTGTCAGGGTTAAGGTCGTACCACAGGCCAGGGGTCGATCCTACAACTAATTTCTAATGAAAAGTGTCCTGTAACTATTTTTTGTACCGTTTGAAATCCGACTTTTTTCACTTTTAAGATTTTTTTCGGGTTTTCGACCTTAAGTCACTAAAATGGACATAAGTCCCTCATTCTTCAGTCAAAATTGAAATGTGATATACTGTTGGAAAGAGCGTTAAATTCTTTATCTCCCTAGTGCTAAATGAAACTTTTTAAAGGAGATGTTCAGATGTTGAAAAATTCTCGAAAATTTCGGTACAGTTTTTTCAAACGTTTGAAAGCCTGAATCTGCCGGTTAATTTCATACTGTAACCCCGAAATTTGGCCCAACGGTATGATCAAAAAATTGTTTACAGTGGACCCATGGTGTAAAATCCTCGTTTCTGTGCCAAAAACCGTGGGTCTTTCAGTAAAAATCGACTGATTAAAATTGTTCGCGAAAATCGACATTTTTACCGTAAAATGAGTCAGGCAGCAATCTTGTTCACAATCTTTGTCACGCTGAGGCAGATGATGACAAGAGTTCTCGAATAAGCAGTCACATTTACTTTTCGAAAGTTGTCTAAATTTCTGTTGATTTGTATGGTAATTTTGTTAGAGTTAGTTGGCCAATGACTAATGACCTAGACTAGGTAGGCTATGCTAAACATTACTATCGTTGGCAATTAGGTCACCGCGTATTAGGACATTCAATTATTATGTAGCAGATATACGCAGCTCCAGTGTTGAATCCTGTAAGTCAAAATAAATCCAGATAATCAGTTTACATATAAGCTGTATATCTGCTATATAATGGCTGTCCTTATTCAATGTTTTGTCGTTTTATGCATGCAGGTGTTTTGTCGAGTTTTCCAATGGTTATTCAAAAGAAGGTTTCGGTGGGCTAGTGAAAATCCAAAATAAACTTTCAAACATAGAAATTTTGATCTGGTCTGATTTGAAATATTGCTGTTTACAATGTACTTTCCTGGTTTTGTGTTCACTCCCGTCATATTGAGTCGGCCTGGTCTTAAACCACCTATTAAACTCGGCCCTAAAGCCACTATCAGGTATAAGTGCCTGTAATGATCGCTAATTGTGTATTAATTCATTACTTTTGATTACTCAAAGTTGTAATTTAGTATTTTTTAGACTCAGTTTCAAGATTTCAAGATTTTTCTCATTTTCAGAGCCGAAACCGCCAATCGCCACATGTTCATGGGCGAGCCCTCCACCATTTCTGAGATCATCGGACAAGTAAAAGATCCGCAAGAAGTGATCAAGGAGAAGGTCGGAAACGACTTCATCATCGAGAAGTCCAAACTCAGCGTCCTCCCAGTGATTGAGGACAGCAGCGTTGTGGCTGCCGTTCCGTTCACGGCTGTCGAGAGGTTCGTCTGGGATTGGCAAGCTGTGGCTCTCATCTCCGCAGTGACAGCGTGCCTTCTCTTCTTCATGGTCGTCACGGCCTACAGTTTGCTCAATAACAGCCAGCACAAGAGGTCCAAGTCGTCTTGTTACACTGCAGGTTAGTTATTAGTATTCAATAGGTGTCATAGGTTTTTGAAACATCAGTCCAACCCTTTTCGAATCCCTGCTCGGCGTATTATGCAGGTCCTGGGCTACAGTCACCAAACCTCATTCTGAAAAGGCCTTGACGCTATGTAAATTGTGCTCAGGTTTGTTACCCATGAAGTGTCACATTACCCAAATACTTGAATCCGTGACACACTGGACGAACACTCGCCTTGTGCGGAAAACGTATTAATCAATTTATTCATCCGAAAATGACATAATCATCAGGAGCGTAGCTTGACTTTACCGCCCTCAATTCAACCCCCCCCCCCTCCCCCCATTCACACACACTTTCTAACTCACCCTAAAAATGAAATAAACCAAAAGAGACTTAGCTAGATCAGGTTTAATGTCTTCTAAATGTAACACTTATAAGATCATTTTGGATGTCAGGGGAGGTCCCTTTAAAAATCATTGCAGTTTTCAAATGATCCATTTTATGACGGCAAAAACGAACAAATAAAACTATAAATGAAACTGGAAACTGAAATAGAACAATTAAAACTATAAATGAAACTAGAAAAACAAAAAATATACAAACAATTAAAAACTACGAATAATCAAACAGCAGCATGAATATTAACATTCGATGGATATTATCAATCCTCGGGCCCCCGGGGTCTATCACACAAAAGCTGCACATGCGCATTATATCTGGGAAGCGCTAGCCGCCTGCGATGGCCCGCTCTATGGTAACACAGTCAGGAGACAAACACACGCTGTAGGATGACGTCACGGGCACCCGCTAGAATCGTGCGGTTCCCTGAGGCCTCAACTGGTAGGTGGCCTCACTGCAATCAGATATTTGTAATTCTTCTTCCAAGATGACTTGGCTTCGGTCATGAAGGTCATAGTCATTGGATTCGTTATTCAAAGCAACCATAAAAGCGTAACTGTGGCATAATGAGCGGGAAATTCAAATTTGCAATTGAATGTTTTACTGTTGAATAATTATTTTGTGATTTTTAATCAATTTTTCGTAATTCAACTTCTATCAACATTCTTCATTTCTTGAAGAAAGCCGCTTCCCTTGACGCTGAATCATCTGGGTTACAAAAAATCCGAAAATTGTTGTGGTTACCAAATTGGCCGTTTCCCACCATCGTTCAATTCACACACCTTCGCTCTAAATTCTATGACATTGGCGTAGGTCATTCAGAGTCTGAAAACGTCAGAATTTGTGTACAAAGTCAAGAAATTCCACCTGTGGTATTTTAAATTTGCCTGTAAAAGTAATGTCTACCTGAACATGCCCACTTGATCAATCACCCACTGTTTTGTGTCTTATAATTTCAATTTATTTTTTGTTTTGTCTGTAGATATGGAAGAAATGTCAACGAGGATCGCCCTCATGCAACCAACACTCGAACCGCACTCATCTGAAGGGATCACTTTAAAAAAATACCCCACCAATCCAGCGCCCACTCACAAAATTTGAACACATTCGTGTATCGATCTACTTACTCCATCTTACAAATAATCGTTGTATTGTGATGACGAAGTGGTAATTCTCGTGAAGAAAATCAATTCCGGCACTATTTAAAAATACTCAATTCTCGCCAGTAAGTGCCTTATTAAGTCTGAAATTGCAATCCACGTGTCATCGACCGTGACAAAAAAAAAAAAAAAAAAAAAACTTAAATAAGTTTGTCTTATCCCGCTGTAGTCAATTAAATTTAATTTTATACAAAAATTGCCAAATTGTGCAGATTTAGGTAGAGTTATTGCATAGGTTGCCTTAATCGTATTTTCCTAGGACCTAAGGTAGATTTGAGAACGTTATCCCTATAATATAATTTTTTAGTAGGTTATTTGAGGAAGGTAGATATAAGTGGGGATATAAAGGTAATAAGGGTAAGGGGGAAATTGTGAACTGTGATTTTATTTGCATCACAACTTTGTACATACATATCATCGTTCCAATTATTTTAGTGATACTGTTCGTTTGTAAAATAGAAGTTAGAAGTGAATGTTGTTCTTTCTGTGCCCTATTCGTCCATTAAACTTGAAAATAAATAAACAAACAACAGCACTGATGACGATTAATTATTATTCCGTAGAAATAGGGAATGACAGTGATGTTTTTTAAATTTTTTTCCTGAGAAGAACTCGCCTTCAGAATAATAATTATTCTAATTATTAAGACAGTGGTAAACAAATTTTTAAGAAAGTATTTTTTTTCTGGAGAGGTTTGAAGTCGTATTGAGCGGGAAGAGGGAAGCAATGTACGTCATCTACCTCCCAGGCCAATCAGAGAGCAGTAGGGGAGACCGTTGTACCTTGAAACACTTTTCAGTTTTTTGGAGGTAGTGTTTTGAAATTGGTCAATATTGCCCGGCTTTCGGTTCCAACACCTTACAACAGTCTTGACTAACAGTTATGCGTGCCAAAATTGTTATTCCATCATGCATGGGGGTAAAGCCTAATACAAAACATAAGTAATAAACAAAAATAGTAATTCAGTGTCTATAACCATGTCTTTTCATAAAGTGTCGCATCCACTCTTCCCCAGCTTTTTGATTTCCTTCCCATGAAGTAGGTACTTTCTTGTCATTGGCCTTGGTATGCCTGAACGCAAGCGTTCTTACACCCATTTTGATCAGACCGTAGTGCATTTTAGCGACTTCAACAATATAGTACGCAAAATCAGTTTCCTTATACTTATGTACGTGGCGATTGACACATTGTGCATGTTACCTGCCTCCCTCAGCGACAATCTTTCTTCGTCATTTCGCGTAACAGCTTCTACGGCAGCCTTCAAGTTGTCCAAATTTACTGGGGTGCACTTCACCCCTGCTTTACTCCGTACCACGCTGGGTTATAGCTCAAACAGGAAACTTATGAGTTTGATGACAATTGAGTGTTCCAAGGTACAATAGGTACCCTTCCTGCCACATATCTGTTCCAAGGTACAAGACCCTTTTTGTTCCAAGGTACAACATGGTCTTCCATTTTGGAAAAATGGAAACAACCCAAACCTCGCATTTTTCTCATTAAAATTGGTATGATATCTGGTTTCGAACATGTGGGAGATATGAGGCAATCTCGACAATCTCAAAAAGTTACTTTTTTATAACTTTTATCCGTTTGAAACCTAAACGTTGTCCTTCACTGATAAAACTACACTGACAAGTTATGCCTCCCAAGAGAAGACTTTAGACGTGGAAAGATAAAATAAATATCAGCACGAGCTAGGGCTAGTTCAAACGTTTCAAGGTACACTGTTATCAATGTACAACAATCTCCCCTACTTAGACCGGCTCCGTAAACTGCTCTCTGATTGGCTCCCGAAAGCGGTGCATGAAAGCCACCCCTGCCCTCTTCTATCTGGTAGTTGAACAACAATTTTCTCGTTTGAAATTACTCGTTTTAGACGTCTTGTGAGTCACCAATTTCCAAGTTTTGACCATCAAAGAATAAATATCTAACACACAGGCGTTCCCTATTGGAGACGAATTTAAAAGGAACAACATGGATAGGTAATTGTAAATCACTTCAGTAATTATGTAAAATTAAGAAGTACCATGGAATGCTTCACTCCTTGGTTTCAATATGTAAGTAACTGAGCTAGAAATGGCATAACGGTGTTTATGTTTTTCAACCAATTACATCAAAATTTAACAATGAAAATGCTTTAAATACACTGGAAATGATACTGGTGGAAAACCTGAGGGAATAAGGGTATGCGTGAAAGATGGACCCTTTCGGCCCCGACCTGGACGGGCTTGGCGGCATCACTTATTCCGATGAGCAGCTCCTGAAGGAAAAGGGCTACCAGTTCATCAAACAACTTGGTGAGTGCTTGTCGAGATGGGGAAAAAGTGGTCGAAGACACCTGCATTTCGTTTAACCTCCTCATCCTTCACTCATAGATTTGTGAATTTAAGAGTCATGGATTGTGGAATCTTGTGGATTTTGTTAGTATCTGCGATTTTTCACGTTTCGAACCGCTTTTATAAGAAAACCATTGCCCTGGAATGTTTCCGTGGAGAGTCGATAAATGAACTTGACGATCTGAAGGTGACTAGCTTTGTTCAGTACCCAAATGTCAGCGATCTGCTTTATGGGGCGTCTAATGGGAAATATTGAGGATATTCTAATGCTTAACCTTCCAGTGGTGACGCCTCTATTTGCGACATCAATAGTGGCAGTGCACCTCAGAGGTGCAGGCACTTTACTTCATCAAGAGACAAATAGCGTTGCACTGGAATAAGTGAATGTGTAGCAAGTGAAATAAGTGAATGAACCAGTACTTTCAGAATAAAAAAAACCACAGCCCCTTTAAGAGGGCGCCGTACGTGACAGCTCCCATAAGAAATCAATGTATCTGTCCCGCCATGTAACTCTGCCAAAACTGCACCGAATTCCTTGATTTTTTTTTTCTTTTTCAAGTTAGATCAAGTCCTAGTGATCCTACTTTTGCGATTTTTGATATGACGTCCCTGAAGACAGCCATCATCTCATGTAGTTGGTATTCTGAGAGATGGGAGGTTGCCCCAGTTGGATGGTTGTTTCTTCCATATATGAAGTGATATGGAAATTGTGCTCCGTAGGATCTCTTTTTCAGATCCTAAGCTTCAATTTGAGTGCTCAAGCGATAAAAACGGTTCGTTTTTGGGGATTTGGTGTCCCGGGAAAAATTGACATCTGATATTGAAGCATTTTGAATGGCGGGACACGGGCGGGAACGACTGAAATCGTAAAACGTGAACATGCTTTAGCCCCTAAGATTGTCTGATTCGGTGGTTAGAACGATGGTTTGAATGATGGTTAGAATGATGGTTAGAACGCTGGTTAGAATGATGTTTAGAACGATGGTTAGAAGGATGGTTAGAACGCTGGTTAGAACGATGGTTAGAATGATGGTTAGAACGATGGTTAGAATGATGGTTAGAACGATGATTAGAACGACGGTTAGAACGCTGGTTAGAATGATGGTTAGAACGCTGGTTAGAATGATGGTTAGAATGATGGTTAGAACGCTGGTTAGAATGATGGTTAGAACGATGGTTAGAACGATGGTTAGAATGATGGTTAGAACGATGGTTAGAACGCTGGTTAGAACGATGGTTAGAATGATGGTTAGAACGCTGGTTAGAATGATGGTTAGAATGATGGTTAGAACGATGGTTAGAATGCTGGTTAGAACGCTGGTTAGAATGATGGTTAGAACGATGGTTAGAACGCTGGTTAGAACGATGGTTAGAACGATGGTTAGAACGATGGTTAGAATGATGGTTAGAACGCTGGTTAGAACGATGGTTAGAACGATGATTAGAACGACGGTTAGAACGCTGGTTAGAATGATGGTTAGAACGCTGGTTAGAACGATGGTTAGAACGCTGGTTAGAATGATGGTTAGAACGCTGGTTAGAATGATGGTTAGAACGCTGGTTAGAATGATGGTTAGAACGCTGGTTAGAATGATGGTTAGAACGCTGGTTAGAATGTTGGTTAGAACGATGGTTAGAACGCTGGTTAGAACGATGGTTAGAATGATGGTTAGAACGCTGGTTAGAATGATGGTTAGAACGCTGGTTAGAATGATGGTTAGAACGCTGGTTAGAACGATGGTTAGAACGCTGGTTAGAATGTTGGTTAGAACGATGGTTAGAATGCTGGTTAGAACGCTGGTTAGAATGATGGTTAGAACGATGGTTAGAACGCTGGTTAGAACGATGGTTAGAACGATGGTTAGAATGATCGTTAGAACGATGGTTAGAACGCTGGTTAGAATGATGGTTAGAATGATGGTTAGAACGATGGTTAGAACGATGGTTAGAACGCTGGTTAGAATGATGGTTAGAATGATGGTTAGAACGCTGGTTAGAACGATGGTTAGAATGATGGTTAGAACGCTGGTTAGAACGATGGTTAGAACGCTGGTTAGAATGATGGTTAGAACGCTGGTTAGAATGATGGTTAGAACGCTGGTTAGAATGTTGGTTAGAACGATGGTTAGAACGCTGGTTAGAACGATGGTTAGAATGATGGTTAGAACGCTGGTTAGAATGATGGTTAGAACGCTGGTTAGAATGATGGTTAGAACGATGGTTAGAACAATGGTTAGAATGATGGTTAGAACGCTGGTTAGAATGATGGTTAGAACGATGGTTAGAACGCTGGTTAGAACGCTGGTTAGACTGATGGTTAGAACGCTGGTTAGAATGATGGTTAGAACGCTGGTTAGAACGCTGGTTAGAACGATGGTTAGAACGCTGGTTAGAACGATGGTTAGAACGCTGGTTAGAATGATGGTTAGAATGATGTTTAGAACGCTGGTTAGAACGCTGGTTAGAACGATGGTTAGAATGATGGTTAGAACGATGGTTAGAACGCTGGTTAGAATGATGGTTAGAACGATGGTTAGAATGATGGTTAGAACGCTGGTTAGAATGATGGTTAGAACGATGGTTAGAACGCTGGTTAGAACGATGGTTAGAACAATGGTTAGAATGATGGTTAGAATGATGGTTAGAACGCTGGTTAGAACGATGGTTAGAACGATGGTTAGAACGCTGGTTAGAACGCTGGTTAGAATGATGGTTAGAACGATGGTTAGAACGATGGTTAGAATGATGGTTAGAACGCTGGTTAGAATGATGGTTAGAACGCTGGTTAGAACGATGGTTAGAACGCTGGTTAGAATGATGGTTAGAACGATGATTAGAACGATGGTTAGAACGCTGGTTAGAACGCTGGTTAGAACGATGGTTAGAACGATGGTTAGAATGATGGTTAGAACGCTGGTTAGAACGATGGTTAGAACGCTGGTTAGAATGATGGTTAGAACGCTGTTTAGAACGATGGTTAGAATGATGGTTAGAACGCTGGTTAGAATGATGGTTAGAACGATGGTTAGAACGCTGGTTAGAACGATGGTTAGAACGATGGTTAGAACGCTGGTTAGAATGATGGTTAGAACGCTGGTTAGAACGATGGTTAGAACGCTGGTTAGAACGATGGTAAGAATGATGGTTAGAACGATGGTTAGAACGCTGGTTAGAACGATGGTTAGAATGATGGTTAGAACGATGGTTAGAACGCTGGTTAGAACGATGGTTAGAACGCTGGTTAGAACGCTGGTTAGAATGATGGTTAGAACGATGGTTAGAACGCTGGTTAGAACGATGGTTAGAATGATGGTTAGAACGATGGTTAGAACGCTGGTTAGAACGATGGTTAGAATGATGGTTAGAACGATGGTTAGAACGCTGGTTAGAACGATGGTTAGAACGATGGTTAGAACGATGGTTAGAACGCTGGTTAGAACGATGGTTAGAATGAGGGTTAGAACGATGGTTAGAACGCTGGTTAGAACGATGGTTAGAATGATGGTTAGAACGATGGTTAGAACGCTGGTTAGAATGATGGTTAGAACGCTGGTTAGAACGATGGTTAGAATGATGGTTAGAACGCTGGTTAGAACGATGGTTAGAATGATGGTTAGAACGATGGTTAGAACGCTGGTTAGAACGATGGTTAGATTGTAAGGAATAGAGCCCGGAAAATATGCACTTTTTTCCCCCAAAGTATGATTTTACAATTGAAAAAATATGCACTCGTGCAAAAAAAAAAAAAAAAAAAAAAAATGCACCCCACCAAAATACTATAATAATATTATGACGATCAAGTACCTCAATGATGACCTTGATTTGTCTAATGTAGGTACAATAGGGATACAAAAGCATTAAAAGCAAACATTTTCAGTTTTTTACAACTAATTACTTTATTCAATAAAATCTAAATCATCGACAAAATGATTGAATTGAACTACCAACTCTTTTTCCAAGTTTTCCACAGAAAAGCCGCGTCTTTTATCGTTAACAATTTTAAAGTGGAGAAGGACCTCTCACAGGACACAATAGGTAAAAATTTAAATGAACAAAGTTCTGTAGGTGAATAATTTGACAATAATTCACCACCAGTAGGGTCTCCTTTGAACACACGTGTAAATCGTCCTACTGCTTGCCACCCTGGATTTCTCTTGAGGACTGACAATAATTTCTCCCTGCAGGCCTTCCCGATTTCTCTCGTCCAATTACTTGATTTCTTCTCCAATTCTTGAAATTGAAAAACATTTTATTGTACATAAAATAAAATTTCTTGTATCAAATCTACGGCGGTGCAAAGGTCCATCCCCTGTGTCTCCAATGTTTTGATGACAGAAGGGATGGCGTGGAAATGGGCCTTTAAAAGAGCCAGTTTTTGACTGACCACATTATTATTCAACGTGTTCATCGTCTTTTTGATGGCTTTATTTGCAGATTCGTCAAACTCTGCCACAACCTGCAGGCAAAAAAAAAAAATTGTTTAAAAAAGGGGTTAGGAAATGTTAAGACCTCCCTTAAATTCTAAGCAAAAGGAGCATAATATTTATAATTTTAAGGAATTACTAGTACATACCTCTATAAAAGTACTAGTAATTCCTTAAAATACACGGTAGGTACCTATCAATTTTGTAACTCTCCTCACCTTTTTTAATTTTTTGTGATTTTCGGCGTGGTACAAACAAGCCTCAAGTCCCCCATCTAGTAAGAATCGGTTCTGGCCTTAACAATGGCCTCAGGTACCGAAAATTAAGGTCAGGTCGATCAACCTTGACAAAAACTATTTTGGGAGTTTTTTCTAAGCTCGTTTCTTGAAAACATGTGAAGAAAATGCGAAATATGCAGCAACATGCCAAATATGAGAAAATATGCACCAGTAACCAAAATATGCAAAAATATGACATTTGAATTTAAAAGGCACAAATGCATTCAAAAACCTTCAAAACGTCTAAATACGAAGTTTCTCTCGAAAATCTAAATATGCAAAATATGATAATTTCAGGCTTTAATGATAACTAATCTTTAGACCAAGGAGGAGAATGAAAGGTGACTAAACTCCTCCTGCCTGATAAACGATTAATAAAATGTCATCTGCTGCATTCACTTGGTGAGTCCTATTACATGGTTTTGAATCATTTCCCCCACACCCAACAATGATTGCTAAGAGTAGAAGAAAACATCGTATATATGTGCTCTATGTATAGAGCACCATATATTTATATTTAAAAATAGATGTTGCGTACTATTAACAGTTGAGCACAAACTGGAAGAGTAGTTTGTTCATTGGGATTCCAGGTGAAGGATCCTACGCTAAGGTGTACCTCACGCTCCATACAAAAACCGGCAAACCTGATGCCACGCTTGCGTGCAAAGTTATCAACGCCAAAAAAGCGCCCCGTGAATACGTGACGAAGTTTCTTCCCAGGGAGCTGGATATAATTGGAAAAGTGGCTCATCCCAATATCATCCACACGGACGCCATATTCAATAGAAATAACAAATTTCTGATTTTCATGAGGTGACGTACATAGAAATGTATTTGAATGAGAAATATAGGTTTTCCAAGTCAAATTGAGAGTTTTCCAAGTCAAATTGAGAATTTTCCAAATTAAATTGACAACTTTCCATTTCTAATGACGAAACTACGAACAGTGATTATCCGTTAGTATTTACCAAATTAATCGGAAGACAAGTACTTTGGTAGGTAACACATCAACCGAACTGCCCACTTATCTACCCTATATTGCACTTTGTCCGTCTGCAGCCCCTTCCCTCACATTGTCGCTACCGACCCTCATCCAGAAGGCTGGAAACAATAAACAACATGTCCCTTTTTGGAGGGGATTCACAAAAATCTTCGGTGGTTGACCCATTTACTATTTTCTATCTGTTTTTCAACGATGGACGATCCCAGGAGTGACTGTCACTGTGAGCCTGTTCGAGAAAACAAAGTTCTGAGTTCTCAATTTGGTTTGGAATATTCTCAATTTGATTTGGAAAATTCTCAATTTGATTGGGAAAGTTCTCAATTTGACTTGGAAAACCTATATAACGCACATCTATTCTAACGTCAAGGGTAGGTCTCACGTTTTCCTTGATACGAAAGAGCTCAGTGTGGGTCTCGTCAATATTCCAACTAAATTCCAGGCCAACTCACATATCGTCCCACAAGGTCTAACTCAGTTTTCCCAACTGTTCAGGAGAGACAAAAAACTGATTTTCCAACGTCCTGTAGTACCTAATTTCTATGGTTATCCAACGTTGAAGAAGCCTTTTCCTGCATTGCAATAAAGGCCAAACCAATGAGCTAAAAAGACGGACCGAGAGATTTTGCATGGCTCATTCTGCCAAAAAACTTGTTAGACCTTGTGGGATCTTAAGGGACGATATATCATTCAAAGGTAGACACTATCTCAGAATCGTGTTGTTTGAGTTTGAAAATTGGCCAGAAGTTTTACCTTTTTACCCCGGCTCATGTTGACTACTTTTTATTGGCTCTACCTTTGAGCCCTGATTGTGAACAAACGGCTGGTCGTACAAAGCTCTGGGTGCTCTCGAAAAATACTCAAATCAAAATTTATTCAAATTTGTCTAATTGAACAGTTGTATTTCAAGTCTTTGATCCATGCGGGTAATATCCGTATGCATTGTGTCCACGTAACCTGACACAACATGTGTCACACATGTAACCTACTTTTGTCTGTTAATTACATTGAGCCATGCAGCGAAGTTATGTGCTGAGTCTTGACTCTTCTAAATATAACGACATTTAACGACTCTTCTAAATATAACGACATATAACTGTGAGGGTTATAAAAAGTTTCAAGGATCACCTTCAGCCCACATGCCAAATTTCAAAATCCTTGATTGCCGCTTACAGGTGGATTTTGTTCTCCAATTAAAACGTAAACCTTTCTATTTTGGTCGATTCCAATGGTTTAACGTCAAAAATAATCAACCAAACTCACAAATTTCAGATATGCAGAGAACGGTGATTTGCTCGAGTACGTTCTAAGGAGAGGGGAAGTAAAAGAAAGCGTGGCCAGAGTCTGGCTTTATCAGTTATGCCTCGCCATCCAGTACTTGCACGTTTTGGAAATAGCCCACAGGGACATCAAGTGCGAAAATATACTCATTAGTGCCAATTATAACATAAAACTGGCGGATTTCGGTTTCGCGAGATTCGTCACTCTCAACGGAAGACCGATCATGAGTTCGACTTATTGCGGGTCGTTGATATACGCCTCGCCGGAAATCTTGAAAGGGAAACCGTACTACCCCAAGTGCTCAGACATCTGGTCGTTGGGCATAGTCACTTATATCATGCTCAATAAAACGATGCCTTTCAGCGAGACGAACACACGAGCTCTGTTCAAACTTCAAATGGAAAGGCAGTGGAACTTCAGGAGGAAAATCGCCCCATTGCTGACTCCTGGCGTCATATCGTTGGTCCACAAAATGCTCGAGCCCAACTACAAAGCTCGGGTGACCGTCGATGACGTCGTCGGTGACAAATATTTCAAAGAGTTCGGACTAGAAATGACGGAAACGGAGAAAATGTCGTTGAACTACGCGAGCAAACACAAGAACTCGTTGCAGACTCAGAAAAAAGTCAATTTGTCGGACACGGCCGTCTTCGGGATGGACACCGGACACGAGGCGTTCTACAGCACGACGGCGGTCGCTGCGGAATCTGTCAACGGTGGACTTGACAATCCGTCGTACTCGCATAAAGAATTGACGACGGCACCGACGACGCCGAGTTCACCGCCTCCAACTCAACCGACTGAAGAGCCTTTCGTTGAAGACGAAGCGAAAGTAGAGACAGCGACTGAAATCAGAGAGTCAGGACTGTCCAGAGAAAAGGCTTTAGACGCCGAAACAAGCTTTCCAACAACCGCCTGATCTGACACGGTTTTGAAACGTTATTTGAATAGTTGAAACTTTTTAGTTGAACAACATGGTTTTATTCTCTTGAATCACACATTTACAAATACGACGGCTTATTCAATACCACAAATTTTCACGAACTGTACCACAAACAGTCAACGAACATAATAGTCCAGTCAAGATGTACATGAAAAGGGGGTCGTGCTTGCAAGAAAACCGGTCTTTCTGATTTTTTGATACGTTGTTAGGACGTCAATCAGTAGTAATAATCCAGATTTCCAACTTTCTAAGACCTCGGGAAATGGCCATTGTGGCCGAAAAACCATGATATTTTCGCACTTTTTTCGGTTTTTGCTCCTTATCTCCACGATAATCGCTCTGACGGGTATATAGTCACCCTATTAACTTTAAAAGAAAACTAAGGTTTCTACGATTTGGTACCAGAGCGAGCTTTCTTCGTTCTCAAAATACATCTCTTAAAAAAAAAAAGGCAATTTTTCCAAAAAGTGTAAAATTCTCAAAGTCATCACTTAGAGAACTCAGAATCGTAGAAAGCTCACTCTGGTACCAAATCATAGCAAATTTAGTCTTCTTTTAAAGTTGATGAGGCGACCCAACCCGTCAGACCAATTCTTCATAGAGATATGGAGAGAAAACCGCAAAAGAAAGTTGGAAGTCGAAATACGAGTTTTGCGGAAAACCTCTAAACTAGGTTCAATTATCCTCCCTCAGGAATCCAGGCAAAGCTATTTGTGCCTCGTTAGTTAACAACTACAACTGACAAACCGAATTGGCTTGAATACAAACAAAACTCGACCTTTGAGGCAAAAATTGATTTTACTAAAGAAAAACGTTGAGTAGCTTTTCATAATTTATTAGATATTTCCATATTCACTTGAGGAACTAAACTCCTAGAATCCACAGCCCGAAATCGTAATTTGTTCATCTAAAAATATTGGATAGATTTAAATTTGGTCTATTTCTGCAAGGGGGAAAAAAATAGTCTAACAACAGACCAGTACGCTGAGGGAGTAGAGAGAAAATGGTAGAACAATTTTGAACTGCATTCAGTGGACAATTCAAACAATTCATATTTATTTCTATAATGAGGTGTCCTTGACGAACATAAATTCATAGTTTGAAGTTTGTATGTCTTGAACTTTCTAATGCATAATATTATTTTCTAAGTTGAACATGATTCCTTAACGCTTAGGTGATAATGAATGAACAAACCTTATCCGATATGATTACAGATAATAAATGCTTTCTTCTGATGACAAATCGGAACAGGTCATTAAATGGTTATCCATTGATTTATAACAGAAAATTCAATACCTTGGGTACTTTAATGCGGTTTTTATTGACCACAACGAAATGGGGAATTCTAGTGGCAGTAAGTAATTCAATGCGATTCAACACAAATGGGTGGGCATTTTGACACAGATGGATAAGGAGATGGAATATAAGGCCTTTGTTGGTTGGAGGGGAAGAGACAAATTGACACTAAAATTACACGAATTATATTCGACACCATCGAACGTGGTCAAGAACAAAGAAATCGATTTGAGATCTATTTAAGAGCAACCAGGAAGAGTGGGCTATTCCTTCACTAAGGTAAGATTGGGTTTGCGCATGCGAATATTGAACTGTCATGCGAGAACATTTTTCGTTGCAATCCGATGTGACCAGTGTTTCCAGACACAATAACAAGAGAGTTCGAAAGACAGGCGGTTTGTTCGAAAAGCTCTGGAAAGCAAAACGCGAGAGGTAATTTTGGATTGCCGAAAAAAATCAATTTCTAAGGCACCAGAAGTGATCACTAGATTCGATCACGACTGGTTTGGAAGAAAACCCTACGATTAAGTTGTAGGCTAAGTACTATGTCTAGTATATTTACAAGTATGTAGAATCATCCGAATAGGACGCAAAGATGTGATACCAAAGGGTAGACCACACTCCGTATTATTAGAAACTTAGTCTATAAAATTAATCCTCACTCAAAGATAACAAAAATGGCTCTCATAGTTGATCGTATCGATTCTTGATTATGATATGTACAAATAAGTAGTTGAAACACTAAGGAGGCAGCGTCAATTTTTCGCAAGTCGATTTCCGTAACGTCAATCGCGAAGTGACCTCATCTGGTTCGGTCATCATCCCCACAGGTACCTGCAATCAATGAATGGAATACTAAATACTATGAAATGTGAACCAAATTACGTTTTTCACAATGTAGAAAGATGGCAAAGTGTGATATGCCACTTTTTCGGCTTACAGGATAAACTAAAGTCAAAAAACCGAAATTTGAGTTTGAAGTTCTTCTGATTTTAGAAGCTGGATTGCATTGGCTCGGGAATAGCTAGAGAAACCTAATTTGAGCCAGTGGTCCTTCATGTACCACAACCATAACCTATCTGAATCATGTAACCACAACCTATCTGAATCATGTAACCACAACCTATCTGAATCATGTAAGATGTACTAAAATTTACATTTAATGTAGTAAAATTACTATTTTTCTGAAAAGGGCACTTGACTTAATCAATTTATCCAGACTAAGACGACTTGATGAATTTCTCTGGGATCGAAATTTGATATAGCCCGACTTAGTTATTTTCTCATTGCCATTTTTGGGTGTTTTCCCAACGAAATACCTCAGAATAACCCATTTTAACAATTAATAATAATTGAGTTATTTTTAAAATTACAATAAAAGGCATTAGGTAGTTTTTTTCTTTTCTGCAGAAAAGTTCCAAGTTGGCAACTATTTTTGAAATTAATTAAGTACGGTATTGAAAGTTGAAAAAATATCAGAGTATAATATGTCAGTGGTTTTTTATTGTCATCTTCCAATTTTGACGCCAACAATCGTAGAGGAAGCACCAGAGTTCGACGAGGAAGGTTGATTTTCAATGACAATTCGTGCAAGGTTGGAGATAGCCGGGTTTATAGATAAGTCCCACATAAATCAACAGTTCGATTTTACAATAATTTACTTTTTTTGTCTTCTCCTTTTTCAGTTGAAAACTAAGTACTTCCCAATGGCAACTGAACAAATATTTCGTCACTCAAGTTCTGTTACAGCCAAATCCACATGTCTCCATTTTTCAGGTGACATGAAAACTGTTAATTGCCAAAACTTTCACTTGTACCTTCCAAAACAAGTTAGTTTCAGGATTTCGCCGAGTTTTAGCCAGTATTCAATCCTAAATTGAACTGAATTCTTTCACTCTCGCGTTTAATTCGAACCAGAAAATTTGATAACCTCATTTTAGCACAAAATGTGGATTGGGCCGTATCAGAACTCAAGTAACGATTTTGACAAACACACTTTTACATTCTGATATTACCCATAAATATATTTATTAGATATTTGTTTTTACTTACTACCCATCCAAAAAATTACAAATTGCGGAAATGAGTGATTGAGGTAATCGGCAAAAATAGTAAACAGTGTGATTTGAAAGAAAGATGGAAAAATTACATTTGTCAGGAATCTGCTTGGAAAATTTGTTCTAATTTATAAGCTAAAATTGAAAACCTACACATATGTCATACGCAGCTAGATACTGTACTTAACTAGCGAAGAAAAATAATATAGAAGCATTTTTGAGGGCAGAACTTTGAAATTGCTTTCCAGAATTTAGAAAATGTGACATATTACACTTTGCTATCTTTCTAAAGACATAATCTGCACACACAAAAAAAGAATTACCCGCAAATCTTCGACTTTGTCTTCCCGTTGAGCGGTCTCAACTAAAACGTGGTTTGTAGCGAATTCGTGGTAGATACGAGTATCGTTGGCTGCAACAATGACGCCGTCGACTCGCAAAAAGTATCTCAGGAGGACGAAAAACCCGGATGGCATTACTCTCTGCAACGTAACAATACATCATGTCATTGTCATATAACAGGACTGGATAGAAGTTTCATGCAGGAGGAACGTAGAGAAAATTGAAAATCACCAGGAGAAGGTAGAAACGAAGAGTGATCTATGGTACCATGGTAAATATCTGCTAATAACAATATTACCTATTAGCAAATATTTACCATGGTACCATAGATCTCTATGTACAACCTAGCATTTTGTGTAATGTGATATACATTATGATTTTGAGGGATGTCGAGGATCGGGGGTCGGTCAAATGTCGAGGGTCGGTCATTTGACCGACCCTCGACATCCCTCAACATTATTCTTACTGACGGTCAAAAAAAATCACACACACTCGATATAAATTATAATATAATGTATATCGAGTGTGTGTGATTTTTTTTGACCGTCAGTAAGAATAATGTTGAGGGATGTCGAGGGTCGGTCAAATGACCGACCCTCGACATTTGACCTATATATTATATCACATTACAAAAAATACTAGGTTGTACATACACTAGTCAGTGTATGGTCAAATTCGACGGCGAATCGTCAAAACTTTTGACGGGAGCCAATGCGCATGCGCTCTGGCTAAAGGCGTCGAAGGTCAAACATTCGATGTTGAATAGTCGAAATTGTGATATCTCATTCCGTTATCAGATTAAAGCAGATGAACCGTGAAGAACATCTCAAGTAACAAGGACGTTTCTCTTGACAGTGCTCAAGTTTGAGAACGCAATAAGATATCGCAAATCTGAATTCACTATCCTGTACAGCGTCAGGAAACCTTTAAAATGAGGTGTCACTTGTCAGACTGTTTAATTTTGGAATTTGTGGGTTAACACCCCCCCCCCCCCCACGCCTTAAAACTCCCCAAAACCCCACTTAGAGTGGCCGATTCTGCCCACTACGAACATAGTCTGGAGTGACAAATATATATACCTACATAGGTACATATGATTTTGGGTGTCTTTTAGCATTGAATGCAGGACGGTCTAAAACGGATTTCGGTATGAGAATTTTTCGGAAATTCGAGTTCTAAAATTTTGGCCCGAGGACAATAGCTTCCTTTTCTTCGAAAATTCGCTAAAAACCGCAGACAACTGAATATGGAAATTGAACTGGGATGAGGCTTTCAGGGCAGATCCCCAGTGAGGAGTTCTGGGTCGTTCCACCTTACCACACGGACATTACACACTGCAACTCCATTGTCGTGAAGTTCGTCTTCGAAAAGCATGAGATCCTTGTAGAGAAGTATTTGTTCTCGTTTCTTCAACGTTTCTAGGTCGATGCTTGTGTCGCTGACTTGTCGAGACGGCCATCCGTCGTACGTCCCGCTGTAGTCCGTTCTGAACGTCCAATCGAAATCGCCGATTTTCTGTTCCACAATACCCGAGTCCTCCCTGTAAATCCACGCTAATTTAATCGATGGAGGTCAAATAATTTAATATGTTAGTGTTAAACCAATTGATAATACCCACAACTCTATTCCTTATAAATAGGGCTCGGATTCGAGTATATTAGTATATTTTTTTCCTGAATACCTAGTACGCATTAAAAGAAGCCTTTCGGTGGTATTTTCATCTCCTTGTGACCAACAGAATTTAATTTTAATGAGATTTTAATTTTAATTTTAATTTAATTTTGTTGAGCATATAAAGTCATAAAACACAATAGAAGCATATAAATTCTTGTGGTTATCGTTTAAATGAAGTGCAAAGTAGAAGGCAGATCTCTTTTCAATGTACCTGGAGGACACATTCAAACCCTTATATAGGCAGACTGAAGAAGAACATACAACGAAAATTGAAAAGATTGATGAGTGTACAATATTACCTGTAACGCTATCTGAAATGAAGAATGAAATAAGGACCAACATAAATTCCAAGACAGCCCCAGGATACGATTTAATAACTTGGAAAATACTGAATGAATTACCCGTAAAAGGTCTCCGAAATTTACTACCCCCTACTTATAAACTTTTCGTTGGATGCCACTCTTCACATAAATAATGACAGAATACCCGTTACTAACCTGGATTTTTTCCAACTCTCCGAACACGCTATCTTAACGCTGAGGTTTTCTTTGTTAACCAATTTGAGGGCTTCGAGGGCCGTGAACTGCACCAAACATCCACTCTTATGCTGGAGCTCCAAGACGTTGAACGGAAACACCATTTCGGGCAGGTGAGGGATTTTCAACTCTTTGGTGTACCTGTAAATTGAAATGAAGGAGGTTTGAATTGCTAAAGTGAAGGTAACTACGTGAGGGAGTTCAATAGTTGGTCGAGAGGAAATGAAGAAACAGAATGGATGACGGCAATGTCCAGAGCCTTCTCCTTGTTGAGAATAATAACTTGAATGTCAAACAGGCAATAAATTACGAGGAGTTCAGATAGTGTTTTAGGATCCTCCAAGACCTACAGCAGAAAAAAAACACAGAAAGCAGCAGATCCTACCTAGGAACCCTTAAAACTCAATTTTCCTCTTCCATCCTACAACCAACCAATATGACATACACTACGTTAAAACGTACGAAACCTTACCGACAAAGTATACACAGGTCGTTTTCCTGACAATCGCTCGAGCACTTAGATGGAAGTATATGGCTGACTCTACACCGTATCGTCCAGTCGTTGAAAGTGTGTTCCTCCATTTTGGCTGGCGATGCTTCGATACTTGCCCCCGATCCTATAGAGCTCAGCACCTTTGTGGGGTATCTACCGCTATCTCGCTCCATGACAGCAAGGATTACTGAAACAACCGTAGCAGATAGAAGCACACAGTAATAGAAGAGAGAAGAGGCAAAAATAAAAAATAATAATAAAAAAAAATAAAAAAATAAAAAAAAATCCAGTTATGCAGTATGGCTATAAGAGCAAATTTTTGAAGAAACATCCGATTTTATGAAAAATGTCTCCAATGAAGGGTGTCCATTCATTCAACCACGTTTCTTCATCTTAAAAGTGCTCCAGTTTGAGAACGGAATGAGATATCGCAATTCTGATTTCCCAATCGTGTTTGGCGTAAAAAAAACCTTCTGGGTATTCCCCCCCTAATTCAGTTTATAGATTTTTCAACGCTGAACACGATGGTGAAGTCAGAATTGCGATATCTCATTGCGTTATCTCAAGATTTCACCACGTTTCTTCATCTTCAAAGTGGTCCAGTTTGAGAACGGAATGAGATATCGCAATTCTGATTTCACCATTGTGTTCAGCGTAAAAAAAAAAAAACCTTTAAAATGAGGTATCACTTGTCATACTGTTTCATTTTGGGAATTTATGGGTTAGGTATTTCCCCCACCTAAAACTCCCCCCCCCCCCGTAGTGGCCAGATTCTGCCTTATTACGAACTTAGCCTTTCGAAACGGATTTCGGTATAAAATTTTTTCGGAAATTCGAGTTTTAAACATTTTGGACCGAGAACAATTCGCTAAACTCGTAGATACAGGCGCATATGCAAAGTTTGGTGTCTTTATTGATTTGGATATTGTGAACGAACGGCTGGTTGTACAAAGATCCGGATGGTCTTAACAAATTCTCTTGGTCCAATTAAAAATTGAATTAACTAATTAAAAAACTCTGTTCAAATTGGTCCAGAAAACTATACCATTCTATTTGACACTTTCAAGGTATGACGTTTTGAAAATTTCAAAACCTGTATCTCACCTCATTATACACAGGCCATGCGTGGGCAAGTTCTCAATTATCATCAGAACTTACAAGTCTTGTACTGCTCAGTAGGGAATACCCTAATTTACGGTGAAAATTATTGAAGGTGATCGAACAAAGGAAAATGCACAAGAAACGTAGCTCAACTGCGGAGTCCAAACGCCAATTAGTTCCGCTACTGGATTGGATCCACTCTGTTATGCATTGAACTGTTTCCCAGTGTAGGACCACTATCTGATCTTTAATGACAAAACAACGATCCTAGTTGACGTACGATACACATTCGTCGCTCGAGAATAAACGGCACCCAGGAAATGGGAGACGTCGTACAGGAAGGGCGAGTTTTTCTGTCGAATCGACCTCATTTTTCTCCCCGACACTTTGAATAATTGCACAGTTGTCTATGTAAAATACTCGTTTGAAAACCACACAATAACGTCAGTCTGAATCAGCACGACGAAACGAACTATGCGATTCTGTACTGCGGTCGTCTTAATTTTTGCTTTTGGGAGCGCGAACTCCGTGCGAAAGCTGGTCGAAAGGTTTAGTTGGCGTACAATACATTATGACTTTGATAGGTAAGACACAAAGCCTTATTTTGCTATACAAATAATTTCAAAAATTAAGTAGCATCGTTGTCGAGTGAACCATTTTTTTGTTCAAAGACTTTATTCAAAACTTTATAGTGAATGAGTGAATGAATGAATGAAAGATTTATTCCATCAGAGGTGTAAATGAACAATCATGAACTTTATAGATCTTTTAAATATAAATGCTTTCTATATGTTAAATGTTACCCCAGCACCAACAAACAGGTTCTGTGCGGTTTGGGGAGTAGACAAAAATTAAATAATACACAATCCTATACAACTTAATTCTTGCATCGAGAGAGGAATTATAAAATAAAATGATAAAGTAATCCTCTATGTATATACACTGCACACAATGCTTTTGCTAGTATCTGGCCCTAGTGAAATAAGCCGAAGGAAAAATCTTTTCTAGTAGTTTGAGCAAGAAAGCTGTACAGGTGATTGGAGATAATTGGGCAAAGCTCGAAGAATATAGAGGAAACCAAAATGAACATGACGTGACGTGGACTATAAACGGGTGAGAGGGACTGGTATGATTGCATGGGTAGTTGGGCGAGTAAATTCTGGTAAATTTGGTCCTTTCTCGCTCTTGTGGTCTTCTGAAATAACGGGCATAATCAAAGTAGTGGAACTCAAAAGTTCTTTGAACCTCAGACTGAGGTTTTTGATGAGCTCACGTCCTCTCATTCCAGTCGATTCAAATTAGTAGACCAAACACTAACTATCCAATTTATCCACGTGTACTAAACAAAGTGAAGAAAAAGTTCTCGAACGACAAACCCGTTGAATTTCACTCGAATCTGAGTGAAAACAGTCCCATTAATAACTAGAAGTACAATCTATGATTTGATTAAACTAATTTGACAATTTATTTCTTCATTATATGTCTATAGATTTATCTGACCCCAGTAGTAATATTTGCAAAAATAATCATGTCGAATCAACGACTAATTTCGCACGTATGTATAATGTGTGGCTTGCAGCCCCGAAGAAGTCGAAGAAAAGAAGAAGGGTGGGTACTATATTTACGGAAACAGCATCATAACAAGCTTGGCCCCTTATGACGATAAACTCTTTTTGGCAACACCGAGACTCAAACCTGGGGTACCCTCAACGTTGAACTACATAAATTCAAAGGGTAAGCTGCAATAAACTTGCAAACTACTAATTACCATCGCATAAGAGTTAGGACGGCTTAATTAAACTGTTGAGTCGATTTGGACGGTATTCTAGGGAACACGATTCAACTTCACGGTTGACACAGAATGTGGTTTTCAGATACCGATGCCAGGACCCCAATTCTGAAGCCTTACCCTTCATTGGCTGCTAACGAGTACTACAACATAACTGCTAAAGTGAAGACGATGGTGTCGATCATCAACGTCAAAGTTGACAATTGCAACAGACTGTGGGCACTTGACACGGGCATGGTTGACGAGCTGACCAGTAAAAAAGTTGAAAAACCTCCGGCAATATTTGTCTACAGACTGAGCGATGATTCCCTACTACGAAAATATTCTTTGGCAGAGGAAGATTACTCGGAGAGGTCTAAAATTAGAACTATAGTAGTTGACGATTCTGTAGGAAGTTGTGAAAAAGCATTCGCCTACGTAGCTGATTCCAGCGGTGGCCTCATCGTGTACAGCTGGGAATCAAATCAGAGCTTCCGAGTGGAACACAATTACTTTCATTTTGACCCAGTATGGGGTAATTTGAAAACTGGGCGCGGTACCCTCATACAGGTTAGTATCAGGCAGACTGATGATTATGTAGGCACCAAATGATTCATGATCGGAACCACTCGAAATAAGTACGTATTTTGAAAGGTTTCAGAGGGGTTACAAGGAATGGCGCTGTCGTTGCCCAGGAGGAACGGCTACAGAGAACTCCTATTCCATCCGCTTATCAGTATAAATGAGTTCAGCGTCCCAACGCAAGTGATTCAAAACAAAAGCCAGGCGCAGCAAAACATAACAGCTTTTTTCCACTTGGGAGAGAGAGGTCCAGGAATGCAGTCATCTGCAAGTTACATGGACGAAGAGTCAGGTGTTCTCTTATACACAACAATAGTGAAAAACGCATTAGGATGCTGGAGCTCGTTCTGGTAAGCACCGAAAGATTACAACAAACAGTAATTAAAAAAAAAACGACTTTTAAGCATGGTCGTAACGAAGGGGGAGGGGGACTAGGGAAATTGCCCCAGTAGACTGCTCTATGGTCAAGGGGAGGGGGGCGAAATGGGGTAGTTGCTCCAGTAGTCTGCTCCAAAGATCAAACCCCAGTACAAAAATTAGTCTCACAAAATCATGGAAATGTCACATGCTAACAACATGAAGCCTCATTGTACCTATTAGGAGGCTCATGATATATAGCGATTAGGTACTACAGGAGCTCCATCAAAAGATCAGTGACCATAGTGATCTCTCAACATGAAATCTTTCTGGAACCAGTCGAAAGTGTCTCGGATGAGCACTCAAAAGTATGGTTCCCCTAGGGTTAAAAATCAAAAGGATGTACCTAACCAATCTTAAGTTGAGCAAAAATGAATGAATGCCAACAGCACGCGGTGTCCCAGGCCGTTACTTCACGACTACTGAGGGAGTTCTTTCGACTTGTAGATCGACTGTTTACACGTGTTGCACAGCTTTCTAGGTTGACTAGGACAGAAGATAGCCTCTGAGCTCAGTCATCTGATCAGGTGCACTGTCGTCAGATTTCAGATGCCCCATAGAACTTACCATTTAAATATCAGCCAGATATGGGGGGGGGAGGGTTCGCTATTTTCGTGACCGTTTTGGCAAGTTACCTCACGGCTAAAGCATGTTCCATGTTAAAAATAAGAGTAAACTAATTTTGACGAATGGTTCCCATTTTCACGTTTTGGAAGCGATTCTCTATCAATAAAAATTCTAAACAAAAATCATGCACAGACTCCATTGCGAGTCGACTGATCAGAATATTTGCCAGTTTCTTGCGTGGGGAACTATGGGCGTAGTGAGGGGGGAGGGGACCCCAGTAGACTGCTCCGAAGATAAAACCTTTGGCCCCAGTACAAAAATTAGTCTGGCTACGCCCATAGTTATTACACAACTGGAATCTACTTACGAATATAATCGAAATGTTATTACTCAGCATTGAAACTTTATCGTCGTTTTCAAAGGGGAGATGAATACCAACCCAAAACGCAAGGAATTGTTGATAAATTTGAAAGAGTGAATCCGGGGAACCAGGGAACGGTTGACACCTTCGATGAGTCTGCTTATCCAGGTATGATCATAACAAAATATCGTGATTCAAAATTATTAGGAAATGCATTGTATCAATTTGTTAATTATTTAAATGTTATCGCCACATGTGCCCAGCTGACGTAACCGTGGATATTAACGGAACTGTTTGGGTCCTCACTAACGACCTGGTGGACTTCATGTTTGAAAGGCAGGAGAACAGCATCGGGTGCCACATCTACAGTGGAACTGTGAGGCACATCATAAGAGGAACGCCATGCTCGGAAGATTGATATTGTAGTTGTCTGATCGAACAAGCTGACCAATAATTTACCTACTTCTTTATTATTGTAAATAAAATATACCTAAATAAATTATGAAATGCGTCTGTTGAATGTGGAGCTAGTCGTAATAAGCGTAACATGATTGCAGTCATTAAAATAACTCACTGTTCATTTCAATCTAATTACAAGAGGGTTGATGATGATGATCTCCAAGTTAGTAGCCTTGTTAAACGTAGCAGGCATTAATTGAGTTATATATCCAGATATTTAATAAGCAGATGCTGCTGGTTTACTTCATTCATCTAACATCCAAATCTAACCCACATCTCATCTTTTCTTGTCCATAACAAAGTAAACCAATTTTTTTTTACTTTGTTACTGATTTACTTTGTCATGAACGAAAAAAAAAGAAGAAAAAGGTGAGATGTGGGTTAGATTTAGATGAATGTAGGAAATGTAGCAAGGAGTGATTTGGTGAGTTCCAGCATTGAATTCGATTCTTCTTCCCCAATTTGGAGGAGTCCTGGCCTGAATTTTCGACATTCAGTGAAGATATGGGGAATTGACTCAAGAGATGTTAGTTCTTCGCAGCATCTGCAAGCTGGCAAGAGGGTCGTAGATACTGCAGTATGATTTCAAATGACAATCATCGAGATGGTACGTTAGTTAACCATCACACCTTTGACGCAGACAGTAAGTATAACGAGAAGTCCGGGAAGATACTCCAGTAAATACTCCTATTGAGCTATTCGTATTTACGATAAACTGTATTTACCTGCACCAGCTTTTTCATTAAAATCTCAACAAATCAATCAGTAAGCTCAGCAGCAACCTGCCAGACTATCTTCTAGCAAACTCTCAACCTGAACCAGCAAGCCTCAAACTCCACTCTAAACTAACGCTGGTTCTTCAACTAGGGATTTTACAATTCTTCACTGATATTATAAAGTTTACTTACCTACTCTGTTTACGATCAAATTCAGTTCAAAATCGAAGTAAATTTTTGAGAAAACTCCAAACAATCAAATTAAACTCAACACGTCCACGAAAATAACAAACATCCAAACAGTAGAAACATCTTGTAGTGGTGGTGGTTCTAACTTGGAATTTACAAATTTCATTCCGTGAATTAGACTGGCTAGCAGGAGTTTGATGAATGAATTCCCGAAGTTTTCATCCACATTGTACATTAGTGAACCCAATCAATTTTTCGCTGTTTATAGTTTCATTGTATTAAAACTATTTAAATCATCTACACGTTACCAAAATAGTATCCATCTAACGATCCATACGAAATCTAATTTGAACGTTTATCATTTGTAGTTTATCACAAAATTTGGTAGAATCTATCTGATAGATTTAGATTAAATCTACATTCACCTGTCTAATATTCAAACCATTATGGACACATTATACATGATCCTTTCAAATATCTTTATGAATAATACAATTATGGTTTTGTCGGTGCCATGGAAGAAGGAATGATTCATCGAACGAGTACATAGCATGATGCTATTAGCATCTATGGACGTTATCTGCCCGAATGCATGTAATGAAAATTTTTCATATCTTTACCTAGCTCCTACACATCTTGCCAGTGATTTCCAATATCATTGGGTTACCGTAACCCCCCCCCCCCCTTCCATCATCAAATGGGGAATCAACAAAAAAGACGACATCAACGAAGATAACAATACAATAAAAAATGATGATCCGCCAATGCCTTCCGTGACAATTTGTCGAAGGCAACAAAAGAAGAGAAAAGCACACATACACATTTTCATATCGCTGTTCATATCTCTTATCAAGTGAGAAGGTTTATTCCCAAATCGTATTCGCTGTTAATTAGACTTGCATGCTTTTTATAGACGCTTTTTATTATTGAAAGCACCGTTATGTCAGTTTTATTTAAAATTGGGTCCTCTTTGGTCTCCTCTGCCACGAGAAACGCCGCTGGTTTCATCGCGAGTTCGACCAACCGAGCTCTCCATGCGAGCAGTATCTGCGGCAGCAAAGACGAGCGGAGGACGATCCAAATCACCAACCGAAGACGAGACGAAGGGACTGAAGGAGAAGGGACGTACAATATTGACAGCGTAATCCAACAGTAAGCACACCCAAATTATTAGAGCAACGCCGGGTTAATGTAAGTGAGAGAATATTTATGAACCAATGCCTCCTGAGTGTGCAAGCACTGGTACCTCTTTTTCGGTACAATGAGCAACAATTAACCACAAGAACTTCGAAAGTTGAAAATTATAGTAGGTAGGTAAGTAGTTACCTACTATTTCGAGGGTGTCACTCCATCACTACTTAACGTCATTCTGGCTTGCAATCAGGAGAGCCAAAAAAACCAGTTCCCAATGATTTGCCTGTCTCGTAGAGAATTAACTCCTCTGTTCTTTTGCTTTTCACATCCTAAATTTCAACTTTCGACGTCGACGTTATGTGGTGATAACGCTATTAGAAATCGTATCAGGTTCATTTCAAAATTATGGTACAATCGCCTGTCACATGAAGATTGTGCTTCAACGCTTCGTCCCACACAGGTGGCTCTTAAACTATGTGATCTATAGGTGTAAGATGATTACAATTCTTAACTTATGTTGCCAATATTTGTTTAATTAGTTATTTTAATAAATTAATTAACCCGTTTTCTATCTCCCTAGACCTGTCATGGCAACTCTCCGAAGTTCACATCTCTTTTTCATAAACTATGTTATTGTACATAATATTAGGTATTATGTGGTTAGAGTGCTGTCCACACCTAATTTAATAATAAAGAATCGAAAAGTCGTAATTTCTTTCAATGAGGCTATCGATGTTGAGGAAACCTAGGAAACAGGAAACTGTTTCTAATTCTGAACAAATAGTCGCATTAAAGTAAATTTTACGACAGTTTAATTATTTTTACCTCCTGAGACATCTAATTTCTATCTACCTAGATCACTATCTCCCTAGACACTATCATTTTTTTGAAATTTGATATATGAAAAAGTAGCATTTTGTATGTGTGCTTACGTTGACACATTGTCCAAGGCCTCAAGAGGAAAAGGTTTACGCCAAAAAACTAGAAAAAAAAATCAAACTTGAACTGGCGAAAAAAAGAGGCTGGATTGTACCATCATTTTGAAATGACCCATCAGGGAAAATCGTTGGCTGCGAAAAAAAAAAAAAAAATCATATTCTATCATTCATTTAGCTCATCACACGTCTTTGATTATCTTTACCTTGGAATTAAAAATGAATGGGTATTTTTATTAGAATGAAAAACTAAAATGGGGCTCCTAATGACTTTTTATTTTCGAAAGTTATACAAATATCAATCACATTTTTTTATTCGCATTTAAATTAGGTACCTTCGAAGCTCACAAGAAAATGACTAACCCAAGGCTGACGACTGACTTTGAATATTGAATGACAGATCCACTCACAAGGATGTGTGGAACAGAATCAGAGGGTTTAGAAATAATTATTGCTTTCGATTTAGCTGGATTGATGTTGATACCATTTCTCTGTGCCCACACTGAAACGGCTGAGAGATCAACATTTAAGAGGTTTATGGTGTTGACAATATCATCAAGTCTACCTGAAAGATATAACTGGAAGTCGTCGGCAAACAGGTGGTACCTATGAGCAATGTTGGAGGTCAACAGGAAGGTCGTTGATGAACATTGACAAGAGAATAGGACGAAGAACCGCATCTTGGGGCACACAGTTAAGAATAGAGAGAACGCTGGATTCGAATTGGCAGAAAATTACTTTTTGGATACGGGAGGATGTTGACTAATAAACTAGTTACCTAATAATAAACTAGTTGGCCTGAACACGATTTTCGCTCTTCCCACTGATTTTCGGTTCAATGTACTTCGTTACATTGGTGACGTCTATTACGGCAAAAACCTCATTTCCATAAAAAATGACGTTATGTGGTGATGGAGTGACACCCTCGATTTGAGAATGTGTATGAGCATTAGGTTCTAACGTTACAAAGTCGTCTCCAATTTTATTTATAAAAGTCGTCTCCATTTTATTTTGCTCGCTTCGTTGTAATTGACCAAATTTTTCATACTTGTCTCAGCCGAAATGAAATGTTTCCGACTGAACGCACGCCCGATATGCTGTTCAATGGCGTCCCTTTCTCAAAAGTATCCATCTGCAACATCCGAGTGTCCAAGAACAACACGATCATTACAATAACCGATCCTGTCACAGGTAAATTCTGACAAAATAAATATTGTATTATAAATTTAAGTAACTTCAAATTGACCGATCTCAATTCGGTGGTTAGTGATGAATCACACAAGGCAGCGCCTGTGTCAAAAGACCCTTGGTCCTGTGGTTAGAATATTGAAACCATTGATGTGGAATTATCGTTTGTTGTAAGGTATCGAGTATTGAACATCTTTGGTTCGTTCCCTACCTCATCAATTGAATAATTATGAATTATTCATAACATTATCAACACTTTGATGTTTGGGCTTTTCCGGAAAATAGCTCTGCATTCTTGAAAAGTTAGTTATAATGTGTCCAGATCAATATGGATTGTAGTTGAGGCCCTGATCATTGGCCAGAGCGGGACTGATTCTGCAAGGCAGGTTTGCAGAGATATCAATTATTCTGCTGTTAATAGGTACCTCAGAATACAATATTTCCAAGGATATTCAAATGTTTTCATGAGCAAACCTTGTTGGTTTAGGTGAAGTTCGGCTGATCAGGTCTTGCGGGATGGAGGGATTCAAAAACACTCGTAAGGGTACGAATGTTGCTGCCCAGTCAACTGCCATAACGTTTGGAACAGTGAGTAAAGAAAAGTTAACTACGTTTCAGTACTGAACAAGGTTTTAATGGTCTTCATTTATACACAATTTAGCGATCACAAGTTATAAGTAATTGTCAATTATATATCCCTAATAAGGCAGTCGTAACACAGAAGCTCCTTGTACCTACAGTTCTCTGAGGGTGTCGTTACACTTCCATTACAAGCCTTGTAATAATATTATTAGTCATTAAATGAGTTGAAATGTTCTAAATACCGCTTGAGTATTGCTGATTTTCGTAAGTCAAACTATTAATGGCTTAACTATATACAGGAATCGCACATTGGCGATTGTTACCATTACGACCACGTTCGTGGCGTTGAAAAATGTATCCAAAATTTGATAGTGATTTAATAGTGGTTGGATCAGTTGTTCATGACATGAATCTACAATACCAAGTTGTGTTTTTGTTTCAGAAGAAAGCAAATAACTTCATTTAAAGAAACCAAAAACTTCATCAAATAAAGTACAAACTTATTGAACCACTATGAGTCCGTATCTACTGGTACAAAAATAAATTTATATTGATAACTTATCCCATGAATGAGATAAAATCACAGAAAAAATCCAGTCATGCATAACAGCGAATTTTCAAAGAAATAACCAATTTTGTCCCTTTTTTGCTGAGTAACACCTCAGTTTATAGATTTTTCAACGATGAACACGATGGTGAAGTCAGAATTGCGATATCTCATTCCGTTATCAGATTAGAGCTGATGAAACCGTGAAGAACATCTCAAGCAACAACCCCGTTTCTTCATCGTCAAAGTGCTCCAGTTTGAAAACGGAATAAGATATCGCAATTCCGACTTTACGGTCGTGTTCAGCGCAAAAACACCTGTAAAATGAGGCGTGTCAGACCGTTTCATTTCGGAATTTATGGGTAACTTCCCCCTCCTTATAACTCCCCAAAACCCCCCTTAGACCAGGACGAATTTTTTGTGCAAATTTGAACTTTTTATCTTAATTCTATCGAGTTCCTAAGAGATAAGTTCATTATACACGTATGAAAGCACATAGCTACTCACTACCAACTAGAATACCTAATCGACTACCTACTATTAGTGACTGTATCAAAATCAAGCAGGTCCCTATTAGTAGATATAAGTACTCACTTTTTAGATAGGTAATCATTTAGGTTGAATGTAGGTAGGTTATAACAATTTTCAAGAGAACACTTCGTTTTTACACTTCGTGGAGAAAGGTTTGAGCTGGCCATAGCAACTACACGACTAAAAACAAGGCAAAAGGCACTGCACTGCTATCCTGGAGTGAGGTTAAAGACGATTCGTAAGTTTATGCCTGGGGAGTTAAGGAGGTTACGGTTAAATCCAATATATCTTAGCTTATCTTCCATGAATTATCTCTTAAGAACTCTTTGGAATGACACAAACACACATATAATTACAAAATATATAATGACACACACACATATAATTACATAATATATAATGACACACACACACAAATATAATTACATAATATACAATGACACACACACACACACACATAGGTATATAATTACATAATATTATGATTTTTGGTGTCTTTTGGAAATGAGTTCAGGATGTCTGAAACGGATTTTGGTATGAAATGTTTTTCGAAAATTCTATTTTCATTTACTAAGTAAATGCTGGTAATGTTGTTTGGGTTGAACTGTTTATTTCCATTAATTCTGCACCAACAAAAATTTCTTATAGGTATACCAGAATTCTAAACCTGAATTCGAATAACAATTCGTAAATTGGCATGCGGCATCGAGTGTCTTATAACAGTGACTCTCACTTTATTGGCAGTCTTGTAAGATTCAAACGCAACAAGGATAATGCCCGCTTTGTTGAGTGGAGGCTTAGATCGTGAAGAAAGTCTGTACTATACGAGCTCATGCCACCTTCAGAACATACAAGCGTTTCTTTGTGTTGGATGATACTGCAGAGATTCTGCATTCATTCAGATATTGACAATTCAAGTTACTCTTGTTCTTCTTTCCAGAATGCTATCAACAAGGGATACACTAACATCAGGGTCAGGGTCCGAGGCCTTGGACCTGGACGAATGGTGAGCTTCTGTTATATTCCACCAATGCGTAACATTGATCATTTAATGAGATGAACTTGCATGACCACTGAAATTTACTGTAGATCTCAACTTAAATACGTATTTCTTATCCGTGATTGTTGTTTTGAAATCGAGACATTTTCAATTTGTTTCAGTCGGCAATAAAGGGGTTGCAGATGGCTGGTCTGAACATAATATCGATTACTGATAACACTCCAGTATCGTGGTACCCTCCCAGGCCGCGCAAAGCGAGAAGACTTTAAAAACGCCTTGAAAAATTGTATAGTTGTTTATTCGTATTTCGTTCTGTTTTGTTGAATACATTGAAAAAGATTCGGTAATTTTTGCGATATCTCCTATCTATGAACCAAAATCCTCGCTTGATAGTATGGGCACGAAATTGGCAGGTTTATGGCTAGTGCTTAATCAGAAGAAATGCTGATCAGGTCCTGGCTTTTCTTCTAAGATGGATTACTGGATTACGCTTCTCCTCCCACCTGCAAGCAGGGGAGAAGATACACATCCAACCAGTTGAGCCAGAGGGAGTTAGAGTGGTCGCTTGACTGGTACCTGATATCCTAAATACCGCAGGTTTCGGTGGAACCCTCTAGCTGGTTCTACCAACTACCACGAATCCAACCTCAACTTGTGGGGGTGGGGAGGGGCTGGCAGGTGATGCTTTGCGTAAGCGTTGCATCTGGTGCCAGGGGCTCCCCACTCCCGTGGTACTGATTTTGGGATGGGAACTATCCAGAATGCTGGTTTTTTCACTGCTTGTTTCAAGTTTGTGGAAGAACAGGGAGAAGAGCTAGTCAGGAAGAACCTGTACACAAATTTTGTCATGCACATGTCTGTGTTATTTGACCTCGTTTCGCCTGGGACTGTTTGCCGTGTGATGAAAAAACTTCAAGAGATCCAGAGACAACTCCAGGAGTCATGGCGACTCCAGAACGAACACTTGAACGAGGTGGACCAGAAACCAGTCGTAGACGTTAATGAATCTGTTGAAAGCCCTGGGACTAGCGGGAACGCTGGGAATTCCGGCCAAAGGCGCAAACCCAACTCTGAAAAGAAGTCCGACCCTAAAAAAGCCAATTCGTCAGTAAGCGGGGTCGACAAAAGGACTAGGCAGCCCGCCGCCGGGAGACGAATGTCACTCCCCAACAAGCCTAAACTCCTGAGGAAAGTCCTCAAAGAATCGGCGGGAACTTCGCCAACACCGTTCAGCCGACGATCTGTCAACGTCGAGCCGCAACCGACTAAAGAGAAGCCGGAAAAACCGGAACGCAATTAAGGCATTAGTTATTAAGAAATGTTTTCTCATTAAAAAACCATTTTGGTGCATGTGAGTTGAAAAATCTGATTTCACATTATCAAACAAATTATTTGAAGGATGTTCGTCAACAAGGAATACCTAAGCAAGCATGCATTCACTCATAACTAGTAGATAAAGAGAAATTTTTGTGTGTTTTAAACAGATACGACATGCGTGTGCTAACTTCGCCATTTTGAAATTTTCATGTCTTTCATAATATGAAAGTTATGTCCCATAATATTATTACTCTCTTTTGTCGTACGACATCATTGAATTTGACTCGGAACAGCCCGAATTTTACCACAATATGACAAATTATCATGTACTCAGGTATTTTATTGTGTTCCTAGATTTTTCAATCTTTGCAGCACCCCAGAAGAAAAGTCCTGGGCCTGGACGAGGAGGAAAGGGAGACAAGAGATGGACCATCCTGTCCGACCCTCCGCAGCGGCGTTCATACGACTCGCAGCGGTCTCATCAGGAGACGCAATTCATGACTCCATGACGCCTGTACGACCCTTACTTATAGTTACCTACAAATGGAAACTCTCCCACCTCAACTAGTCCCACTCAATTAGCATGCATAAGTGGTGAATCAATTAAATAATTTATGAACGGTTACTGTCGTTATTATCACTCTTCTATTCACGAAACACGTATGATCTCGAAAACTACCAAATCTGTTCAGAAGGTTTTCTATTCACCTTTCATTCCATTGACATTAGCCTTATTTTTCAAACTATGGATTCGTAATTGAACTGTGGTCACATTTTAATACATATCTTCTCTTGAAAAGATCAGAAAATTAAACATTGCCGTTTCCTTCTTGAATTGTAATGCTTCTGTGTTTCTGGGGTTCTCTCTTAATGATTGAGAATTCTACAGTTCAAAATATTCAGATTTTTGATTTTCAACGATCAATTCCTGGTGCGTTTTGCTTGATAGATTTCCACTAATTCTAGTTACCGGATTTAGTGGCATAAGCTAGAAGGAATAGTAGGAACACATAAGTTTTGAAAAAGTGTTCATTTCCCCTTAATTATTTAAATTTGGAGCCCCAATATGTGTGCCAAGTAGTTTAAATTCAGAGGTAATGCTGTCTTTATGAATGCTGTATGAATATAATATTAACCCTCAAAGTTGATTCTGACTTTGACGTGGCGTTCTCCTCGTCAATCTCCTATGAGGGTCTGGGAAATATGGGGGAGCCTGCACAATCCGAGTCAAATCAGCCAGTAGGAGTAGATTACCTTAACACACAAACGAAACTTGAGATTAGACTGGATGTTTTATTGAATCAAAGAAAAAGGTTACAAGCAGTTGGATGTTGTATAATATACAAAACATGTCTGTCTTCTGGTGGCGGACACCAGACCCAGACCGGTCTGGCCCCTACCGCTTTACTCCCAACTAGGTATATTACCCAAAAAATGGGAAATGTTGATCAGATGGACCTACACTTACATTTCTGAGTCACCCTCGTCAAGATGGACTATAATGTACGTTTCTAATTGATCAACAGATTAGTTTCCATCAACCAAAGTGGGCAAAACCGCTTATTTAGCTGGACAAAACCTGTAACTCCTTCGAAATTTCAGTAAACCGGATTCAAATGAGTTTTTGATGAAATTTGGGGTGGCATACCATGAATTTGGTGTAGAATGAGATGAAAAACCAGTCATGCAGGCTGTCGTCAATTATCCTCTATACACCTGTACTTGGATTTTCTAGAGGAGTTGAGTATTTTTAAGGATATTGTATTTTGAGGTTTTGTCCAGCTAAATCAGCGGTTTTGCCCACTGTGCGGCGGTGAAAATGATACTAAAGAGTAGGGTAGATTCTACCTGAAATACCTACTTTCCACATCATTCATCCAGCACCTTTGACTCTCTTCCTTTTGACGAAGTGCAAATTACTTTTATTGACTATCCCCAATTCGGATATGAGAGCCTCGTCATTGTCGAGGATTTGGTGGTCGAAGAGGAGGTGGTTGTTTTTCCAGACGTAGCGCCAAGATATTTTCCTCGTCTCGCCCGAGCGTTTCAGTTGCTGGGTGACGCACCTTTTCACGGCGTGCTTCAAATCTATTACTTTGGCGCCTTTGTGAACCTGATGAGCAACATTAATATTATTAAATACTGAATATAATTAATACCTATAACTACTTATTACTAGGGGTCGGATTCTTATGTAATTACATATTGATTTCCAAGCAATGCCTTGAGGTTTTTCAACAAGAACTGCTCGTTTTGACACTTTATAGACATTTTGAGCCCACTTTTATTTGACATATTATTAAATATTTCGTCCATAATCACAAATTACCAGATATTCCATTCATTACAGTAATTATTTTACATTTGAGGCTGTATTACAAGAGGGAGGGGCCTGATTTATAATGAAAGATCAAAGTTTGGAGGGATTGATGTGCCAGGATGATTCCAAGAACCAGCAATTGTGTGATCCACAGGAAGGTGAAGAACGGATTTTAATATAAAATTTTATCAAAAATTCGAGGTTTAAACATTTTGGACCGACAACAATAGCTTTCTTTTCTTCGAAAATTCGCAGAAAAAACATCAGAAGCATTTTAAGCACACCGTGAAGATAAAGTGGTTTGATTGTTGAACAAATTTAATACTGTTCCAGTGAGGGTTATTGCCGAGAGAAACAAAGCTTTCGAAATGAGCACTCAATATCTCGGCTGAGACAGCCAATATCACGGCGATACAGACGAGAATCTGCAGTGCAATCGAGTGACAGAAATGTAATAACGAAGTTGGAAAACAAAGTCACGAAGGACATGGCGAATTTATTACAGATTTTTTTTTTTTTTTTTTTTTACAGATTTTACAAGAATTCTCATTTGCGAATATTACGAGTCGAGTTCTTGATAAAGAACGATGAATTGATCAGGAACACGATCGCTAATTTTTCAATTTTCTTTTCATGTGGCTAATTATTAGCCACGTGAAAAGAAAATTGAAAAATTAGCGATCGTGTTCCTGATCAATTTCATCATTGATGGAGAATAATATTATCCTGTGCTGTATTATGTAGCACAGGATATACAGTGAACTGACGACATCAAACGGGTTTTGTAATAAATTTGCTCCCCTTTATTTTACTTATCTACACTAGCGTTGGTGTTTCCACGGATCTCGCTCCTACACCTTCAAAATACCAATTTCTATCCGTTGTGAATCCAACCACCTAATGGGGGTTTTCACTCTTTCTCAGACATTCAAGTACTTTCGAGTAGGTACTGATTCACACTTTTGTCCAGTCGTTCACAGAAATCATAAGGTCCCTTGGATGGGATGAGAGTATGGTTCACATGTTCATTTTGACTTGTGCTTTGATTGACACTTAATTCGTTCATGTTTGAAGCATCTCTGTGATCCTGAAAAAGTACGTAGGTATATAAAGTAGTACCTATAGTATTCATTGCACAAACGTGCGCATTCCTCGCTGAATCCATTACCAAAGTTGACACCAATAATGGGCCTCTCAGCTAAAAATCAGAGGACCTTCAAGGGGACAAAAGAGAAAATATAAAATCAAAACTGAAAGACGTTTTTAAACAAGAACAACGGGTGGGTGACGATGTGCACCGTTTCAGATATTCTTAGCGGTTCTGGTGACTCCGCGGAACTTTGTGTCCCTTTCATCCCCAACACAACACCGATTGAAAACTCTGCAAATTCTTGACAGAACGGTATAATTATCTATAATAAACCGTCGCGTCAAGAATTTGCAATATTTTCTTAATATCCACAAGAGCTATGTTGCAATAGCGCTGGTAAAAGTGAGCTTGTGGGATCTTAACAGACAAAATATTGTTCCCATCAAATTAGTGGTAGGATCCATTAGGAACGTTGAGGTATCAATATAATATAATATATTATATTATATTATTATATAATATAATATATTATAATAATTATAATATATTATATTATAATATATTATATTATATAATATAATATATTATAATATTATTATATATCTAAACACCCGCATTTCGGAATGAAGATCGTGAGATGCAAGATGACTTAGGTATGTACATGATTTGTTACAGTATGCATGGAGGGGGTGGTCAATAAACTTACTGTCATCAAAACTACATAATGGTTGATACTATGGTGATATCTTGTTAAAATCGATATAAGTGTATATATAGACTCACCACTACTTTCCAAACTTGGCCATTATCCCTGTGTAAAGTAAGGGACATTGATTGACCGTGCTGGAGTGCCAACTCCGCCGTGACTTCTTCCGGTGACACATCTGCAGGAAGGTACGAAAGAAGAGAGTCTGACGCCAGAAGCTCTCTGAGGGTTGAACGCGTTATTTCCAAGAGTTCATCGTGACTGAAAGTAGCTTGAAATGCAAAGAGACAGCTTGTTAGATTCACACAAACATGAAATACAACGACACGGAAAGTAAGGCACGTGCTGTCTTCACAAAGCGGATTTAAGCTTGGAAGAGAAGTAAAATATGCAACAACATACCCGTGGGTTCTCCCATCAAATTGGTGTTTTCGTCTCCCACTGAAGGCAACAGGCACATATAAAGTTAGATCCTGAATAGAGCTCACTCCCTAACATAATATATTATATTGGTGAAATATGTGCTCATAATGGGAGGTAGTGATAGATATGTCTATACAAATCAGCGTCAAGTTGTAAAGCACATGAACCAATAAGCCATAAATGTTTGACCACTGGTAACTCGCAGATACACGATGGATACTATGGGCAGATACTATGGGCAGCTATGGATAGACGATGTTCTCTGCTTTATTGTTCTTGATCCTTGTTTCATGGCGGACAACACCAGAAGTGGGCAGTTGAAGAAGCTTTTGTGGTCTAAAAAACTTCCAAGAATCCATAAAAACTTGGTTGCAGAACTTCTTTGAAAACATACCAATTAATTTCAGTCATTAGTTACTTGGTCTTGATGGAATACAATTATTTCTTGCAGCCTGGGTGTTCTTGATCTTATTCCTTCTTCGTGTACCATATCTCTTATCAGATTCAGCTTTCGTATTTCATGATAGAGTAGGTAATAATTTTTTTTGAAGAAGTGCGTTCGTTTTAGGGCCAGTTCCACCAAACCCAGGGGATTTTGTGCTGACCTTAGGGGATTTTGTGCTGCTCACCAATTTTTAAAGTTTAGGGGATACTCTCGGTCATGTTTCGCCGCGTTGTGTACAATTTGGTTGACCAAATGTCACCAAACCCTCTCAATCAGATGCAAGTTCGGTGGAGAAAAAAACCGAGGTGGTTGCCGGTGGCCAAGAGCAAAATGTTCAGGGTTCCTGAAAGGAAGAGGTGCCCACCCGATGAATATGATGAACTCAAAAGACTTCACAACAATTATAGAACGGAAATGAAATCCTTGAGGTGAGAGCTTACTGGTAGCTTTGTCGGTAAATATCAAATCAGTCTTGATGGTCATCATGACTCAATTCATTTATCATGTGTGGGGTCTAGTAAGTAGAAGAGAAATAAACAATAAAACGCCATACACGCACACGAAAGCACTGAATCAAATGAAATCGGACCTTCAAAATTGTAGACTTCAGTCTTTCATTATCTACATGCATCCCGTCAAGCCAAGTATTTGGGCACATCGCAAATTAGTAAACATTCTCTAGCTTTTCTCAGTTTTCTGCCCATGGTTTCGTTCCCACAGAAAACCCTACTATACTTCGTTCCATGACTGTGGAGGTATCCACGCAATATAATCAAAATCTATTCCAGAGCTTCTAAGCTGTAATCTACACTGACATGTTCTAGAGCCCCTTCTGCTCGAGCCCCTTCTGCTCTAGCCCCACCATTTCAAGTGTTCACTTGCTCGTTTCAAGGAGACTAAGAATTACTGTACTGTAAACGTTTTTCTGACCTCTGCTGCAAGTTCCATGTAAACGTGGAGCTGCATCCACATACTGTGGTGAAAGTTGATTTTTCGCTTATCTATGGTACCGTAAATGTGCAAAAAGCGGACACGCAAAGAGGAATCAGCCCGATTTTTCCATCTTCCTGTTGATTTTTACCATCAAATTCGGTTTCCAGTCATTCATTCTGTGCTTCAGGTATCACTGAATATTTCCAAGCTTCAAAATTGCTTCTATATATAGTAGGTATATATATTTAGTATTATATATATTTAGGCTTTTGACCTTACAATTTAGTATATATTATATACTAAATTGTAAGGTCAAAAGCCTAAAATTCGAAACCTAACGAACTGTGCCAAAAACCACTAAGAAGTATCACAATGTGAGTGTTGTTTATTAAGTATTGTTTAGTAAGTACTTACCTGTTCGTAATTAAGTTCACATGTCATTTAAACTTAATTACGAACAGGTAAGTACTTACTAAACAATAGTCAAGAGAGCTATTAGTTAAATGAAGTCAGATGCCGGAAATTGATAATTGGAACCAAATTTACAAGGAGTTGCCGATCCCTTCCAAATCTTTTATATTTTCCCTATAAACTGAGCCTTTTCTTGATATCGGCTTCATTATCACGACGTCACATCCATATACAGTGGTATAATTAACTCATTTTCGCCAAAAACGACGATGTGGGGTATTGAAGTGGCGTGGTCGATTATATTGAGCATATTATGCTCAATATCAAACGGCATCAAATGTCAGTTGCAAAATTGTAGGTTCGGGTATTGTAGCATTTAAGTCAAGAACCAACTCTGGGGAATTCAATATAAAATTACATGATGTCTACCATGCTCCTTGATTTTACTTTCCGGTTGTTATCGATCGCAAAAATGGAAATGAAAGGGTATAACATCGAAGCTGTTCGAGGGGATTCAAATGTATATGCATTGAAGCCTCACAATAGGTACCACTAATTTGAGAGAGAAGAATAGTAACGAGTACACCATAAAGCTATACGCGAAAAATTGGCATGAAAGATTAGGTCATGTCAATGCATATACCATCAAGTTAATGCATAACAAGGAATTGGTCAAAGGACTGGATGAGGGAACGCAACTCAACGATGTCACAAGCTGTAATGAACATTTAGGTAACATAAACAGTCCTATCTATCCCTGGATACAAGATTCACCACAATGTGATCATTTCATGATCTTCATGTCGAGTGTATCAGTAAGATATAGCATGTTTTGGCTGGAAATCTGAGGAGCGCATTGTCATAACAACTTCTTGTTACTTCTTGTTACAACTTACTGTTACTGTTCATCTTGTTACTCTTCCGCCTCTTACGGCAGTAAAATTTGTCTTCTTTATATAATATATTATGTTTTTGTTTTAAATCCAGAGCGTACTTCTCAGAGAGAACAAAAGCCATGTCTACGGGCGAGGAGGTCCTGGCAGAAATCGCCAAGCGGGAAGAAGACGCTCACCGGGAAGCGAACCGAATCAACTTGGAGTGGAACGCTAAAGTGGCGGAACACAGGGAAAAGATTTTGGCGGAAGAACGAGAGATCGAAGCTGAGGAGATCTTGGAGGCCGTGGAAAGAGCTAAATTGGCCTCTCTCGAGATGAAAATGAAGGCGGAAGAAATCGTTCGCCAAGAAAAGGTGAATTCGGTAGTCGGATATTATAAAATATTGAGGTCTGTTCATTTTGTACTCTAACAAAATGTACACTTTTTTTGTACAAATTACAAAATTTGTAATGTAATTATGGAGGAGGTAGTAGGGGTAATGGATCCCAGTATGAGAAAAGAATTCCCAGCAGGTAGGTAGTAGAAAAAATATCGACACTATTAGAATTTACCAAGAAGCAAAATTTGACAGTTTACTTTTCAAGAGCAGTAAACTCAGAAAAACTAATCAAAAATTGGTCTGACGGGAGTACCTTTATTACCGTTATTAACCGTTATTACTATCACAAATAAAGAGGCGTCAGAGGCGCCAGTCCACCGGCGTTTAGACATTGAGTATAAATAATAATGTGTACTATTAGCAAAGGCAAGAAATAGAATTTGAGAAAAGTAAGTAGGTAGATAACACACTAACACATAGGTTCCCCCAATATTTGAATGACTGACTGAATGAAACGGATGAAGCATCATGGAAAAGAAAATATGATCACAATAATGAAGAACCGCAGCATTCCCAGCTGAATGAAAATCCCTTCCACGAGTTTCATCACATGCTTCGATAATTCGAGCGGCATAATCTTTTTTTGTTGCCATCGTATCGCAGACGGGTAAATACCGCCCAGAAATAACTTAGTAATAACTTTACACGTAAGTTCGTAATAGTAAGACTTATTCCTCAACTACTTAGTAATGAGGCTAAAAGCGGCGATATGTCTTACGTCTAAATCGAGCTGGCAACAAGCACGGAAAGAACCTGGGAAAGAAAAGTTGGGAATTTCCTTGCCTTTGATTAAACGTCTTAGGCTAAACACACCTTATTTTAAGAAATCAATTAGGTAGCGGTATATTCTGTTGGAATTTTGTTTGGGAGAAATGTTTTTCCTTATTGGACGTATGTTGGCGATCCTGTCCTGTGTTGATTCGTCTGCGAGAGCGAGACTGCGCGTTTGAAAGTGCAAGCGATGTAGCTCTTCAGTTGAATTATGTTGGTTGTTAGTGTTAAACTTACATTTTACTTGTAAGTTTAATTAACTCTATTTTATACCTTTCTTTTGTAGCAGCTGGAGCTGGCTAACTGGCAGGAGTACTTGATAATAAGTAGATTAAAATAACATTAAAGATAGAATTTATGTAGCGGTATTACCTTTAAAACTCATATTTTAATGACTTGGATGAAATGTAAATTCTCTGAATATATTTAAAAAATCTTCAAAAATAATTTATCATTCCTAATAATTAGGAATATATCCTTAATTATAATAAGGAATGTATCCTTATCCTTGTATCCTTAATTTTTAAGGATTTACACAAATTATTCAACTAATCACTCTGAAACAGATCTACGTGGAAAATATAACCTAAAATTAGATGTTTGAGTTTGACGTCTCAGTTCCTGCACTCTGGCGCTTTAGGAGGCTGAAATTGGAATTATATGCCAGCTTTTATGCATTCTTATTAATGTGGTTTCCACTACAAGTAGTATAAGTAAGTAGTATAATATTGTAAGTTTACAATATTTCAGGCCAAATTTAGGCTTTGCACTTCAAAAACTTCCGAATTTTTTTAAATAGAGAAATAAATAAATTAAATTAAATAAATAAATTAAATTAAATAAAGAAATTGGTTTCTTAAAATAAAAAATAGTTGAGAAATCTATGTTAAGCAGTTGGGAAAATTGAGGTTTCACCCCCCCCCCCCCCCTGTAATTTTACTACACAACGCCACTGGCAACAAGTGTACGTCCACTAGCCATTCAACCTCGTCAATGGATGACGCCCAGGCGAACACTGGCCGGCTGGCATGTCACACATGCTGTACGACCGCAAAAGGTTAAATAATATTGTATTCAAATGGTTGAACGGTATTTGTTTCTATTACAGGAAAGGGCCAAGCATTACATAACTGCCGAAAACGTCGACGAAGCCATCAACAAAGCCCTGGAGAATCCTGTAGATTATGAATTCGCAATCGATCTGGACGAAAACGTCACATACGGAAGGCGAACTAAACCCACACTGGACCAAGGCGAGGAGGAACGAAAAATAGCGAGTGCTTGAAACTAATTCTGTCTGTAGTTCTTTTGTACATACATACAATATTGTGCGTAAGATTTAATTTTGTTAAAATATCTAATACTTAGTTTGACTAGATTAACTTCATGTTTTGGCTTGGTGATTGCTCTGTATGAAAATATAGGAATCGTTACTAACAGTAGGTATACTGAGTTTTATCACCCATAATTTCGTTTGGTGGTCCCAATTAGACCTGGTGAATGTTAGATCCAGGAAGGTGACCAAAATAATCATACACTCAAGGGCTTGCAACCTTCTTATTAGTTACCTCACGGTTCAAACTGTGGCTTTATTTAGGGCAGTGAATGGTTGAGTGGTTCATGGTTAGTACCGACGTTTTCCTCTCAAACCACTCGCTCTGCTCCCCTTCATTCGACATGTTCTCTCCTTCACAGTCTTTTTCTTGGGTTTCGTGAACTCCTTGACCAGCTGTTTGAAACGTTTCGACGGAAATTTGCATTTGCACGCCGTACGTTTGGCATTTCTTTTGGCGCGTTTACGAGTTACTCTTGATTTCGAACGGCGCCTGTAGGGTTCGCGCTTGATTTTCTTGACTGGTTCGTATTCAGCCTCCTCGGGATGTCTCTTGGGAGGACGGCGTTTTGTTGTGTTTTGATTCTCTTCCTGCATTATTGGGAATAGTTTCGATATTAGTGGGAAAGAGGCCACCAGCTTAGGCATTGATTTCTCCTTCTAAAATCACCTATATAATGTCAAACTTCAAAAATGTGACTAGGTAATTGGTAACAGTCACCGAATGGAGGTTTTTTTTCTTTTTTCATTCAATTTATTTGAAGTAGGCATATACAGGGTTTCTAGTATAACTATGTAACAAACTCAAGGAATCGATTTTACAAAAATTTTTACAACAAACTTGTAAGGGATCTCGATCACAATAGAGAGATGCTTCGCCAAAGAAGGAAAAAGGGGAATGGAAAGTCGTATGAAGCTCCAGTTCAGGAAATTATCACCTGAACAACTTCAAGGCGACGAGGCTCTATCGTAATGGTCCTGCTAGAAAGTGTTAAATGGTGGAGAACAAAGCTCCTACAACCAGTATTGGTGGGTTAAAGGGGAGGAAAATATTTTGTCAGTGTTCTCCTTTTCTGAACATCCTCTAAATGTTCGTCCTCCATAGTTTAGGTGGGAAAACAGAGGACCTAATTGATTATTGGCTAGAGCAAGCGGATAAGGGGAATTGACCATTACAAGGTTTTACTTGATAATCGGCCAATGATACTAAGTATTGTAAGTCAAGTCTTGTAAGCAAGGGGTTAATATAGATATCTTTTTGGAAAACCTGGAGCGAATCTTTCCTTTTGGATGAAGACTGGTGTCCAACCCTTAACTTGTGACTTTTTGTGGCCAAAACCACTGGTTTTGTCCTACAATTAATAACCACACATATTAGCGCCCTTGCTGGAAACGAATAATTCCCTCATGGGACACATGTGGTGCACTCTAGGGAGAGGATTTGTGTTCGTTTCTGCCTCTGATAAATCGCCAACTCAGTTGTCGATCTGAGTTTCTGAAGAAATTGGGAAGACAATTCTGGTAGACAATTTGGTCATTTCGGTTATTGGTTCTGCTGAAAACTAAATTAATATACAAAACTCAGTTTGCTGTGTAGATTGTCCTCCTGTCAACAGGACCACAAACACCAGGCCTGGCTGGACAAGCAGAAGACGTCAGGAGGTGAGTCTTTTACGAAAATGGTTAAACAAAATACAGTCCACTAATTCAATTTTGGAGGAGTCAGCTTCTAAGTGTACGTATACAGGCCAGCATACTGATCTGTAGCATACACACGTAGGAAGGTGATTTAATCTGACACTGCACACGGGCTCTGCAGGTAAAAGCTTACTCTCGTTTGGGGCGAAGGGCGTTCACTTTTGTCAGGGCTATTGTCCGTTTTTGGCTTTGCTGGCGACTGAACAGCTTGACGGGATCCGCTTTGCTGCGGCTGTGTTGAGCTGTTCGGTTGTTGCTCCCCTTCGTCCACAGTTTCCCATCCCCTCGAGTCCTCAGACTCGCTGTCCTCCCTTCAAGAGTGGAATCTTTGGTTAGGCGTTTTAGCAAACGGGACAGTGATTAAAGTGGAAGCTTTAGCCTCTTACTACTTAATATCTAATCGTTTTTCTAGAGCAAAATATTTCAAGGCAGAAATTGAACTGAATTGTATTTTACTGTAACTGAAAAAAGGTGATTTCAGGTAGGGTAGGGTTGGAGGTCCTCAATTGGAGTTTGAAAGTCACGTCAGGTACTGAATGACGCTAAAAATTTCCTCTTTCATGACGGGGTTTCTTTCCGCTTTTGGCTTTCTGTTGTGTTTGTGTACTCATTTAACCATTAAAATAATCGAATAACTGAAATGGAATGAAATACCGAAACGCTCTTTTACATTAGGGCTTGGTTTTTGGTTATAACTTTGAAAGATTATTCTCGTTGACGTGAGGAGTGGCGGTGGGAGGGGGCCGCCATTACGTGAAGAGGTTCTGCGCTCACAGATTTCGACTCTGTCTACAGCTTTTGTTATCTATGTGGAGTCGCTGACTTCACTGGTAAGGAGGAAAACTTATCATTTCTATTTTGGTTGTAAAGTTGAGGTAAACTTCGGGCTCCTAAAGTCTGCTGCAACTCACGCTCGAGATCCCTTACAGGTTGGTTGAGAGGTTCTCACAAATCAATGCTATTTGCTGTCCCGATGGTATGGCGAGAGCCTCGGAACCATCATCAGATGATTGCTATTTCGTATGATTAACATCGTTTCAACAATTTCTTAGGAAACAAACTCGCACATAACTATGAGGAGCTCATAGCTGATCTCTTGAGGAGAGCACACGAGCAATTTGTCTCTCAAAATTCATTTTCTGCATTCTCATCTCAATTTTTTCCCTGACAACTTCGGAGCCGTTTCTGACGAGCATGGAGAAAGGTTTTATCAAGACATACCTAAGCCCAATCCAAGATACAGCGGGAAATGGAACAAGAAGATGCTTGCAGACTACTGTTGGACGCTGTTGCGAGATGCCCCCAATGAAGAGTACAAGCACAAAATGAGTTTTAATCGAGCTTGGCCTAAGTGTATAATATTATTTTGATGGAGTATTTCAAAGTAATAGCTGTAAGAATTACAAGAATAAATTTTACTGTCACACCGCACTGATTGACTATTCGCCTCATACCCCTTTATCCCCGAAAAATGGTGGTCTCAGCACCTTGAAATGGTGGGTTTCAGCACCTTGAAAACTTCAAAATCTCTCAAGGGAGCGAAAAAAGTTTTTGTTTCGTTTTGCAGAACTGTGTAAAATTGAATAGTAAATTGTACCATGTTTGACCACAGCAAGGCTTACTGAGCAAGCCCTAGAACAGAACAGATATTCCTAGCTATACAGGGTATTCGCCACTTGATGTGAAAGAAACAAAAGTGGGTAAAACTAGACTGAAAATGGAGTAGATCGCCGCCAACCGCACCTTTTATCTCAATCCGTTCCCAAGATATGGTTGTTTTAAAGTTCTTTTTTTTTTTAGAAAACCACTTTTTTGTCATGAAATCCCACGTTCCTTCACTTTGAAACCACTATTTTTAACTTTTGACCACATTTTTGGATTCAGCGTGAAACCAACACGCCTAATGCACGTTCGTAATAAAAAACGAACTCCTAAGGGCCGCAATTGCAATTCATGCATTGACAATAATTAAAACCACTTTTTTTTAAAAATTATTTTAAAAAAATTTCTGAAAATACTTGTACATTAACTGCATTTCTGTATTAACTACATTTCCAAAAGACGTGCTGGAAGCTGGCAAATCTCAGGAATACTTCCAAATTTGATCAGCTTTCTAATGGTATGGTCAACTTTGCGATTCCTTATCGATTTCATGGAGAAATTCAAGTTTGAATGCGGAAAAACAGTAGGCACCTACAAAAATACGAGTACCTACCAGAAAATTAACAAAGGGATTCTCTTTTTTTTGTGTTTGCCGTTGTAGTGATATGATTCAGATTCATAATTTCAAGGATATCAAGGCAAAATGAAATCCTTTGTAAGTGAGGTCGTTTCAATGAATTTCAGTAAAAAATAAAATAATAATAAAAAAAACAATATTATTGTTTTTTTTTAAACCTTATTAAGGTTAAAATTAAACAAGGTAAAAATAAACGTTTCTTGGGCAAAAACTTTCAACGGCTTGTGTACCATGGGGGGCTATTTCGAAAATACGTTATAAGTACGTGTGCGTTATAAGTACGTGAAAATACGTTATAAGTATGTGTCTCGCACATACTATATTATAGTATGAGCATGTATAGTATGTCGCCTGTTCTATAGTATAGAACAGGCGACTATATTATACGAGTATTCGTAGTATTCAAATGGGAATTGAGCTAAAATTAAAACGTAGGCATTCGAGTAATGTCGATCTAGTGAGTACCAAGTAGGTACCTATTAGATAGTTTTCCAATTTTTTTTCTTCAAAACATTAAATTTTCATGTAGGTACGTAGGCAGACATATTATCGAAATAAACCTAAGAATAATATTAGGACAGCTAAATTCAACGCCTCGAAAAAGTACTCATCTGCTCAAAAGAGTAGCTACTCAGAAATATCGAATATTTTCTTTCGATACTTGAGTAGTATCGAATACTTTTCCTTTCGAAACCAGTATCGAGTACTGGTATCGATAGTTTTTTGGTATCGCACGTCCCTACTACGGACGCCTGCTGTTTTGTTCAACTTTCAATTTCGTTCTACCAGCAATCAATACTTGAACCGTTTTCTCACCAATTGAGCCATTGGGACTGGCAGTCAGCGCAAACATGCGGGAACTGAGCGTTTGCAGGTCCCTGAGCATCGTCCGGATCTTCAGACTCCGAATTGAATGTCGGCGAATACATCGAATGCACCGCCGAAAATTTATCACTGGAAATTTATAACGTTTGAAAAGAATGGGAAACTCGCAACTATTGTCATCATATGAAAGAAATAATTCCTACATGTGATCCAGAATAATTTATCATCTTGAAATGATCGGCATTAGAATAATTCTAATTCAATTATTGAAGCACCTCAATGTTTTTTAAACTCTACAAAGAAAACATTGGACACGATAAATCGCTGTTTAAAAATATAAACATAGGAGGGGGGGGGGGACACCGCGATTTTTTTCGGATTGTTATTGGTTTTTTGCTCATCTCTTCTAAAGCATCTGAATCCGGAAAAACCACGTGACAGAGCATTAAATTTCCTTTATACTTCATTGGTTTATTGGTCAAAATTATTTTTTGCCCAGTAATAACCAAGATACGTGCCGTCAAAAAGAGTTCTCCAAACATAGAGTTCTTCCATATTTTGAGAACATTTACCTTTATCTTGGTAAAATACCAAAATCTTGCGCTAATAGAGGAGGGATAGAACTGGAGGGATATGAAAAACATTAGAATACATTTTATTGTATACAAACACTAAAGCGTATTTTAATAAATTAAAATAAACTCCACACGCTAGTTATAATTACTGCACATGTCTTTCGATGAACACTTGTCTCATTTTAAAGGGAAAGAGTACCTAGTACTAAATGATGTAACGTGTTGAAAAAATTAGAAAAATTTTGTCCAGTCTGTATCTAACCTCAAAACGATCCAAATTACCCATTTTTCATGTACATGACCTCAAATATCTCAAAATTCAGACGTGATAGGACAATTCTGAGCTCGGATTCAGATTCTACGCAGAACATTACTTCGGAAATGACCTCCAGCTGCTCAACAACAACCAGAACCCAATAATTATTATTTGCAGATCGGTGTAGGTAATTAGAATTATTATTATTATGTGAGGCGTTCAGGATCAAAATCGGATAACTCCATAAAACTAAATTTTACTTTGAATACTCAAAATTTTCATCTCGACGGCAGTTCATCAATAATTGATCAACAATAATTGATCAAAATCGGATAACTCCATAAAACTAAATTTTACTTTGAATACTCAAAATTTTCATCTCGACGGCAGTTCATCAATTGTTCGCTAATATTAATAATAATTATTATTGTTCGTTTATTTTATTATTAAACAAATTGTAATAATAAAATAAACGAACAGCGAACAATTGATGAACTGCCGTCGAGATGAAAATTTTGAGTATTCAAAGTAAAATTTAGTTTTATGGAGTTATCCGATTTTGATCCTGAACGCCTTATGTATAAGACGATGATTACGGAATCTGTAATCATAATAAATACTATCAGTATTAACTACCACTATTTATTACTGATAGTAATAATAATTATTATTCTCTGTAATCATCGTCGTATACATATTCAATTACGTAGTCTATACAAATCATTCAGTCTAGTTTTTAGCCATTTGCAATTTAAATACTTAGGGCTGTTACCTTGAGTATCGCACTGTAATAAATTTGACACGATACTAGAGATTACGTACAAGGTCGATAGGAAGGCAATCATTTCACTGTTACCCACCGAGGTAAGTACTACAGGTCTAGGTACATTGCGATCGAGTTTAAAAGTTCTGTGTTCACTGTAAACAGTTACTGTTACAGTTCTGGGTAAGTACCTAAGTTTTAAAGAACAGCCAAATTATGCTACTTCAACCGGTAGGTACCTACCTGAATTATGCTTCTCTATACTGATTGTCGATTTAAGACTGGAGGTTTTAAAGCTTCTGTTCCTTCGGATGACTGAATGAGTGGATAATAATTAAAATAATTTATTATAAAATTTTAAAAGGCGAAAATAACGAAATCTAAGCTTGGTTTAGATCTTCGATTACATTTTTGTAGGTTATAATAAAGAAAACCATCGACTCCACATTAAGAAACATAGATTTACAATATAAATGTCTTTCTTTTGACTAGAAATTCATTTTGTCGTCAGATCATCGTATTTAATTCAATCGTGGCTGATCCCGTATACTGAGATGTAGCCTGACATCCGTTCTACGCGCATCCTCTGCGCGAAGTCCAACAACCTCATCTGAAATGAGAACAAAATAACGAAGTATTATATGCCTAGGAAATTATAGCCCTAAATATTATATTATTGTATGAGAGAAATATTCGTGTATTATAGAAGGAATAGCTCATGAGGAATGTAAGATTGCCAATATAGCACACTATTTATCCTGTTTTTTTTTTTTTTTTTTTTTTTTTTAACGTGGAACATGTTTTAGCCTTCACACAACTGGCAAAAACCGTCCGTTCGTTACGCTAATCTATTTCGATGCTATTCACTCTATGAAGCTGTAATTTGGTGAGTAGCCTCCTTAGGATTCACACGCAGCACGGGGCCAGGATCAGCTGAGTGGCTCCTAAAGCTAATTTCTATGCTATTCACACTATGAAGCTGTAATTGACGCTGCCCAGGCCCAGGACTAGCCGTAAGGCTCAAAACGAAAGGGGAAGGGGGTCAGGGGGCGGATTGTTTTGTTATTTATCTATTGCAGCTGAATGTTTTGGTCTCATATCATTATGTTTCATCTCATAATCATCAATTTCTGTATAGGGAAGGATTATCAGCAAAACCTACCCCATGTTTGCAGCTTGATCGGCCTGGTTTGTCGTACCAGGTTGGATAGTGTATGGGGGCTTCACCGCGACCTTGTTGGCTTATGAGCTGTTGTCTTGGCAACCTGTTCCCCGTTTATATATAACCTACATGATATGTAGGTTACAAACGGTTATAACGGGTTACAGGTTGCCCATACATATTATGCAGGTTACATATAATATACATATTATGTAAATCGGGTTACAAAACGGTGAACAGGTTGCCAACACAACAGCTCAAAAGCCAACATGATCGCAGTAAACCCGGTACGACAAACCAGGCTGATCAAAATTTGGTCGAAGTTGGGGTAGACAAATGTTTGGTCAGCTGCATCTCCATACACTATCCATAATAGTTTTGACATAACAAGGAGGAGGGATATAGGGCGAGATTTCTCCGATTTGGAAATTATTATTACCTCCATAACTTTCCATTGGGTTGGAACATGTTCTAACCAGAGCGTTGCATTGACAATAATAATACATTATGGAGTAAGGCCTTTTCCGGGAGCTCTTTCGAAAATCGACCTGTTGTCAGATCATAGCCCTGGGTCTTTTTTTGCATTGATACTACTCTTAATTTCGTCCTTTATTTATTTCAGATTTATGTTCGTTCAGACTTTGTTCGTTCAGAACGGATAGCAGGTACTAAAGATTAAGCAGGTTACTAACGATTCTTATATAGAAATTTCCTAATTTGTTGTTGTTTCATTCATATCCTCCTTGGTTGAATGTCCTTTATTTATTTGGAGGGTTGTAGGAGGTTTGTTTTAAGAAAAGGGGAGAATTCGTTCCGAGTTCTCCCCTTTTCTTAAAACAAACCTTCTATAACCCTCCAAATAAATAAAGGAAATTTCCTAAGGAAACTGCACTAGTTATCCAAATTCCTAAATTTTATTTAAAAATTGTTCCTGAACATGAAAAATCTGAATATTTAGGTCTAGAATGCAGCTAAATCAGGTTAAATTCTTTTTGTCACAATCATTCTGTGCTCATAGTTAATATAACGAGTTATGTATGGGATTCTACCTGTCTTTCTCTGGTATTGACTGCCCGGCACTCAACGAGGACAACGTACATGAACATATTGAGGCTGTCGGGAGCTTCCCGGGTGTAGAAGGAGATACGCGTTAGGCCCAGTTCGTCCGGAAGGTACATATAAATGTAACGAGCTCCTGTCCAGTCCTTCCAAGAGTTCACCATCACCTTCAACGACAACAATAATTAGTAGTTTTTTTTTTTTTTTTTTTTTAAGACATGATAAAAAGATTTTATTGCGAATGACCTATCTGTAAGCTCCATAGTGAGGGGGTGGACGGTCTAGTTGCGGGAATGTTTTGCAAACGTCCATTTTTTCTCCTTAGCTTGTGGTGTGACGGACATTGGCTACTCTCTGGACAAACCGAGTCTCATCCCTGCTCCATCGAGAAACCCCAGTAGTTCCCCTGTAGTCTTCAATTTATAATTAGTAGTTTATTTGTTGAATATTAGTAGTAATTATTAGTTGAACACATCTACACGTCATTATCGATTAGATGAAACACCTGGACAATAGTTGTAAATTATAAATTGAAGACTACAGGGGAAAAACGAGGTACTTAATTCGATTCTTCGGGTTTCTGATAGATTTTTGGATGGCGGTCACGATGGCCCGAAATCGTATAGGTAATAAACGAGGTATCTGGTGCGATACAGGGGAAGAATGACGTGCAAGCATGAAAGAATGACATGAATCACTGTCAAAACCAAAGTACGATGACGTTTATAGCACATAGATACCTAGTTTTTCTCCTGCTCAGCTGGACCTTTGGATGCTCAATGCTATATTACCACCTTATTTTGAACTTGATAAAAGAGAACAATGAATTAATTTAATACTATTTTCAATTTCTTTCAAATTGACTCAAGTGAAGAATACACGCAATTTCCGAGGGAAAATTGACTCTCCAGAACATTTGTGAAAAAGTGAGTTACCCCGTTTTTCCCCTGGAGTCTTCAATTTAATTAAGTATAAATTATTTATAACCGAAGAAATGAAGTTTCAAGAAAGATTTCACAGCGTTCAAAACATGAAGTTCACAAACAATCGTCCACAATGCCAAATCTACGTAAACGTAACTGGCACAAGACCAGATATCGGAGCAGTAACTCTCACTGACCTATTTTATAATTTTTCGTGATTCATTTCCCGTAGCGTGACTTTCGAATTAGTTAACTTTCCAGACGGTAAAAATTGAGAAGTAATTGGGAGAGTCACAAATTGATATTGACTGCCTTATCAACAACTTCTAACCATCACTTCGTTCAGATTTGAATCTTAAAATCGAAAACCTTCGGGTACCCACCTGACTGAAATTTTTGTCTATACTTTTGAAGCCGAGGATGATGTATCCAACATGCTGTGGCAACGCCTTTTCCAGCTCGTGAAGTTCACCTTCTGGACAGATGCTTCTCACTTCTCGATACACTCCTACGGGAAAATGTAAATTCGTCATTAGGCAGATTAGTGAATGACATGGTATGAGATCAACTATTTTAGCTAAAAATTGACCTTCGCGACGTTTAGTTACTGACAATCTGGACACTACTCGGTACTTGGTCAAGGTATCCAGAATATGGGATATTATCTCGACTCCTTTTTGACCGATCAACTTGAAATTTGATCTGGATCTTCTTGGCGTGGATAATAGAAAGCCCAGAAAGTTTCAAGTCGCTAGGTCTAAAGGAAGCTGAGTTATATAACTTCAAAACCACTGTTTTTGTTTGTTGCACAAACCGCTCCTTCTTCTTGTTCAGACAGGCAAGACTACATCCTCTCAACCTACACCGATTGACTTGAAATTTTGCACAGAGCTTCGTTTCAACTCAGGCAGAGCCTTTTTAAATATTTAACCCATTATCTCAACCCAAAAATGTTATAGAAACAACAAAACTGCAATATAAGGCTAGTAGTGTCCACATTGACGAGTCTCAGACTGGGTAACAGGACCAATCGACTTGAAATTTCGTACAGACTTTCTTTATAACATGTCCCAGTGTCATTTGAAAGATTTAACCCATTATCTCAACCCAAGAAAATTTTAGGAACAAAAAACTGAAATTTAGGCTAATTTAGGCCAATTTGGCGAGTCCACAGCCGATTAACTTGAAATTTGGTGTAGGTCTTCTTGGTTAAACTTCTCTTTAAGTTTCAAGTCGGTAGGTCCAATGAGAGTCGAGTTATATAACTTCAAAGACCTCTTATCATGTTTTTCTTCTTATTAAGTTAGCCAAGGCTACAGCCTCTCCACCTACACCTATTGACTTGATTTTGCACAGAGCTTCTTTTCAACTCCAGACAGAGCCTTTTAAAATATTTAACCCATTATCTCAACCCAAAAAAGTTGTAGAAACAAGAAACAGAAATTCAATTATTAAGTTAGCCAAAGTTACAGCCTCTCCACCTTCACCAATTGAGCGTTTTTTGACCGGTTTTTGAGCGTGCTGGCATGGGTATTTTGAGGGGCTTGAAAAAAGTTTCATACATGGGTTCTGAATGTAAAATTAACTAGCTTTTAGAAGAGAAAATGAAATTTTGGATCGGACGAATAGTTTTGGAGCTGTACCCAAAAGAGACCGACAGTTAGTTTTGTTAGTTTTTGAGAAAACCATTAAATGGTGCTACTAGACTAAATTTTGGTCTAGAAGCACCATTCTGGTCTTAAATTGAAGCGTAATATGCCTTCAAATGATTTTCCCATGGCCTTTTTGCAGGAACAGTAGTTTGGCCGGTAGGAGACTAGAAAAATGACCGTAACATAAAATTTGCACTTTTGGGAAAAATTACCTGTTTTGCAGACTTATTTAATTTGAATTTATATTTGGTACAGTGTAACTGACTGTAGTCTTGGTCTCTTCGTTTTGTACAAGTGTACCTATCTCTGGATTGTTCTTTTCAATTACACTTTGTTTTTCAATTGTTTTTAAAATTTCGTCGTCTATTTCCGCCTTCAAAACCAACACTTTGTTACTACATCATTATGTTACCGCTCCCATCACCATGAAAAAATAAACCGTATTTATAACATATTTTAGATCAAGAAATAAAATTTTGAAAAAAAAAACCAGTGTCAGTTTGACTGTATTTATAACATATTTTAGATCAAGAAATAAACAGTATTTATAACATATTTTAGATCAAGAAATACAATTTTGAAAAAAACCACTGTCAGTTTGGACTATCTTTCTCTTTTGTCATCAACCAACGTGGAGATCTACAAAGAAATATTTAAGTTTTTATCTAAATATAACTCAGTCTGAATGTGAGTGATCAATAACTGTACAATGTTTTACATCATATAATATATAATGTAAATGTATAATATAATATATAATGTCATATTATGACTGTATGCAAATTGTATGTAATGCCAAATAAATCAATATTAAAAAAAGATTTTTGATGAAAAAATAAACTATTTATATCAATATAATAGGTATATCAATATAATATCAATATATCAATAAACTATTTATATCAGAGTGGTACCTAACAAATTTTAGATCAAGAGCCCATGAAGGTAGGCAACCCGCATTGCCCCCTCCCCGCCCTCCGGCACCACTCAACATCGCCTGAGAGATGTCCTAACCACTTCACAAGCACCGTACCCTTTTTGAAATCTCCTCTTGGCGCCATGACGTTTTAGACGTTTTTATTACGACACTACCTAGATTTTTACATGGAGTGTTTTTTTGGGGGATAGTTTATAGGTGCCTACCTACTCGCAAGCGAGACTATCTTGATGGATGCTACGAAATTACTTACATTGAGATTCCGTGCTCCTTGTTCCTAGAACGTGTTCCGTCAAAATGTTTGACAAATTTATGATGATTTTAAGACTCTACGTTGTCTTTAGAGCTTTCTCACATTATTTTTGAAGAACATAATTTGAGGAATGACCTGAATAGCTGTAGGAGGAGGCCCATTATCCCCGTCGGGTCTTGGAGATTAGCATGTGAAATGTACGTAGCGACTTCTAATTAGGCTGAATGCCTGTTCGACTACCACAAAAGACCTGGCGTACGCCGAAGGCCTCACGCATACTGATACGATTCTCCAATGGTAAATAAGAAGTAAATGATATTGAGTGCCTGTTACTCCAAAACATGTTTTACAATCCACCGAAAAAAGTGATAGATCTACAAAGAAGATTGTTACAATCTACTTAGCATGTACATCATGTTTGTACCAAACTACCATGATGCTGACGAAATATCCACATATTAAGAAATATTAAGAAAGAACACAGTCATGCAGCATGGCAATAAGAATGAATTTTTGAAGAAATAACTCGTTTCACGTAAAATATCACCATCTTACTGGTTGTAGTTATAACAACCTATAACAAATTTTGTCTCCTTTTTTGCCGAATTCGGTTTATAGAATTTTCAACGCTAAACACGATGTTGAAGTCAGAATGGCAATAATTATTAGAGCAGATGAACCACGAAGAGCATCTTACCAGTGGCGTAGCGTGTGAAGCAGTTCTAAGCAAACTGTTTTTCTAAAATTATTTTTTTAGATATACCTAGCTAATTTATAATATTCCCTTGCGAACAGGACTTGCCAACAGGGAGGCGACTCCAGTTCCCCCCAGTCCGCCCCTACCAAAGAACCGGACTGACTATTCTATAAAAAATAGGAAATAGCAAGAAGAGCAAGTAAACAAAAAATATACACTTGGAATAACATCCTCAGCTAAAATTATATACACTGTACAAAAGCATAAGAACACACGGGCGAGCCGGGTTAAATACCTGTAAAGGTACCTACTCAAAAATGGAGAAAATAATTTGAATAAAAATAATGACTAGAGACGACTAATGAGACGAAAATGAGATCAATACGCCGATTTTTTTTTCGTGGAACTTATCGATAACGAGATCATTGAACATAGAAGGGGCGGATGCAGATTTAGGGCTTTTTGCTAGCCGAGTTTTTGCTACCCGAGATCTCACAACAGAATCTGTTTAATATCTGATATTAAAGAGAGATTGTTGTTGTCCCTGTGTGGATCTCAAATATGTCTTAATGCGTTTCAGAGCTGAAAATGAGCCCTCTACAGACGCAGTAGTGCTTGAAATTGTAAAAATGAGTTTCGCTAATCGAAAAATTTCAGGTAAAATCCATGGCATTTCAGCGAGATACAAAACTAGTTCATGATTTTCCACCAAACTCCTCTTTGTTTTGGATGGTTTATTAATTTTTCAGCCCAATTGAGTCAAATCTCTTATAGATCAAGACACAATTGTGAACAATTTCGAGTGTACTCACGCTCAGATTTCTTGACAACTCCCTTGAGGCCTGCGAGCTCAAACAGCCTGCTTCAATTACGTCGAGTTTTTTGCTAAGATTTTGCGAACTAAACGACTTCTGAGCTATTGAACAGTAACTGTTCATCAGCTATTTATGTAAAAACTAAACGAACAATTAAAAACTACAAACAATCAAACAACACCAACAGAAAACAACGAACAAAAAAAAATCCGCAAAACGGTTCCCAAAGTTTGGGCCCCAAACCATAACAAGATAAGAAGCATGGAAGAAGGATGGATAAGAAAATAACAAGCTGAGTTCGATAGATGGATCATAGAAGAAGCTTTCTTCCATGTCGATGGATTGTCTGTTGGAGGCCGCACAACCTCCTTCCAACCCCACCACCGTCCACCCAGCTTCCGCCACCCTTCTCCCACCTCCCTCAGCCGACCTCCCACCTCCCTCTTCCCCTCTCCCACCTCCCTCTTCCCCTCTCCCACCTCCCTCTTCCCCTCTCCCACTCCCACCACCATCATCAGACCTCCCTCCTCCCTTCTACCACCCTCATTAAGAGAAACAGACCCCCCCCCCGCCTCCTTCCCAACCATCAACACAAACTGCCCACATAGGTACATCTTGCAATTTTACATACCTATTATGGTATCGACAATTGAATCACCAAGTACGGTAATCAAGTACGGTACCAAGTGTAAGCCTCCTCAAGACCAAGCTTACACAAGTAATATGCAAGGATGATCTTTCCCCCAGTATCGATCCTTCGCCCTCGCCCTAACGTCCATCTTTATCATACATGTCAGAGTCTGTCAACGTGTCAAAGACAAACACACACGCTGTAGGATGACGTCATGGGGTCTGCGTTAGATTCTTGCGCTTACCCCTCTGGCCTCAACTGGTAGGGGGCCTCGACTGCAATCAGATATTTGTAATTCTTCTTCTTCTTAGATGACTTGGCTTCGCCCATGCCAGTCTTAAGCTGGGTTCACATCCATCCGGTAGGCTGCGGCAATACGGATAGGGGAAGCTAGTGAAAAGCAGTGGAGGGGATGGAGGGGAATCGCGGCAGTTGGGAAGGTTCAACAGCTGTTTTCAACAGCGCCGCCATTTCCGTATGCGCAGTAGTGAACTGCGCAGATGCGGCTGCGGCAAATATCTAAAAAATCTGATGCGTACAGTACGCTTCAAAAGTGCTTCTCCGGTAAGAATGTTCCCCCTCCCCAGCTAACGTCCAACCAATCAGCTCCCCGAACGCACTCCCCGAACGCACTACCGGATGGATGTGAACCCAGCTTTAGGCCCGTATGAAAGAACGCACCTTTAATAAAAGGTCTCTTGAGCTATAAGGAACACTTCTATTCAAGTAACGATGCAGAGACCTCCCTTTCCTACTGATAACAGCTGCCTTTAAGGAGACCTCCTTTTATCTAAAGAGACCTCCCTCTTACGTTCCTTTCGCGACTTTCTAATGCAGAGATCTCCCTCAACGCCTGCTGTACCGTAAATCGGTCAGGAATTATAAGGAAGCCTTTTAATTAAAAGGAGCGTTCCTAAACTTATAATGCTGGTCGCGAGGTACCTTATAGCTTCCTTTTAGCTTCAAGGAGTTGATTTTCGATCGACAATTTTACTGATAGTTATTGATAATTATTATCACGAATGATGAACGGTTGGAGTTCATTTCCAACACAAAAACATCATAAAATAATGAAGAAAAATTATGAAAACAAGAAAGAATTGAAGTAAAATAAGTTGAGGCTCCACAAATGTGAAATTATCACGAATTAATTATCATAAAAAATTGCATGAGAATTCCTCATTAAGTAAAATAATTGTCAATAAGTACATAAATCACATTGCACATTAGAGTATTCGTAATGAACCTAATGTATACAGATTTTCATACACGTGAATGTACCTACTTACTTGGAAGTTGCCAGTGGCAAAAAACCTCAAGGCTAAACACAGTTGCAGGATCGGTGGGACTGGCAGCCCACGATTGTCCGACGTTCCTGGCAGCCTAGTGGCGAGAAGCCCCATCAACCTCTGATGCACGGTATTTTTTGAAAATCTGTACCTGCTTTGAAACTCGCTATCGCAGAACTTCTCCAACGGATTTTCAAAGTCACGCAAGTTGCGCCGAAACATCGGAAATGAAGGTTCAAACTCTTCCATGAAATCGAAGAAATCTAACATTTCTTCGTCGAGGAAATAATAAGACACCGACATTTCGAATAAGTACCTACCTATCACAATAATTAATTCGAAAATATCTCTTTGAACTACCTATCATGTTCACGACCAAAAATCAACTCCTTGAAGCTAAAAGGAAGCTATGAGTACGGTGACCGTAATTTTGAAACAAAAAAGGAGGACCCTCAAACAAAAAGTAGGACCTGTACTCCCAAAAGAAGTACCTATGGTCACCGTACCTATAGATGATACAACAGTGATGATTTCGTCCACAATCCGGGCTAAAATTAGCCAGCGGCGACGAAAAAACGCTGGAAATGATTGATTGAATTATTCATATCATATTACCTATATGACTTTAAGTATTTTAATATGGCACTTTCTGCGAACACGCTTCATCTTGGAAACAAAAATTTGAAAAAGGCTTGAAAAATGTCGCGTCACAGAAATTTAAAGTAAACAAAAACTAGGTGATTAGTCGTATCACTGTGATAAGCGATAAGTTACCGTCGAAAACATATTGATGTTCATATTATATCGACCTCGATGTTCCTTGAATCGATGTTGACGAAAGCCATCGATCCATATACGAGTATTTATATGAGCGGCCAACAACTTAAAAGTAGGATCTTGGGAGTACCATTTCTAAAAAGTAGGACCATGTCTTCCTTTTCATGAGTTCAAAAATATGGGAGGACCCACAATCAAAAAGTAGGACCTGTACTCCCAAAAGGAGTACCTATGGTCACCGTAGCTATAAGGCATCTCGCGACCAGCCTTATAAGTTTAGGAACGCTCCTTTTAATTTCGACGGTGTCTTTTTTTTCAAGCAACAATTTCTTGAGATTTTGTGTTTCCTTCAAGTCGAAACGCTTCCTTTTGTTTTCACTCATTTTCAGTAACTGGTCAACAACAATGAAATCAACACAACTGACAAGGACCAAGAACTGATAAGGAGAAAGAATGAGCTTGAAGTTATTCTGGGGGAAGCTATTGCAGCATAAGGTCGATCTCTGCATTCCGTTTTTAAAAAGGACAACCCTTTTAGCTTCCTTTTAAGTTTAAAGGAAGTTAAAAGGAAGGAACGGTCCTTTTACTAAAGGTGCGTTCTTGCATACGGGCCTAAGCCATTGGATCCATGATTCAATGCAACCATCAAAGGTAGGTAGCTGTAGGTAATTTTCAATTGGATTTTTTACTGTTGATTAAATATTTTGTTATTCTACGTTCTTCATTTCTTGTGGGGAAGCGCCGCTTCCCCTGACGCTACGCCCCTGCATCTTACCTAACAACCTCGTTTCTTCATCTTCAAAGTGCTTTAGTTTGAGAGTAAAACAAAAACCTTTAAAATGAGGTGTCGCTGTCAGACTTCCATTTTGGGAATTTATGGGTAATTTGTACTTGAAGCAATGAGTACTTCATATTTCCCGTACCATGTCCAGTGTATTGTAATAGGTGATGTAGGATTTCGGTTATAAGATTCCTCCGAAATTTCTACAGAACAGTGAATGGCATCTTATGTAAGAGAGAAATAGTAGTTATAAGAAATCATGGTCAATGAGTGTACTGTACCTTGATGTAGGAGGTAGCCATTATCCAGGAGGTATTCGTCCGTCAGTCTTTTCTGCAGTGAATTCCGGTCTTCAGAAAAGTGAATCAACGGAAACATCACTGAAACAAGAAATGTTTATAACATTACTAATTTGTGTTACTATTTAAGAATTTAAAATTAATAGTTTAACTTCAAACAGTAGGAGTTGAGGAGGACTTGGGTGGCTATAAATATCAGTCATACTGAGATTTTGATTTTCCGTGCTTAAATCTTGGAATCCCATTCTAATCGTTTCCCGGATTTTCTGAAATTGAGAGGATAATTTCATGAAAAATCAAGTCAACACTGTTAACTGAAGGAAGGTTTGGGACACCTGTGTTGAGACATTGGGACACCTCATACCTCTCTATGCTGCTTTGTTGACTATTGATGATGATTGGTAGAACTGTTGGTGAATACCCAAGAGATTCGAAAGCTTACTCTACTCACCGTGCTTTGAAAAAAATTGTGATTCAACAAAAAGCAACCAACGGTTCATTATTAATCATAACATCTGTAGCGATGGAATATTCGAGTCAACGTTTTGAAGGTAAAACGATGACAATAATATTATAAACATTGACAATAATATTATACTTAGCCACAAAACCGACGTTCTATTCAAAATTCAAGTACTCGAACATTGTACAGAAATATCACTGAATGAGTCATGACAAAGATTCGCAGGAGCGTTACGGATCCAGAAGGATGGATGGAAGTTCAGAGGCACCCGAGGCCGACGGGGGACGCGCTTTACACGATGTATGAAATGCCGGAAACTTTGATTGCGGACTGTACAGAAACGCATGTACGAGTATTCACTGAAATCCGTAGGCGTTTAGGAATTTAGAATATTGAGGGTGAAGTAGCAACACGACATAACTCAGTTTTTGCCCAAATTGACTTGAAGGTGGTTCTGTACAGGGTGATTTGCTCGTAGATGCCGAAAAAATGTTGGGTAAAACTAAATTAAAAAATCCACAGTGATGCAGCATGGCTATAAGAGCGAATTTGTAAGAAATAACTGGCTTCATGGTAAATGTCTCCATTGAAGCACTTGATGTCCAAGTATCAACCACGTTTCCTCATCTTCAAAGTGCTCCAGTTCGAGAACGGAATAAGTTATCACAATAATCAGAATTATTCTGATTTCACTATCGTGTTCAGCGTAAAACAACCTTTAAAATGAAGTGTCATCATACTGTTTACCTTAGGGAATTTAATTGTATTTAATTTCCACCCCGAAAACCCCAAACCCCCCTCCACCGTTATAGTGGCCCGATTCGAAATTAGCCTTTTGGTATGAAATTATTTCGGAAATTCGAGTTTTAAAAATTTTGGACCAATAATAGCTGAATTTTCTTCGAAAATTCGCTAAAACCTGTTTTATTTGCGAAGCTTCTTATATGTATTTGCTAGGAATTGAAAAGGTATCTCTATGATCTATACTCCTCAACTCTAAATAACTGATTTTTTAGAAATCAGCTTCAAAGTTTATCAGTGAAAACTCCCCTTTTGTTTACTGCTTGTATGTGAAAATAGAGCTATTGTTCTCGGACCAAAATGTTAAAAACTCGTATTTCCAAAAACATGTCATACCAAAATCCGTTTCAGACCATCCTGTCGATAACTCTCGATAAAATTGAGATTGGGGGGTGGGGAGTTTTAGGGAGGAAAAATTACCCATAAATTCCCACAAAGAAACATTCTGACAAGTGACCCCTCATTTCAAAGAGGTTTCTTTGCTGAACACGATGGTGAAATCAGAATTGCGATATCTTATTCCGTTCTCAAACTGTAGCACTCTGAAGATGAAGAAACGTGGTTGAAACTTGGAGATGCTCTTCATGTTTAGTCTGCTCTCATCTGATAACGGAATGAGATATAATATTATTATATTTTACGTTTAAAAGTTGTCTTGATGCCCGAAGTACTAGTTCCAAGTGTAGTCAGAGATCGTAAGTGAAATGACTGACGTCTAATGACACTTGGGACACTTCTCGGTGAAATTTCAGATAGAGACGATTCTGGTGGATGGAGGAACGACAGTTTCGGACGGGTCGTCATTTCACAACTCAGCCTCGGCGTGCTCCAGTCAAGCGACGCTGACGGAAGACGTTCCCGTCAACTTCGGACATGATGAGTACAATTGAAATTATCATTACCTTATTTCGAGTGTCTACAAGATAATAAATTACTCGTACGAAGTTCGGTTAGTCACCTCATGGTCGTTCGTCGGGTGGCCACTTGTATCAACGCAGGTCCGATTATGTTAATCCTCTTCTATTTACAAAACCGTTCACTTCTATTCCCACAACGATGTAGCAACTAAAGGTTTCTCCGAACGCACGATCATCAACAGGCCGAAGGGTGCAGCTCAATTCAAGCGAGGCTTCTTTTCCAAGCCTCACCCATAAATTATTAAACGATCATTCGACGCGTCCTTGAGGGTAATAAGACGCGTGAGAATACCTCATGCCTAACAGTATAAAATTAAATAACTTAATAACTTCAGAACTGGATTTGACTCAGAAGCGAATCCCCTACGTCATAAATAACGATAGCAATATTTTTAACCAAGTGCTAAAGGTGTCGTTCTGTTTTGCCCCACTAAATAGTCAATTCTGGGCTGTATCGTACATGTGGTGGTTTATATCATTTTTTAAACCTTCATGATCGTTTGGTATATTCACGTATATTTCAGGTGGACATGCAATCTAATAGCGTATTCACCAGTATCGCAGTTTAGGGCTACATTAAATTTTGTAGTACATGAGCCATTCTCCCAGAAAGCGACATTTTGATCCGTTGTCCAAGCCCCATCAGAATGTTTTGAGTTGAATTTTTTTAAATTATTGATTTGACTTTATCTAGAACCTCTTTTCTCATTTTTATGATAAATGAGTTCATTCGATAGAAAAAAAGTTTAAATAGTCAATTCGTCATTCTCAGTCAGTGTCCAGGCTCGACCTTCCCAACTTTGATGTCCTGAAAAAGGGGTTTTTAGAGGGTTAATCGAAAATTCGCGCCCTCATCGCACTTTGGTCAACCTTTTGAGATTCTTCCTAAGGGGTTCTCATAATTTTAAGCAAATTTCCTTCGAAAATCAAGAGGAGAATAATATTCTCCTCGTATTATGTTTATACGGATGTTTCTTGAATTTTGACGGACACAGCAGTTTTTCCCGCTAATTTTCTCCCGCCATTCGATTCCCGTGCATCCCAGCTGTTCAGAACACTGGCCAGCAGTTCGTTTCAGTTTTTTCAAAGCGTCAGCGTGTTATTGTCTCGTCTTGGACGTGGCTGTCCAATCACCCTCCGTCATTCCGTCGGTGATTTCACGGTAAGTGAGTGTTGGAAACAAATTTTATTCTTCGTTTTGGTGTGAATGAGCTCATGGAATAGTTTCAATTTCACTCCAATCAATAGAGAACGTGTCTAAGTTACGTGAAGACATACAGGAAAATCCATTTGTTCCCGTCATTCTCCGTCCACCCCTGTTTCATTGAAGGACGGAGAATGACGAGGATGACGGTAAAGACAATAATGATTATAACGAATTACTAAAATCCCTACTACATGATGATCTCCTGTCTTAATTAGTCATTCTATACAATTCAAACTAACCCACCTACTTGACTGAACATGACTTTAATGTGAAAATTGGACTCTTTGTAGGTATCGAAAATGTGAGATTTGAGATTTGAAAATGTCGCTTTCTGGGAGAATGGCCCGTATACGGGCAATTAGTTGGGTATTGAGTGACCAACTAGTTTGTGCTATAATTTGAAACTTCGTCCATATATCCATACTACATCACTGGAACTCCGTTTTTTCAACGGCGGTTCTGGTTACTCCCCACACCTGCTTTCAAGTGGAGAGAAATATTTCAATTATACAAAGGGGTGTTAGCCGCACAGCGATCCTCCAAACCACTCGGATTTTCCAGCTTTTAGTCAGCCTAACGGAGTTTCAGAAAAGGCTGCATCCAAAATGACGTCAAAAATTACGGATTCTGACGTTTGTTCATTTCGAAAAATTAAAAAAAACCTTCACGTAAAACTCCCAGTTTTTCTGCGCCGATTCCAAGCGTTCATATATTGGAAATAATAAACGACAAAAAAGACGTCCTTCCTCAACAGTTCGGTGAAATCTCTCCACCTCGTTAAAATCCTGCCTGCGGGCGTAATTTGATCAATCAAGCTCAGCGTTAGGAAATTGTTTCAAACCCTTTTAATTAACTCGTTATCCGCAAGAACTGCCGATTATTCAAATGAGATGTCTTGAGGCTTTTTTATGAGGGATACGACCGTAAAATATAAGGAAAGAAGGACGAAACGACCCAGTTTTATGATAAGCTTCGACTTCGTGAATTGGTGGACAAGACACACAAGGTATAATTACCTGAAATAATTAATACTTGGATTTATCGTCAGATTCGTGTTCTCAATGTTAACAAATGGGGGAGTAGGCGCCAAACATTCTCAAAACATACATTTTTCAAAAAAGTGCCAAATCGAAAACTTGAAACTAGGAAATTCAAGGTTAGTTGGAAACCCACTTGTTTCCTGTTTGAGAGCGATCAATTCGAATGGTTGTTTTGAGTTTCAATTGAAGGCGAAGGATTTTAAAAACAATATTAAATTTTATGTGAAATATTAAATTTTAATAAAATACAATTAAGTCCTATTTTATCGATATGAATTCAACGTTGAAAAAAAAAAAAAAAACTCGCAAATTAATCGATTTATAAACGATTAATTGCAGTTTAAAATCGATTCATAATCGATCAATTGAAATTTTAAAATTTTCAGCTTCCGGTTTGGGATTGCTTGTTTAGGTAAATGCCTCAACATGCTCGTGAAGCAGTCACCTTAACGTAAACAACTCAATCAAACGGATGTTTTGTTAGGAAAACGCCCAAAATAATGGAACATTTTTGTAGGTAAAACGCCTCATCTCAATATTTTGGAGAGTTGAGGCGTTTTACCTTAACACTAGCGCGAAAATAAACACGTTTCGATGCATTTTCATCCTAGAGTTGAGGCGTTTTACCTTAACAGCGTGTCGTTGAGGCGTTTTACCCTAACATTGACCAATTTTCGTATGTTTACAGTCAGAATTTCCCCCACTTCGGGTTCGAATTTTGAAATTCGGGCTTCACCATCGAAAAGGTCAGGTCCAAAATAGAAGGGTTCCGAAAAAACCCCATTTTCGTAAACATTGGGCTTGAGGCGTTTTACCTCAACAGGGCAGTATTGGGTTACCTACGTTTTTTATGAGGATCCCCCGCGTTTCTACTGAAACAAATTATGAATATGAGTGTCTTATATTACAAGCATTCCACCAAGTGAACGGAGACATTTGATACCCGGAGGGGACTTCGAGATGCCGCGAATGGTCGACGAGTGGTCCAAAGAAAGTTTGGACTATTGGAAATCAAAGCTGGAGCTGATGGAAGGGCTAAAGAAACACATCAGACAGTCGATGGCAGAAACAACTCTGAACATATCTCGGAGCATCCAGAAAATGAAAGACGTCGCCGAAAAACTACACAAAGATCTTACAATAAATGTAGACTGTGTAGGTATAATTTTAGTTGAGTATTTTTGGTTCAAATGAAAATTTTCCGGAATTTTCGAGAGAACTTGAAATTTATTTTTGATTCACTTGTTTGAGTGGAGGAGGTTTAGAAGATATTACCCATGAAATGAAATAATTCTATTATGTTGTTTGATCCTAGTCGAAATTTCAACCCAACTTGAATTCAATAACTAACTAGAATTTTTCCAAGTTGTGTCCCACTTTCCAGGAACCAGGGGCGGGTCCAGACTTTGATTGGTATGTGGAGGCGGTGGGGGGTGGGTGTTCATGAGGTTCATAACCAAACCTAACCTAAGTACTTACATGGCCAAATCAATTTTTTTTTTTTTTTTTTTTTTTTTTAAGCGATTTTGCTTCTTGCATTTTCGCACCCCTTTTTGCTCGCCAAAGACGTCCATGTTCGAACTCAGCCTTGTTATGGACTTTCTGGGCAACCCTTCGAAACTGGGAAGGTATCACTATCATACAAATTGAGGTATCCTGCCGATATGAACCCCCCACCCCCCCTTAGAGCGGCCTGATTCTGCCAATATACGAACTTGGCCTTTCGATTGCAGATTTTTCGTACAAATTTGAACTTTTTCTTCTCCTGAATGTGCATGTGAAGTTATTTGGACTTCTCTTTAAAACGGGCGCAGAAAGTGGAGTTCATAACTTTTTCCGTCCGCTGTCGAATGATATTTGCGACGCTGATTTGAGAGGGTCATTTTTACAGCTTTTTATTATTTTATTTTTTTAAATTTTATGTGGGGGTAAAGTATAACACTTCAGGGGGAAAAACAGTAATGAAATATTTAGAGTCGGGGGAATCCGCCGTGGGTCATTTGATTTGCTAACGACAACGGACTCCTCAGAAAAGTTCGTTAATTGCACTTCACTAGCGGAACTAACAATTTGAATTCAGAGATTTTCCGTCATTTTAGCAGTCGGGGTCCATTTCGCCGTGCGAATTATCCGACGACGTTTCCTCGAAATCGACGGAAAACGTCGACGCGACTTCTTACTTCGACCTGACGTCAGCGATACCCGAAAATGGTTCTCAAACTAAAACCGAATCAATTGAGGAGTTATCCCCAGAGGTAGCGGATCAGACAACGCAGGATCCGGAGGTGTTAAGACAGCGAGATAGCGATCCACCACAAGTACGTTGAGAACGTATTTAGTGAGTACGCAGGTGAAATCTTCCCATTTACTTCTGTTACCATTTTCCACCATTGTCAGGCGTACACTACAGTAGTGTACGCCGGACGGTGGTGGAAAATGGTCATTTTTGTTCAGAAACCTGTAAACAGAGCTATTTGCCATCACTTCGTCAAAAACCACTGGAACTAGTTGAGGAGAGGCAAAAATGAACAATCACATCAAAATACAGGTCTTCGAAATGGATTACAGCTGTCCCTCGATAATCCGACACTTTTTAATCCGACGTACTCGGTAGTCCGACGCGGTGCCGGCAGCAACATGCATCTCCCTCCCACCCTCTCCGCTCCGGCAGGAAGCAAAACAAACATGCAGTGACATGAATCCTCCTCCCTCCGCTCTGTGGGGACAGATCAGTCCAGTGTAGTTAGTTCAATTATTAATAAATTACATGTACCTTTACTGTTTCTTCCTTTTTTTAACTTCATTGTGTTCAAACGCATTAAGAATAAAACATCTTTGATAATATGAAATTTTTGGTAATCCGACATTTTCGGTAATCCGACACTCTCTCGGTCCCTAACTGTCGGATTATCGAGGGACAGCTGTATTTGGGTTGCTTACATTTCTGTTGGAATGAAATTGAAAACTGCTGTGAATTGATTAATCAAATTTGATCAGATTACTCCAAACAAGAAAAGATTATATCAAAGCGTAGCAAAATATAGTTATTTCTCCCAAAATTGACAAAATTGAACTTCTTTTTTTTTAAACGTATTTCGGCACAAACCTTTTTTGATTTGTGTACTTGCCTCATTTGAGGAGCTTTTTTTTTTTACAAAACTTCATAAATCCACTTTTGACCAAGATGCGGTTTTTTCTGAATTCTGGTAGTTTAGTTAGTCTTTTACTTTGTGTAGAATTTCGTGTATAAATAATATTTAGTTGTGATACACGAAACTTCTACACAAAGTACCTAAAAGACTAACTAAACTACCAGAATTCAGAAAAAACCGCATCTTGGTCAAAAGTGGATTTATGAAGTTTTGTAAAAAAGCTCCTCATTTACAGTCTCCTCCCTGACATCGGGAGGAACTTCTAAACATAATTTCACATATCTCTCCGTAAGGAATCACAAACTCTGACATTTTACTAGTCACAATCTTCAAGTACTGAAAAGGAACTGAGGAGCGGAATGGTTTTTCTTGAGTGTGTTTTGATAATATGTCTACATACCTAGTGAACTAACGATTTTCGATTGAAATGACAACGATTGCGAGAGTCCCTTTGTACCGATGTTATTGGCATAATCACCCTCCTCACAGACCGTCATCTCCAGTACGTGTACTTCACGATAAAACCAGTTTCGAAACAACGTTCGATAAAGATTTTTCCTCCGGCTCCAAGCAAAATTTTCAAAAGAATTGTTTCCCTTAATAATTATTGTTTTCTACTACGATTGCCCTTCATCCCAGGAAGTGGGAAAATATTTTTAAAACATTTAGGAGCCTTCAAAACGTTGTATTTACATGTACAAAGAAAGTGCATAAGTCCTGAAAACAGGTTCTTTTGCACAGGAAATACAAATACCTCCAAAAACAACTACATGAAATAAGACAATTTCAAGTTTCTCAGCTTCCATTAGGTTTCAAGGTGTACATTTTAGAAACTAATTTTAGAATATTAAATTTCAAACTTTCAGTTTGGGGGTTTTTGAACACTTTCCACCACTGTTCTGATTAACGAATCTTAGTATTTCAGGAATACAAGCTCGCTGGAGCTCAAAGGTATTTGGATTTTAAGGAATTCGTTTCGAGTTCTTGTTCCTTGGTCTTGGTCCACACGATCAAACCTCAAATCGTTCAGGCAATGGAGCTCCTCAACGACGGCGATTGGAAGAAAGTGAAAAAACTCTACAATGTTTTGAAAAGGTGAATCGATCTACTGACACTGTCCTTTGAAAATTGAACTGAGGCAGACAATACAGCGTATACTTTTCTCGATTTCAAAGGGTTGGTAGAGTGGACCGACTTCTGGTTTACGAACTGTCCAAAGAGGTTTTGAGGAACGAAATGGTTCGAAAGGATGAAACGATTGATTTGGAGCCCACTGACGCCACTTTCCAGTTCGGGAAGACCCTCCTGTTACTTTACCACGTCAGCGTTCTACTGGAAGGACAGGGATCTACTGTTGACAAACTCGATCTGGATCTGTTTCCTGAATTGAAACAGAGGTTTGTTCAAACAGCATCATTCGTTGTATAAATATTAAAAAAATGAAATAAAATTCAGAGGTGACGGTGATGAAACCGAACGTCTTGTAACAGCCGTAAACGAAACTTTCCGATCTGAATGATTCCCGAGGGTTTGGACCTATGACAACATGACTTCTCACACTAGCTCTGAAGCCAGTGGTGAGTCAGTTGTAGTGGAAACCCCGACAAGTCACCCTACGGCATTCCCCTTTCTAATTGATGCCATCCACAACATGGTTGTAGTAAATCACCTGATTTGTTTAGGTTCCCCTTCGAAATTTCCATACACCTAATAAAAAATTGGTTTAATGCGAATCCTTCACTTTTTGTCCCTGGATTGAGTGCGTAGGATTTTTAAATTATTATTTTATGTAATAAAAAACACGGCATAATTTATACAATTTATGGCATATGAAACTTGTACACGTTCAATCATTACTTGTATATAAACATAAATCACTTCCCACAATGAGCTAAGCTCGTAACGTGGTGGGGAAGACAAATATGCCAATCCATACTTTTATCACAATCTCCATTCAAACCAAAACACTCCTGTAAAACTCCACCACTCCTATTTAAACAAAATCACAGGTATCCTACCATGCGACTCAGTAAATAGCTATTTCTTCCAACCAATTGGTCTGCACTTTGAAGACTGATATGAAATTGTTTCCTTTTCCATGCATAAAAAATTTACTGTACGACTAATAGAGAGGAGCCCGAAGAGTCGTCCATCTGCCCTCGCCTATGCCGTCAAGCTTCGAAAAACAGCACAGTGGAGCGCATTTTGAAGAAGCAGGGGGATAAGCTGACGGAAATATTGCGCGGGACTAAGGCTACGGGTTATAGGCCGTTGGGGTCCCCACCCAATCCGGCCTACGCCCACGTTAAGTCCAGGTTGGTTGAAACAGTTTAATACCATCTAATTATGATGGGGGGGGGGGGGGGGGTTAGAGGTTTTAACAAACAGGGTGCTAAGTAGAGAGTTTTGAACTAACTTTAACACTATTAATAATAATTATTAAAAAAACTCTATTCCTCACTCAATTTTTGCTGTACATGGACAAATCAATGTTTATGAGCGATTTTGCTCTCAGGTGTTTAGTAATGCTCCCAAGTGTCTGTATTGCATTACAGAATGGAATATTAGAGATCTTAAGAGATTTACAGAACTACAGAAACAAAAATTTCATGGTTTTATTTTCAGCCTGGATATCGAATCCAGTACCTGTCACAATAGGGGCTTAGGCAAGACAATTAAACGTCCATTTAAATTGATGGGTTGGATAAGCCTTCTGTAGAATGTGTGTGATCTTTCTTCAAAATGCAATGCACTAACCACTGTATACCATGTACACCTGGCAGATACATGGAAGGCTTGAAAAAAAGACTTGATGTCCCGCCGCCATCCAAACGGTACAGGGTGAATCAGCCGGAAATGCAATCGGCGAAAATCACTAAGAAACCTGCATGTCTGCGCCCCAAAGTGAAAATGCTAACGGGGTACGAAAAGTCGAAAACCGTCATCACTAAACACAAAAACATTAATAAGGAAGAATGGGTGGAGGTGGACCACAATAAGAATAAACTGACTTTGACTGAGCCACTTGGTACGTAGGCATATTCAGAGAAACTGAAGATGAGCGACAAACGAGTATTATGTATTAGAGAAGATGGTTGGTGTTTAACTGGTTTATGGTTTCTAACTGTTCTCATACTTGATCCAAATCTGTCTGCCTTTGTCATACCGTTCTAATACGATCCTCACAGTTAAGGTTCCGGCTGTGAGTTCTTCACCTGGTGATGAGAAACAACCTAACAGAACGGAAGGATCCTTTAAGCCACAAACGCCTTCGCCGTCGTCATCTGCATCGGCTCATGGCGACGACAGCTCGACGTCGACCGTCGTGGAAAAAGCGATCAATTCAATATCGAAATCCGACATTATAACCAAGGAAGGAGATATACCTAATATTGTTGCTCCCACCAACTCCATAGAATCTGTAAGTACTGGAACATCAAGACTAAAGTTATTTATTTACAGCCACTGTGATTTGTAATCCAACATTAACTCAATGTGAGGAAACATTTATCTTATAATAATTAATAGAGGGCGGATTCTTACGCACTAAAAAACTCCGTTTTACGTCATAAAATACGCGGTAAAAACTTCCGAAATATGTGCTTAAATAAGCACTAACAAACTCAGAATTAGCCTTTTTGGTTTATCATCTTCGATAATGAACCATTGGAATCGCCCAAAGAACAAATTTTTTTAACCCCATCTGGAGTTTTTGGGGTTTTCGGGGTTTGTTGGTTTTTTTACCCAAGTTTCATTGGTGACAAATGAAAAATGCAAACCAGAACCGCTGAAAAAATGAGTATTTTATTCATTTCACTTGAAATATTCATTAAAAAATTGGTAGGTCGTTAATTTCTTCTTTTTTACACTTTAACATTGCTTCATTTAAAACACGTTTCGTAGAATGATAGAAAAACACTAGAAAAAACCTCAAGTAATTTTAAGACAAATAATGTTGACAACCACTAAATGACAAATCTTTTGATAGAATGAATTTCTCGGTTCACATCTCTTGCGATCCTTCCACAGCAGCAATACTGTCATTAAGCTCATCAGTTGTCATGTGCCATCAGTTTCGAGAAAATTTATCTTCTCAATTTTCTACTTCCAATTTCGCTGTCTTGGCCGCAGCCATGCCAGACATAGGTAGGTTGGTTGGTGTGATGAAAAGTCTTATCAATCTTATCAGATCAGTGAACTGTTACGTGCCTCCTCTTTCTATGAAGGACATGAGCGTCCCTTTCCCGCATCTACATAGGGAGGTAGGCACTAGTAGCTTGTGAGTTAGGTTGCTACCTACACCGCTCCTTCCTTAAGAAAATAATTCCGGAGGAAAATTGAACTTTTCGGTTTGAATTTAAAGTTACGCTCTATAAGCCATGCTGCATATTTTCCCTCAAAACGAGTGGCTGGCCATGTAGGTAGGCAAAATATGCAATTGAATGCATTCATCTAGTGGATATGCAATATCAAATATTTTATGATCTAACCTTCAAAATATGCAATTTTATGCAAAATAAAATGGGTATTTTTTGAAACAGAAAGACGTGAAACGGGCAATTCACTGGGTATTTCTTCGAAATTCGGCGAGGGAGAAAATATGCATTTGTATACATACAAATCCGCCCTCTACTTATAATGAATTAAATGATTATGAATAATGAATTTTCAATATTCAGATGTCCATTTCGAGTGCATCGTTTGAGGATCAGATCTCAGTGGCACCGCCTCTTCAACATGCAACCGAGTTTCTCGCTTACGACATGAGCTCGACTAACTTCAGTAGCGGTGATTTCCACAAGGCTTCCTTAAATACTGTTGAAGACAAAAAGGGTTTGAAGTGAGCATAGAGGACCATTTCAAGTAAAATTGTTTCTCATGAAATCTAAAGAAATGGTTAAGTGCAGATGGTGAACTTTGTTTCAATAGGGAATGACAGTGATTTTTTTATATTTTTATCCTGAGTAGAACTCTCCTTCAGAATAATTAAGACATTGGTAAAAAAAATTGTTAAGGAAGTACTTATTTTTCTGGAGAGTTTGAAGTCGTATTGAGCGGGAAGAGGGAAGCAATGTACGTCATAAACCTCCCAGACCAATAAGAGAGCAGTAAGTACTTAGACCAGCTCTGTGAATCGCTTTCTGATTGGCTCCCAAAAGCGGTGCATAAAAGCCACCCCTCTCAGCCGCTGTATCAACTACAACCCTGTCCTCCCACGTTGAGCGGGAAAAGTTCGAATTCGCCATTCTTCAGTTCGATCTGGTAGTTGAACAAAACTTTTTTTCGTTTGAAATTACTCGTTTTACACGTCTTGTGAGTCACCAATTTTCGATTTTCGGCCATCAAAGCATTGTTCTCTGACACACTGGCGTTGCCTATTCACGTCTGTCTCTACATGGTGGATTTATTTACAGTGAAAAATGTCAGACGACCAAGACGAAGCTTACGATGGGAGTCGGCTCTACCAACAAGCCGTCTTGGAGATTGCTTACCAAATCGAATTCTGACTCTACGAATTACGTGAAGGAAATGACAGAAAAATCTGACCGGCCATTATCTAAAGCTTCTTTCGCACATGAGACGACCACCCAGGGACAAGTCGATGATGAAAGGTTTGCCGAAAACAGGAATGTCACCCGTAAAGATGTCCATATTTTGTCAACAACAGGCTTATAGAGGTGTTTTTCTTTTCACGAACGTTCGAAATTTTGATGCACTGAAATCTTAATCGGTTCAGTTATGAAAACTAAGATATCTGGCATTTTTTTGGATTTTTTGGACCACCGGAAGGTGTCCCGCAACGGACTTGTTCTTACGCCCTTTGAACCTGACGGTACTCAATTACTTACGCGGTAAGTATCCACTTTAGGGACTTTTTGGATTGAACAAATGTTGTCGGGAATGGCCCATATACCTAGTGTAAAAAAATTGCTGATCAATCAAAATTTGAAATTATGAAAAATGTTGCCTACATCTTAGGGACGAAATCATGAGAATGGGAAGTAGGTATTTTGTTGAAATAATCTGTTTCGTTAAAATTACAGGTTTTTATTTTAAAATTACAGGTTTTTCTTTCAAATTACCCGAAGCAGTCCCTACTTAATCTCCTATATAACTAAATTTAGAGACGATTTCGGTGTTCCTTGGGTATTTTCGAAAAAATTCACTACAGTTATTCGTTTCGCGTGGAATGGAGTCAAACCATGCCGATTTTGAATTTGGTGTCTGTCTGTCTGTTTGTCTGTCCTTCAATCACGCAAAAACGGCTCAATGGATCGAACCTTTCTCCCGTATTTAAATGTTTCCGTGATCGGGGATGGACATAGGGGGGTCCACTTCCGCATCCGATGCATAGGGGTGGGGGTTTGTAGGGAAACCGAAATATAACAGAGGTAGATGGACACACCCCGAGTTTGACAGTCAGCGACGGGCCCGACAGCTTGTATCCTCTAAATTTCTTGACTAGGATCCGGAGCAATGGAGTGCAGATGTTGACTAACTGCATGATCTGAACATTGTGACTCATTTTAAAATTTTCAACGACTGTGCCGAACGTGGCGTAGCGTTGATCAGCAAATTCCTAAAAGGGAATAATATGAACTCAAGATGAGGAACAGCGGTAGTTACTGATGTTAGTTGTAGCTGAGGACAGAAAGAAAAACTCTGCAAATTCTTGACACAACGGTTTATTATCTTCTTTGAGCAGATCACTCTAATCCAATTAACGAAATGATAGATGAAACTTTAGCTCAACATCCAAATTTAATTAGCTCAACAGAAATAGGCATTGACATTTTATGTCTTTGCTTTGGCACATTGAAATAAAAAACTGTCACGAAAAAGTGTCCTCAAAAAGCGTTACCTACATTTTACGATAATTTTCACTTACAACCAAGCCGTTGCTAGGGAAAAACACCTCATAGGATATGACGTACGTGGACCGGCAGGGGGTGGATGACGTCAGACAAGTGGCCGGCAAGAACACCTCACAGGATATGATGACGTACGTGGACCCGCAGGGGGTGGATGACGTCCGACAAGTGGCCGGCAAGAACATTTCATAGGATATGACGTACGTGGACCGGCATGGGGTGGATGACGTCAGACAAGTGGCCGGCAAGAACACTTCACAGGATATGATGACGTCAGACAAGTGGCCGGCAAGAACACCTCACAGGATATAATGACGTAAGTGGACCGGCAGGGGGTGGATGACGTCAGACAAGTGGCCGGCAAGAACACCTCACAGGATATGACGTACGTGGACCGGCAGGAATGGATGACGTACGTAGACCGGCAGGAGTGGATGACGTCAGAGAGGTCAAGGGGAGTTTGTGCTCTTTTTGTTTAAACAATTTTACAGTCAGGAAACCACTATAGTGAATATTGCATTGTCATCCATCTGCGACCCATGTTTAAAATTTCATGTCTCTAGCTCAACATCCAAGTTTGATTTGTTTAAAGTTTAAACTTTAAACAAATAGGTATTGTTTAAACAATTTCAATGACAAGAAACCGACTGCATATTTCGTTGTCATCCATTATCGACCCTTGTTTAAAATTCCAAGACTCCAGCTCATCATCAAAATTTAATTTGTTTAAACAATTTTAATGACAAGAAATCGAGTGAATATTGCATACCTAATCTAGACAGAAGGGTGATCTGCTTAAAGAAGATAATAAACCGTTGTGTCGAGATTTTGCAGAGTTTTTTTATTCGTGTTTCTGAATTTTCGACGCGGGTTGGGGCGGATGAGGGTGGAGGAGAAGGCAGTGACGAGGGGGAAAAGGGGGCGTGAGTATTAATGCATCACAGCATTGTATGAAGCATTGTCTTAAGCGTAGCATTGGAGTATTCATGCATCACAGCATTGTATGAAGCATTGTCTTAAGCATAGCATTAGAGTATTAATGCATTGTCCGTATTTCATGAGCTGACTTCCGGCACATAAATTGAAATTGTGGTGGGTGTATGGACGTGAAGTGATAAAGGGGTGAGCGGGGGGAGGGTGGCGGTGGAGGATGGCGCGCTGTGGGTGGTAAGGGGGGAGGGGAGGGGAGGGGAGCGGGAGTATTAATGCATCACAACAACAAAGCTGCGGGAACAACGCCACAGAATCTGTGGCACAGAATGTGGCACAGATCCTGACCGGACTTGAGCGGAGGCGGGTGCCACACCGCCACAGTACTGAATCACCGGACTGCAACAGACCAATTTGTTCTTTGAAGCCACAGAGGTGTGATGTCCTACGAATAGGGTTGTTCCGATATCGAGGATCTTCCGATATTTGATATCGATAACGAGGGGGGATTAAACAATTTATTTCTTTTTTGCGATTCCAATGGTTCATTATCGAAGAAACCAAAATAAGTTACACTAGTTGAAAAAGTTCTGCACAAGATCAAATATAGAAATGTTAATGAAATTTTAAAGAAAAACATGTAATTATAACAGCATGAATGTAATCATACTTTGACTAAAAGTACTGTACTTACTTTTCTCATGTTTTCGTCCCTGAGAGGTTGGCAACATCTATCAAAATTTTTGATTTTGGCTGCCCCACAATTTTTTAAAAAACTAGATGGACCATTCTTGACAACTTTTGTTCAATGCAAAAAGTCTCTAAAGTGGATACTTACCGCATAAGTAATTGAGTATCGTCTGGTCGTTAGGGGGGAACTACAAGTGCGTTGCAGGATTCGTTCCGGTGGTCCACAAAATCCGAAATCAATTCCAGATAAGTATCTTAGTTTTTATAACTGAACCGTTAAGATTTCAGCGCATCAATATTTTGAACCTTCGTGAAAGTTTCGGTACTGGGATGTTCCTTAGAACGAAAATACATCGAATGCAATCGAATGTATATTTCCAATAAAATAACAACACATCTTTAAAGACGTTGGAAAGATGCAGCCGTTTCGCTAGCTTAACTTGATCAAAATGAGACGTTTGAGCCCGTAGGGGCTACTATTTCCTTCTGATTTACGGTCAGCTTCAACGGAGTCCACTCACGACTCGCCCTTCCCAGCCATAATGAGGTAGCGTGAGTTCAACAATTACCAGACTCGTTCCAACTTGGTTGATGGTCTTTTTTTTTGTGAGCAGTTTCAAAGGAGTTAAGAGCCAGATTCTTTGTTACGATCAATGAGGGAGTTTAGGGCCCATTTCGAGGAGCTTCATGAAATGAAAGAACGTGTAGCAATCGAGGTACATTACATGGAATACTTGTACGGTAACATGCAAGAAATCGGCCAACTGAGGATATAATGAAATTGTTTTCAACATTTAATAATCGTTAATAATCTGTTATGTATGGCTGCTGAGTTCAAGGGAGGTTAGGCAATGTGCCCACCCAGAGGGATATCCGGTCTGTGCTTCCACAGAACCGTATATCCCCTCGAGGGGTCGAACAAAAAGATCGAGAACAGGGGCACAGCGATCATCACAAATCGTATTTCGGTCATTCGTAATAAATACTGTCGCATTCCAGATTAGCGGCCAAGAAAAGTTTCGTTGTTCTACTCAAGGATAAGTACGTCGGTGTTACGATCGACCCGAGAAGGTCTCAGTACAGGGACCGCAGCCCGTCAAGATATTACTCGGCAGAAGAGATGGAAAACGATGGAATGATAAGGAAATTGTACCAGTTAGTATCAACTGAATTACTGACTATCAACTAAAACGTTGTGGACGAATTTGAGTGAGGTCTGTACGTAAGGGGGGGGGGGGGAGGAATAGGAGGAGGTTTGACCGTTCAATTGTATTAGCGAATTTTCGAAGCGGATTTTGGAGTCTCGGTCCAAAATGTTCAAAACTCGAAGTTCCGAAACATTTTCATACCAAAATCCGTTTCAGACCATCCTGAATTCACTGCCAAGAGACAACAAAAATCATATGTATATTATAATTTTTGGTGATTTATGAACTTTTTATCTCAATTCTATCGAGAGTTATCCGTTGTCCGTCCGGTGTGACACAAATTTCTTCGAAAATTCGTTCTTATAGCCAAGCTGCATGACTGTGGATTTTGTTTGTTTTCCCTTAGCTGACTCGGAAAAATACGTTTTTACAATTGAGAGGTAGAACAACGCGAGCGTATAGCCAAATAATCCAAAATCTCAGTTATCAATCCCTGTTTTCTCACCAGCTAAAAATTTCAATATTCTAATTATTACTGTTCGTATTAATTTTTTGTGTTCTAAGGAATTTGCCCTCGCTCCGTTCCCTGATTGTGGACGTCCTGCTTACCAACATTGTGGTCGCGTACTTGCTGGACGTGACTGGTGAAGCTTTCTGCAATAAAAGAACCCTTAAGCAGGTTATCGTCTGCTCAGTTTCGCTCAATCTCAGGAACAAACTCAGATCAATCCTCATCCGTGAGTTTGAGTCAGATAACATTTGATTTCATAGGGGCATTAAATGGCATCTTTGAGCCAAACAAATAAATTTTATTAGTTTGACCCAACGATCTGACAGAGAACAACGAATAATACGCTTTTCGCGTTGTCGAATGTTTCAATTCAGCTCATACACGAGATATTAAGGAGCAATGTAAAAACTTTTTGATTCGTGCCCTCTTGACATTGGGCTCTCAATCGGTTACCTAAGCGTTTATAAGTGTTGGCATTGTTGGGTTCGATTAGCCGTCACCCATAAGTGCTAACGAGCACAAGGCCGGTCACACACGTGCAGGTTTGCCTGCAGTTGTACCTGAACAGGTAAACCTGTGCAGACAAACGGGAGCGTGTGGGTACATACTTGCACAGGTATTCGCCTGATCTGAGACCAGTGCAGTTCGCCTGATCGAAATTCAATTCTTTTTACCTGCGCAGGTCGGTAAACATGAGCGTTTGTGAGGGCTCACCTGACGCCTACACAGGTTTCAGTTTAGTTTTCATCATTGGCTCGTTGGGTCTCCTTCGTTAATATTCTCTCCTCTCTTTGTATTGTGTTCAGTTTTCTCCTTTGTGCTCATTAACTTTTGGTATACCGATTCACTCATTCTGAAATAATTCCGATAGCCTTCACGTTCGACTAACAAATCTTTCACTAAATTTACATGAGTGAATCTGTTTCCCTTCAAAAACCACTCTTTTGACCACTTTTGGCGTTGCTTTTTCTTTTCCTCTTTATTTAATATTAATAATAGTCCGGCAAACGCGACGTCATCGTCGGGTGGCATGATGGAGCAAACTGACCTGTCAGATATATCCGGTATATATACCGGATCGTGTGTTGGAGTGACGTTCTGTGTAATGGTTTGCTAAGTTGTTTCCTTCCCGTGTTTTTGATTCCACCGTTTAGAGGGTGAAGACAGACCAAGAAATCCCTCTGGGTGGGCAGAATTGCATAACCTCCCTGGGTTACAGGGGACACTCAGCAAACCACAAATCACATGGTAGCAATGCGTGGTTGCTAGGTTTGTGCTGGATTAGCCTCGATACCTCCTCGACTCTTTTTTAAGAGCTTTAAGTAGCTCTAAGGGAGTCTTATAGTAGGGATCTCTTATAGTAGGGACCAAACCCATTAAATGCAAATTTTGCGAATAAGCATTTATATTGGCATTATTAAATTTCATTCTCTTTTCCAATTTTTTACATTCTAACTGTCTATGCCTCTATTATTCATTGGGTAGTCTTCTATTTTCAATTTTCTTTTTTCTATCCCCTGCCAATATCCAATGCCAAACCTCCACGGGTTACAGGGGCAACACAGCAAACCAAACATTACATCTGTCAGGTTTACCTGTACAGGTACAACTGTTCCGGTACACCTGCAGGCAAACCTGCACGTATGCGGCCGGCTTAATAGGGAAGGCAGTGAACAAAATTTGTTTATTTAATACCGCACGCATTTCATTATTTTTCGCAGGTAAACCTACACCCACCTAACAGATATACCTAACACAGGTACAATAATTCTAGCAATTACGCTTGACAATTGTATTTACTCTGAAATATTCTCACTCACCGGATTTCTCTTTGGCATCCAGGAGCACTCCATCTTGTAGATGGCTCTTGAGGGCCACCCTGAGCTCAGCAGTCTGCTGTTTGCAGTTCGGAGTGTCTACACGGCTCTGGACGACGAATGAAAAGAGCGCCAACGGCCCCAGCTGCTTCTCTCCTTCGCTACCTGTCACCAACAATCCCGTTAACAAATTGTACTACTGTGTCATGATAAAACAAACAAATAATTTTCAAATTGATAATTTCCAAATTAAGAACGAAGGGGTTTTTGCGTGTTGTTTTGCTGTTGGTGTATGATTGGAATAAGTTCTACTGTCGTTATCTGTGATTACGTTGTTTAGCAGCATAGTAGAAGTATTCCCAATTAATTGCTCCCAAAGAGTGAGGAACAGAGAAGGTTAAAAGACGCTGCAAGGTAAGTAGTGACACACGTAAGAGATGCAATCCTGACAAAGTAACTCTTTTTCCAACAACAGTCATTTAATCACAGATTGAAAACGACGATACTCAAAGCAGTTCTGATATTGCAAATCAGTCGTTTCATAGGACATGGGCAACCAAATAGGGAACACCTGGAAGTATTCACAGACAACCTCCGAACAGCTGGCGACCAATTACTCTGTTACTGAAATCACCTGTTATTGAACCCTATTATGCCACGAACTTCTTAACGATTAAAAATTGTTCCACCACAAATCCTAGAACGTAGGAATCGTACTATTGGCGCAAAAAGGCTGTTCAAGAAATCAATCAGTTATTTCGGACCACAATTACGATTTGTGTCTGATAGGTACTGAGGAAGAGCAACCATTCAGAAAACAGTGCTATTTTGCTGATGTCTCTGTGAAACACGCCAAGACGGTCTTCACTGACGTCTAAGTACGTAAGTGCATCGATTCATTGATCGAGCCGAAGCCTATTTCACAAAAAGCCACAAGTAAACAAATAATAATGACGCGCAGTGTGAAAGAACGAGTGTTTCTCCACGAGAGAAAATACAAGCGGAGAAAAGTTGCTATTGTTCAGTGAAAGTTACCTACAAGATTGATGAGCCATTGTTAATGAAATCATTGATGCGTTTGACATTCGTGATAGATTCCGTTTACACGAGTTTGTTGTTTAATAGTTTGTTTCGTGGAGTTCAGCTCCTCATACAGTAGTTAGTATGAGTTTCATGGTAGAATGAGGAGAAAGAGACAAGCGAAGATGAGGGAAGTTATGTCCGTTCTGTTTGGCACCTTCGATTCCTCCTATTTTGAATATGAGGTATTTGATCAGAACGGGTGTGATTGATTTCTGGATTCAGTGCGGTTTTAGCCGTAACGAGTTTCGAACGGGAGGACAAGCAGTGTTAGGTCTGGTCAACAATCTTACAATTAATTGCTGAATTCAATCCAGAAGTCCTCCGATGTAACCCTACGTAATTGTATTTCCCTAAGTACTCCGATTGGGTCTTCGATAATCAGAGATGGTGACGGGAATCCCGTCACGGGATCCTTTCATCCCCATTTGGGGTCACGCGTTGTTGTCAAGTGCGTCAAACCACTATGGGCTTCACAGCCGTCTAAAACCGTCTCGTCGTCCGTAAGGGGTTAAAAGCTTCGCTCGGCCGGTTCAGCGGGAGGGCTTAAGTTACTGGAAGGCGGTAACCAAGGGAAACCTTATCGGGGACAAAACTAGTTCGGGTCGAGACAAAATGGAATAAGAAAAGCTCTGCAAAATTTTCCAATGAATGGGCTAAAAAATTGTTCGAATAGGTGACCAGTTGGTCATCTCCGAACGTTGTTGGTATCGATGAAATATGTTTAGGTTGTTAAGTTAGGCAAATAATAAAATAATAAAATAAAATTACAATAATAATAAAATAAATAATTATTTAAAAAATTAAAACTAGGTAACAAAACAAAAACAAAACAAAAAAAACAAAACTAGGTAATTTAAAAAATTAAAACTAGGTAACAAAAGAAAAAAAAAATTAAAACTAGGTAACAAAATTAAGATAGGTAACAATAAATTTAAGATTCAATGTCAGATACGCCTGTGGCTTAGAGCAAGGTACGTTGGAGCAATAGGGTGACGGTAGATACTGGGTATACCATTGTACGCAGGCGTTCCCATCAGGGAATTACGCCCCTCCACGACCATCCGTTAAATTACCAGCAGTTGGTCCTATGTACTGACAGTTTATGTCAATTTATGAATCTTTCAAGGATTTGAATGTTATGATTTGAAAGCAGATTTACCTTTCAATTTGAAGCCTAGTAAAGTGTATCTCTTAGTTTTATGGTTAAGAACGGTGGGCAAAGTTCGATAATATTGGCAGCTGAAGGGTAGATTGAGTTGGTACTATACTTTGAAAACCCACTGCTAAGTAGTCTTCATGAATGAAGTCTTCATCCTGAATCGAAAATGCACTAGAAAACAGGAGCCTTCAAATTAACTGACATGAGGGAAGTCGTGTATTTGCGTGTTTACAATTTGGACATTTTAAACCGGATATACACTTTTCCTCAATTTTTTATTTCATGCACCCAAATTAAGTTTTCTCCGTGAAGAGCTCACGAGAGGCCACAAAATTCGTTCAGGTTCCCCAATCAATAAGTTCTCAGGTTTTGATTTGTACCTTGGCATGGGTAAGTTATGGTATAAGTGACCGATTGCAAGACACCATAACTCGAAATCATCAACTTTGGGTGGTGGAGACGCTGGGGACCAGGACTGCAGTTTGTCCACGGGGGGATTTTCTACCAACTTTACGGGGCTCTGATATTGGATTGGAAAATGACACTCTGGTGGCACCCAAAGTTGTTATCCAGGGACAATTCGAGTTGGGAAATTATTGGACGGCATCCATCAGAACTAAAAAGCCTCGTTGGGATCCACGACTGATAAGAGGCGTGAAATGATGATTTCGTCACCCAACTGTGGCACGTTCAGAATACCGAGCATACAATTACAGTTGAGAACCTTTTTTTCCAGGGCACGGGCTGAGGTCAAGGTTAGCTTTTTGTCGGTATAGTGAAGCCTTCTGTTCTTCACGTCGAATCCGGGATCGAAGACGAGACGCGGTCGTGGGAAGGAAACAGAGCTCGATGAAGCGTCGAAAAAGCAATTTTTTGTAGCATCGCCGTCTCAGCAGCTTCACTCACAACAAGCCGAGGATGGATATCGACGTTCCGATATACTCGAAATATCGAGTATGGTACCTGTACCACTTCCTATGTTTAACAAATACCAATGTTCTATAATAAGAGGTGATGCATTAGTTAAATAAGTTTAATAGGGTTAATTGTGGCGTAGGAAGCACTTCTACCGTCTGCGACTCTTGCACTCGTTTAATCTCTTAAATTGGATGATAGACTGCCCACACTCACTGTATCACTCATTCGCTCTACAAAGTTTATTTACTGATTGGGGGCCTATTATTTTCAACGGAGTCCCGCAACAAGGGCAGTTACCTCTATTGAAGTGATTGTGTGGGGACCTAACAGGTGAACTATTAACGCATTAGGGCTGATTCAACAAGAAATAGACTGCGTGGTGGAAAAAAATGTCTCTTCTCATAAGGGGCTTCTAATCATTCAAAATACGATATCAATTCGTCGAATCATAATAAAGCTCTACAAATTCTTGACACAACGGTTTATCATCTCCTTTGTACTGATCACTGATCTGTGTAGATCACAGTGATCTGCATACAATATCCGTAATTGGAGAATGGGCCAACCAATGGTTAAAATAGGCGTAACCAGCTCAGTCTATAAATTATTTAAATTAATGATGAGTGAAATCATTATTTTGCGCAATACTCGGCTTAAAAGAGATCGTCGAGGACCACCTTGTGGGCTTGTCACTAGCCACTAGTGAATAATGTTATAGAAAATTATTACCTAATCTATGGATCAAATTAATATTGAATATTATTTATCAATGGATAAATAAATCTAAATTGTTAATGTGATAAGAAGGATGGTGTGGAAGGCGGGGGGGGATAATGTGTGCTATTAACGTCTGTCGATCATGAGGTGACTTACCCCACATTAATTGGAATTGGGAATTGTGAGTAGGTGATAAAGAGGAAAGCGAGGAGTGGAGCGGGACGATGGAGAAGGTTGATGACAGGGAGCGGGGTTGTCTCCACCCACCGCCACAACTGCTTAAATTTAAATTGTGGGTGAATGTGAATGAGAGGGTGAGGGTGAGGTGAATGAAGTGGGTGAGAGAAAGGAAAGCGTGCGGATGTGGGTGGTTGATGAGGGGAGGCGGGAGTTGTCTCTCAATCAATGTTCTCTCCCCTTCACCAACCACCGCCGCAACTGCTTAAATTTAAATTGTGGGTGAATGTGAATGTGGAAGTGGGTGAGAAAGAGGAAATCGGGCGGGTGTGGGTGGTTGATGAGGGGGAGGCGGGAGTTGTCTAGAACAAAAAAAATTTTTGTTGACTTAACTTTTTGTTGACTTGTGAAGGGGAGAGAACATAACTGCTTAAATTTAAATTGTGGGTGAATGTGAATTTGGAAGTGGGTGACAAAGGGGAAATTGGGCGGGTGTGGGTGGTTGTCTCTTAACCATTACGCTCTCGGTCATAAGATTTGTTTTCCGCCTACGCTTTGATGACCACGTTACACCGTACTACCTGAAATTATCATGGCTCAAGATACCTGAGAGAGAAAAAAACTTGCCATAGCCACTATGTTGTTCAAGATAATGAAATTTGAGAAACCTAAATACCTATACGACAAATACCTTTTTTTAAACGAAATCCACAACACACAAACCCGAAAAGCGTCTACCACTCTACAACTTCCAATTCATAACACTATTCTGTACAGTAAATCCTTTCATCTCCAATCAATTAAAATATATAATGATAATGCTAGCCTGTTCGATACGAATACCTCAGTCAAGTCTTTTCAAGCCAAATTCAAAAATGTATTACTCGAAGCATATAAAGATTAATGTTCAGTCGTACCTTCCATACTAGAAGTGATCTGTTCAGTTTATTTATTTATAACTTTCGTTTAGTTTCGCGTTTTTGTTATTATTTTTATTTTCTATATGTAACACACCTATTGATGATGTATTTACGATGTACGAGAACTTATACCTAATTTGTACAGGGTGGGTGGAATAGAGGACTTTCATAGTCCTAACCCTTCCCTGTTTGTATAAATAAAGTCCGTCAATCAATCAATCAATCTCTCAATTCGAAGGGATGAACATGTGACTCCATTGTACAAGAAGTTGGAATGGTGGAAAATTATGCAAAGAAGGGATTACAGAATCGCAATAATGATGCTAGAATCGCCCACATGAATACTAGATATAAAGCAGTAGCATTAGAAATTGGAGATGGGTTGTGACAGCTTCTTTCTGTCACAATAACAACCTGTTCCTGTTCCTTTCTAGTACCTGATACTTTTACCTGATACTTGTCACAGCTAAGATCCTAAAATGCTCAGTAACGAGAATGTTCCCTCCTCTAGTCCTCACTCGTTCGGATCCGACTGCCTTCCTCGTCACCCTCGAAAATATTTTTTCTAGGATCTTCAGCTCCCCTATTTTGGGTATTCCAAAATATTCGTGGCAGGAAACGAGGAAACGTTCCATCGAACTGTTAATTAAAAGATTCATTTTTTTCTTTTTTTTTTAGCGAATTTTTGAAGAAAATGTAGTTTTGTTCTCGGTCCAAAATGTCTTTTGACTTTACCTTCGTGTTCAGCGTTGAAATGTTCAAAAGCTGAGGGGAGATTTAGGGTGTTGAGGGGGTGGGGGTACACCCTAAATTCTGAAAATAAAACGGTCTGTCAAGTGACACCTCATTTTAAAGGTTTTTACACGCTGAATAAGATGGTGATGTCAGAATTGCTATATCTTATTCCGCTCTCAAAGTGGAGCACTTTGAAGATGAAGAAACGTGGTTGATTCTTGAGATGTTCTTCATGGACGTCATGTTCTTTAAGCATATTATGTACGAGATAGAAACTAGACACGATCAGCCCTTATTTCAATATATTTCCGTGATCTTTTTCCTTAATAATGAACGAATGAACTAGACACGATCAGCCCTTATTTCAATATATTTCCGTGATCTTTTTCCTTAATAATGAACGATGTGTTCCCCTCAGCCGGAGTGAGCCAGCAAATCCCTTCTAACCCGACGTTATTCATTCGTCCGCTAAAGCCCTTTTCTTCGAATGAGACCCCATTTCCATCATATTATCCTCTTCATTTCCAATAAGTCTTAATTCCAAACCGCCCATGAAGATTCGAAATAAAAAAATTCCACGACGAGGGAAGTATTTCTACGTGAATTTCATCTACTACCACCCGTCACGTATGGCGTGTCTATACCGTAGCTGTATTAAGCTGTACGATTCAAGGAAACGAATTCATCTGCGCTTATTGTTCCCAACCACAAGTTCTGCTCTTCAACCACAGCTTCTTAGAATCGGGCAGTGATACACTCACTCATTTTCACAGAACTTGCTAGAATGAGCTGCGCCTTTTGGTTTATTACTAGTATCTTCGATAATCAACCTTTAAAATCGCCCAAGAAGAAAAAAAAAATTAATTCCTCTCAAAATTTGAGGGTTAACGTTTCAAGATACCTACGTAGATTCCAAAAATTGAAAAAAAGTCCGTCCGTCCGTTGCGCTGAAATTTACGAAATCTGTTCACGGCTTCGGACCAACCCCACAATGATCCTTGAAACTTTTCATAACCGTAAGTCAATGGCAAAAGGTTCAAAACAAATTTTGAAATTTGAAAAAATTCATATCTCAGAAAATTTACATAAAATTTAATTTAAATAGAACGAATTTTTAGTTCACATTTTAGCCTGTCGATTCATACTCGCCCTCCCGATCCCGAGTTAATTAATAATAATTAATAATAATAATCGATAATCTTTATAAATAACTAGCTGTCGGGCCCGTCCCAGACGGGCAGAACTCGGGATGGATCCATCTGCTATTCTTACCTGTCGCTTTACGGATTATACCTCATACATGTCCCTTTACTGAACCTTATAATCTTAAATACCAAAAATAATATTCATCTGTCTCAGGGGAAGGAAGAATTAAAGATTTTTATATTTCCAGCCACCAAATTCAAAATCGGCATGGTTCGACTCCATTTCACGCGAAACGAATAACTGTACCTAGTGAAATTTGTCGAAAATACCCAAGGAACACGAAAATCGTCTTTAGAGAAACAACTTTATTTAGGAACATACTCGTAGAACTAACAAGAGTTATGTATCATTTATAATAATTAATAATAATTGACTGTACTTGATAATTATTAGGTAATAAGTAATGAATGATAATTCATTGATAATAATGTACTTGGTAATTATTAGGTAATAAGTAATGAATGATAATATCAAATAATGATCATTTAGTGATCTACGCAGAAGGGAGGTCCGCACAAAAAAGATAATTAACCGTTGTGTCAAGAATTTGCAGTTTTTCCTGTCTGAATTCTTTATTAAGTAGGTACCTACATCATTTACTCGACAAGTTTGCAATGGTCAACAACACGTAAATGTGTCGCACGATCAACGAATACTGTTCATGAACAACAGCCATCACCAGATGATGATGATTGTTGCAATTCAAAAATAGGGGGAAAAAAAGAATGGAGGCCAGATATCTGATTTGACCGTAAGATTAGATCTGGACGGGAAATACTTACATCGGCCTTGCGAGAGGTCTCCAAGTCTCGCTAGCATGTCATGATCACCTATTCCAAGTCGCGCATAACGTCACATTACTACCAAAATCATAACGCAAACACTAAGAACACGTATCATAATCTCATTGGGAATACGTACATTTTCATACGTGTCAACTCCAAAATGGAAATTCAAACACAATTGTATGTACCGTAAGCATTCAGAACAATAATTCGACCATGCGGGAAGGTCTGCCATTGAAAAATCTGATACTAAAGGAAGAATTGTAGTCACAGTAGGCAATCTTCCTGATTGGTCAATTGGATGAAGCTTTACAGATAGCTCTTTGACTGGGATAGAATTGGTTTTGAGCTCTGCAGCCTCAAATGCTGTTGGGCTTTACCCCGTAGTAACTAACGGCGTGAACAAATTTCGAACAAATTGGCATAAAAGAGGTTTTGCATTTCACCTCTTCACATACCTATAAACCGAATAATAACCGTTTATACGGTTATCAACCGAAGAGAAAATGTTATCTGTGATTGCGGTCATCTGAAAGGTAGCTGGGAACACCGGGTGATGAAATGTTTGATAAGTTAGTAAGTAAAGTAACAAGTCCATCCAATTAAGTAACCTCATTACTCGCTGTAAATATAGAGGCGTGGAATGACATGTTCATTTTCATAGACAACAACAATATTAAAGTACCTATAAAAAATAATTTACGACGGAAATTAGATAAGATAGATACTTGAAAATGTTATCGTACCATCGATTGGCCATATCATGATTATATTGACAAAAAAATTGACAAGCAAATTGTATATTTTGAAAGTTATAATGGTTATTTTGAATTGTGAAATCTTCATTTGAAAGGTAAATTTATTAATTTAGTGTTAATTATGAAGTATGATACGTAATTATTGAATTAGAACATTCCATAGACCATGGCATGTTATGGCTGTATGTAATATGACATAACAAATTTAAGAAAAAAATACAATAATTCGAATAGGAAATGTTCCTAGTGAATAGAAAATTATTGCTATTTGGTGATTCAAATGTTCCCTCAACAAATACCTCCACCTGGTATGCTCTCTGGAAGTGAATTGCAACGATTTCAGCAATTGTTAGGGCACCACACATTAGTAAACACTTATTAATAGCGCTACTACCGCACATGCGTATACATGGCTGAATGACGAAGAATTAGGCGTTCGATATACGTGATTACCTATATTCATTTTGTCGGGCTGTTTCATTACCGGATGCTAACAAGCTGAAGATCAGTCATGACAACGGCCAAGACAACGGCTATTCCAAAGACCCTCCATCGTGAGTATAATAATAATTTATTATACCTACATGGTGATTATACACTTGATTAATTATGACTCTCCCCCACGGCCTTAGACGTTAAACCGTCACTGTTTGAAATGTCTTCGGCCGTTCTATGGCCTCATTCGATTTGTGATTTCAGTTTGAGCCGGTCTGGACTTATCAGAACGTGAAGGAACTTATCAGGTCTTCCACCACATAGTGGATGAACAGAACGTCGGATTGATGAGCCTTGAGATGGATTCGGGGGAACTAACCAAATAAAAATAAACATAAATGTAACGACATAGTGATTTTACGATGACTTAAATGATTGACGCTGTGCGGTCACATCTCTACCTCACGCACGGGTATAGGTATGTATTGACCTATTTCATCAATAACTAATAAGTTATTAGTAAAATTAGTAATAACTAATGTTTAACGACAACTACCATTTAAAAAAAATAATAAATCATTCAAAGCTTTAGTAACAGTAGAACACCAATTTAAGTTGAAAACCAATATTTTACAGGAAACGAAAAAACTTCCGAAATTACTTTCATGAAGGTTGTTCAGGTCTGCGTGGGTTTGATTGCATGCTGAAGCGCATAATGAGTTATGACTAACTACTCGTAGTTTTGGTTGAAATTCAAGTTTATGCGGTTAAAAATTAGGTTTGGTTGAATTTTAGTTGAAATTAACTTTACTCTTAAATGACACAACTAGGTAAAATTTAGTTTAAAAATTTGACTTACATGGTGCAACAGTGCAAAACCGTGTAAGTCGAAGTTTTTAAATGGTATAGGTACCATCCTTCAAATTTTGAAGGAATTTATAGTTTCGTCTATTAAAAATGAACATTACATGTATACATTTTATACATGTAGTACATTACTACGTAGGATTTACATTACTTACATTAAGTACTAACTACTGATTTAGTAATTCAATTAAGCGACTGATGAAAACTAAAGATGTTTAGTTTGAAGCAGAACATGATCGAGTTTTCGACAAGCAAGTCCAAACTGACTAGTAATTATTTTGAAGTCATCATTTCCTGTAGGGGCTACGTTACTATTAGGTGATCGGGGAAAGATCTGTCTTTCAACGCTCAACTCAAATTTCTGATGTCACAGCAGAAAAGGTAATTCTCGCTATAAAACAAAAATCAGATGAATACACCGAGTAAACAATACCTCATCAGCAAATCGTTGAGACCTCATTTCAGCAATCCGTTCAAAAAAAAAAAAAAAAAAACTAAACTACCTCTACGTGTTCCTAACTGATGTTCTGCTGAAAGTGTAAGTCATGAGGAGGCTAGATACATCTAACTTATATACCTACTAACCTTACATCTAACTTAATTACTCCCTTACTGAGGAAAAAATCTGTTCATGGATATGTCTGTTAGCTTTAGGAGCCATTCAGCTGATATTGGGCCTATTCTGCTGAAAGTGTATGTCCTAAGGAGGCTACATACCAACAACAGCTTCATAGTGTGAACTGCATAGAAAATAAGCCACTCAGGAGTATAACATTGCCCATTGCTCTTTATTGTTATCGCGTTACATTTTGGTTTATTATCTTCGATAATGAACCATTGGAATCGCCCAAAGAAAAACATTTTTAACCTCCCCTCAAAATTTGTTGGGCACTTTGCCCAGTTAGCGTTGAGTTAAAATTACGAAATTTTTATTATGGGTTCCGACCAACCCCACAATGGTCCTCGAAACTTTTCATAACCTTAGGTCAAGGGGAAGGGGTTCACTTTTTTCGACTTCCATCTAAATAAAATACATTCAACTGTGAATCGGAACTTGAAAATAGGTTAATAAGATGTAATAAAGTAGTTATCAGACTTTTTATTTGCAAACAGCTCATTATCAGTCTCAAATTGCAATAAGTACTTAAGTAAAAAGGTATGAAAACTATAGGCGAAAACTCATTGTCAGAAAATTGACATTACAGTTGGGCTTAGGTACCTATTTACATAGTTTTTGACCTTTTCATGTCTTTGCTTTGGCACATAAACTGAAACGGAAAAAATTTGTTCCCTTGATTCACCCTTTCCCTCAGATCACGACAGAACACAAGCGACCGGCGGGCCACTACGTCAGAGCCTATGACGCACGAGCGTATGACGTCAGACTGGACGCTTTGACGTACTAGTTGACCTTCTGACAGCCCTCTGACGTCATAGGCTCTTACGGCATAGGCATTGACGTACTATTTAGCCTTCTGCCAGCCGTCTGACGTCATACGCTCGTGCGTCATAGGCTCTGACGTAGTGGCCCGCCGGTTGCTTGTGTTCTGACGTGATCTGAGGGAAAGGGTGAATCAAGGGAACAAATTTTTCCGTTTCAGTTTATGTGCCAAAGCAAAGACATGAAAATGTCAAAAACTAAAAATAATTTTTCTATAAAACATTCGAAATTGCCTTCATTTCCGTAGCACGAAACGTACCTCAGAACAAAATCGAAGATAATAAACCAAAAAACTCGACATCACTAAAACCATATGATGTTCCAAACAGCTCGTTAGTATGAAAATTGACCTGTATTTCAACCGTTTGATTCGCGATCTTGTCGACTATTAGTGCAGTGTCGACTTCTGAAGCATTACCTTAAATACAAATTATTAACACCTAACAATAAATTATAATAATTTTCACTAGGTACTTGATAAAACTATTAATAATTAGTGATAATTCATAATAATAATTAATCTAACATTTAGGATCTAGACATTTAGACCTAGTGATCTAGACAGAAGGGTGATTTGTACAAAGAAGATAATGAACCGTTGTGTCAAGAATTTGCAGAGTTTTTTTCACGTGTAGCAAAATTGTGCATGTCCCCCAGCGGTACGATATATCCATGTTAAAAGGACCTCAAGCTCAGGCGGAATTTTGTTAAATTGATACTCACCAGAGTTTATTAAATTCCGTTATTTCCCATATTGTGTAATGTTCAAAATGTCGAAAATGTTCAGAAATGTTAACCCGTGTTGTTATGCCCCTTCTGATTTGGGGTTATCAAAGGTTTCAAGGGTCTCAGTACCAAAATTTGAGGGGCGAGTACACAGATCAGTAAGTACTTTGGATTATCTTGGAACTCTGAAGACGAACTTTGCATATTGTCAGTATGCAAAGTTCGTCTTCAGAGTTCCAAGATAATCCAAAGTACTTACTGATCTGTGTACTCGCCTCTCAAATTTTGGTACTGAGACCCTATAATATATTACGATGAACATACATTTATCATCCTTTAATTAATTTAATTAACCAACAAGACGTTGAACCAATAACCAGCTTTTGTGTTCCTCCACCCTCACCCAAATGAACAAAGTGAACGTGATCCAGGATTGGCAGTATAAGCGTAGGTACGTATTTATTTATAGAAAATTCAATGAAAATGATGAAAAGTTTTGTAATAAACGCTTTCTCTCTCTCTCTTTCTCCTTGTGTCTATGAATGAGGAATGTTTTTGGATAAGAAAACTGATTGTGAACAGGATCAAAGATGAATTAGGTAAATTTTATTGGTCGTACACAAACATTCGTCCATATCGTCCGTTTTCCATTGAATTCAGTCACCTATTCTGCCCTGTTAAATCAAAACGCCTCAAGTCCAATGTTTACGAAAATAGGGTTTTTACGGAACCCCCCCCCCCCCCTATTTTGGGCCTGGCTTTTCGATGGTGAAGTCCAAATTTCACAATTCGAACCGGAATTGGGGGAACTTCTGACCATAAACATACGAAAATTGGTCAATGTTAAGGTAAAACACCTCAACTCTAGGATGAAAATGCCTCAAAACTTATTTATTTTCGCGCTAGTGTTAAGGTAAAGCGCCTCAACTCACCAAAATATTGAGATGAGGCGTTTTACCTACAAAAATGTTCCATTATTTTGGGCGTTTTCCTAACAAAACATCCGGTTGAGTGAGTTGTTTACGTTAAGGTGACTGCCTCACGAGCAAGTTGAGGCATTTCACCTAAACAAACAATCTCAAAACGGAAGGTGGAAATTTTAAAATCGTCTTAACTGCAATTGATCGATTACTTTGCGAGTTATTCCTTTCACCGTTGAATTGGTTGAAGTCATATCGGTGTCTCACCAAAATGTGGGGTTTTTATAATGAGGTGTAGTCAACTTACATCAAAGGTGTCAGTGAAAAACTTTGAGGCGAATTTCTGCAATGTTTTGAATTTTGAGTTGAGGCGTTTGAATGAGGAATGTTTGTGAATGTAAAAGCTCAATGTGAACACGATCAAAGATGAATTTATTGGTCGTCCACCAACATTTGTTCATTTCGTCCGTTTTCTATTGAATTCCGTCACCTATTGATAAAATCATTTCCGTATTCACCTCGTCTGCCGACCAACAATCGACTGTCCGTTCATTTATCCAAATTGAAATTTGTCATCACCTGGAAGTAGCGAAACGAAGTACGACGATCCGTTGCGGTTGGCGGCGGACATGACGTTCAGTGTTGGATCATCGCGCGCGGGAAAACGCCGACTGAGCTCGCGGCATCGCACTCTCCGGAACTCCCCCACTTCGGGGAAGACGATGATGCCGGACGCCCCGCCGACGGAAGGTCGTCATGGAAACGGAGGCGGCGATCGCGGTCATTATAGTTAGGTACGCTCCCCCGAACTGTTACTGAGGAGTGGGAAACTCCAATTTCCAATCTAAAGCGCTGCACATTTTTGGACAGTGGTTTATTAACTTCAGTACAGATCACCCTTCTCTCTAGGGATCACTGAAGATGAATAAGAAGAAGAAAACATGTTTATTAGGAATAAGTTCCTCAATTAATTACAATTGTGTAAATAAAATACAAGTTGGTAAGCACGATTTATTTTATTTTATTTATTTCAAGTTTCAATACAATAATATACATATAAATCGCATGAATTCACTATTAAACCTTATATAGGGCCTATAGTATAGGCAATGCCCGTCGCGCCCCGCAAGAGCCGATCTAAGAAAATAGGTACCTATCACGCAAACAACATATTCAGAAACATCTCATTTCTAGATTTCTAGATTCCGAGAACATTCATCTCATGAGTAGATATTCAGAATGATATTCTCAGCCTCTTGTACCCCTAGCTTAATTAGCCATGAAAAAATTAGTTTCTTATAAGATGGGCGGTAATAAAGAGTAGTCGATCTTAACTCACTTGTCAAACGGCGATGCAACATGTAAATAATAAATTGAGGGCTCCTGGTTGTCAGCGTCAAAGCTGGCTTAGGGTTACCCACATTACCTACCAATCTAAAGCGTGTACCATAATCATGGCTGTGCAAGTCCAAAACGACGTTAGGAGATTTATAATACAACAGTAGGAGGGACTTTATGAATAGTTGTCTAATGGTGAAAACCTTAAAGTCACTGTACAGACGCACACCAGGATATAAACTAGGTTTTTTCAGACTTATTCTTATTAATAGTCTCTGAAGCACACTGATCTTCTCCAAGCTGGTAGGATACGTACCCCCCCGTGCAACAATCCCGTACACTAAATCGTATAGGTATACAGGGTGTATCGCAAGTAGATGACAATACGCAAGATAGAGAAACTAAAACTAGATCAAAGATGTACCAAGTTAAACGCCGCCAACTCGCCAACTGCATGTTTCTACCTCATTCCGTTCCACAGATATGCCCTTTCAAAGGTTATTTCGAGAAAACCGTATTTTTCATTAGAAACTTCAATTTCCTCCACTTTCCCACATTGTTTTTCAACTTTCCATCCCAGTTTTGAAATGAGCATTAAATTTTCTTCAAGGCTAGTGCACTCACAATGTTCACAGGTTTCTTTTTAAGCCGCAATAACAGATCAAGAAATAAAATGTTTAAAAAAAGTGTAGTTAGTGACAAAGTTTCGAGAATCACTACCTACTCTAAAAAAAAAAAAAAAAAAAAAAAAAATACTGCAAGCTGTTGAATCTCACAAAAGTTGTAAAATTTAACTTTAATTTTATGTAAATTACAAAGATATCTACTAGGGAGGTGATTGAAACCTAAAAGATCGTGAGGAACGTCTGGCATGATTTTTTTGATTAAGTTTTTGTTTACTTATTATGGACTATATTCGCATTACTGTTTGTTTACCTTATCTCTCTCATTCTTCGTCGGCTTACTTTGTGTTATGAATAATAATAATTGTCAGTTTCGTTCAAATCAAGATAAAATATTAATTGAACATACACATGGCTATAAGAGTGAATTTTCGAAGAAATAGCCGGTTTTATGTCAAATGTCTCGATTTTACTGGTTTTATAACAAAGGTTGTCACTTTTTAAGCCGAGTAACACCTCAGTTTATAGATTCTTCAACGTTGGTGAAGTCAGAATGGCGATAGCTCAATCCTTTATCAGATTAGAGCAGAAGAACCGTGAAGAACATTTCAAGAAACAACCACGTTTCTTCATCAAAATGCTCCACTTTGAGAACGGGTCTATTAGCCGGAGTGTGAACGAATCTATTCGAGAGATCTATTGAAACTTCGTCACCACAAATCGAACGGACTATTGGCCATATAAATATCTGAGAGCATTTCAGAAGGGGATACCTTTAAGAGTTTTTAGTTACCTACAGAAAGAAAAAAAATCCGCAGTCATGCAGCATGCATATATGCTTTTATATATAAGAGCAAATTTTAGAAGAAAACTGGTTTTATGGAAAATGTCTTCGCTGAAGGACATCCATGAAGAACATCTTGAATACGAGTACATATCAACAACGTTTCTTCATCTTTAAAGTGCTCCAGTTAAGAGAACGGATCAAGATATTGCCATTCTGACTTCACCATCCTCATGTTCAACGTAAAAACCCCTTTAAAATGAGGTGCCACTTGTCAGACTGTTTCATTCTGGAATTTATGGGAAATTTCCCCCCTTAAAACTCCCCCCCCCCGTCACCCATCATAGACCATTCATTATAGAGTCTATAATATATAGACCATCACTGGACTAGTTCCCCCTCACCCCACCACACATACGCACACTCATCGGGAGATGACTACCTGGTCTCCTATTGTGACGTAATTTTAGCTCATCCCTCCAATTATATTGTATAGTTATCACAATGTGATAACTATACAATATAATGCATACAATATCCATGTCATGGATATTGTATGCAGAACAGTGATCTTGACAGACAGGTGATCTGTACAGAAGATAATAAACCACTGTCCTAAATTTGCATCGTATTTTTTCTTGAACACGCACCTGTAAGTAGGCAACTGCTAGACAGAATGCTGTGAACGTCTGTTTGTTCCTGTTCGTTATCTAGCGTCGGTAGGTTGCCATTTATGTAATTTATTTACGCATAACTCATTGTCAATAAATAGTTTCTGAGATGAGAGGTGTTTTCGCGTGACTCGACTCGGTCCAACTCCTTCAAAAATACACTCTTGGGAAGGCGAGGGAACGATAAATTTTAAGCAGAAACGGTGAAGATCCTCGGTATATTTGGATGTTGAGGAGGTATTTCTTTGAAAATATTCAAGGTTTACGATTCACGGAAGTGAAACGGTACTCGAAGGGGGTACGTGATGAATATCTAATGAAGGGAAGATAGCGAGTCTATTGAAGGCAGGGCATCCCCTGAACAGTCTGTAAGCTCCAACGTTAATTATGGAGAGCCCACACTCAACGTTGGCAGGTGAAATTATATGGTTTATTCGGATTTGAACTGTGTAACCTTGTGGAATGGATGTTCTAGTGCACTTGGGGTTTCATCAATGTGGCTTTGACTCGATAACAAGCGAAGGCTCTAAGAATGGAACCGGTGTGCGGTGTTTGTTTGGGACCGCAGAGGTGAAACCAAGAAACCATAGACAGAAGGAGCGCGAATCAAACGGTAGAACTTCAGGAATATCCAATTTCATGCAATTTTCAAGTGGTTTTGTGATATCAAGCCTCTTGTTCTGAGATACTTTTTGCATTTATGTTAAGATGGCAATTTCGAATTGTGGGTAGGTACTTCTTATAAATTAGGGTGGTCCGTGAAGAGGATAATAGCACATTGTCCAAGAGTTTGGAGCGTTTTGGCATGGATGTGTCTTATGGCTGGGGGTCATTCCAAAATTTGCGTGATACGAATTTGCGTGATAAAAATGTGCGTGGTGCAAATTTGTGGGATACTCCTGAGTGGATCTTTAAGCTATTTTCCTTGCCATTCACTCTAAGAATTGTAATTTGGTAAGTAGCCTCCTTAGCCCAGACACCGGATCAGCTGAGTGGCTCCTAAAGCTAATTTCTACGCTATTCATTCTATGACGCTGTAATTTGGTATAAAGCCTCCTTACGACTTACAATTCTAGCAGAATGGGCCAAGGACCAGCTGAGTGCCTCCTAAAGCTAATTTCAATGCTATTCACTCCAAAATTTCTGATTCACGATCACATTGACGATTTTTTATCGCTCCTACCTTTGAGCCCTCACTGTGAACGAACGGCTGGTCCTACAACGCTCTGGGCGGGCTTGAACAATTCTATTCATCTATTCAGTATCTATTCAATCTTGTACAGAAAACTACACCGTTCCATTTACGACTTTTGAGCTATAATGTTTTTAAAATTTCAAAATTCATTTTGTTCCTCTTCCTATTAACGCCGAGTTATACGTGTAAGTTATTGTAAAACGTGTCAAGGATCATTTTCGGTCCCGTCAGTGCCCTTATGCCAAATTTCATTCTCGTCAATATTAAAAAGGTAAAATGGACGGATTTTTTGAAATTTCGATTTCGGGAAGAGTTTGACATAAATGTCTTTAGCTAGGGAGTTTTGACACAATTGCGTGACTTTTTACAGCCCGAATAAGTGTGACGCGATATTAATAAACATCAACGAGCGATTTTGACTTGGATATGTCTTCACTCTGTGAAGTTGTAATTTGGTACGTAGCCTCCTTAGGACTTACACTTTAAGCAGAAAAGGCCCAGGATCAGCTGAATGGCTCCTAAAGCTAACAGACATATCCATGAACAGATGTTTTTCCCATTATGGGAGTAATTAAGTTAGTTATTATCCAAATTCTTATAAATAAGAATAAATAAGAATTTGGATTTAGTTTCATGGTTTTTAAAAATTCGTTTTCCAGAATCTTGCAATGTACTCCAACAAATTTTGAAGGGGAGGTTAAATGTTTTTTTTCTCTTGGTAGGCATATTCCATTGGTTCATCATCGAAGATAATAAACCAAAATTTAATGTCAATAGATTTAGTGACGTCACCCTCTGACGTGATTCATACATTGTTTCACTCTCATTCCTGCCAAACTAGTAGGTGTTTTTCGCAGACCAACCGGAATTGGTAAATACGGTGTTTCCGTCTTGAAAAAATCCCCCTCAACACCAAAAATTCTCAATTCGGCGAAAACGCCGAATTCGTCTCATGGCAATCGTAGGTACTTTACTCGGTTAGGTATTTATTAAACAAGGCGGAGAAAGTGACCGAGTGTGATGTTTAAAAGGCTGTTTAACACTCGAGGGAGGCCAAAGCGACCGTGACTGACAACTCGGCTTTCCCGTCATCTTCATCGAGTGTCACGTCATGTCGTGGGATATTAAAATGGCTCAGCGTCAACGAACGACCTCCGATCAAGTGCGAAGAGACTGGCGACTGACTCACGGTGAGCGACTGCTCGAAACTACGCCGAACTATTTGAAATTTTCGATATAAAGTTTTCAACATTTGAACTTCTTTTTGTTGAGGGCCGGTTTAGAAAGGTTTCAAGGATCGTCCTTGGGCTGGTTCGAGCCCCTAACCCGAATTTCATTATTTTAGACTACCCTGAAGTTGTGTACGAATTCATAATCGAAACTTTGGCCCGTTTCCACGCCTTTGGATCTCATAATTATTGAAATCAGCGAACGGCAATCGATCACAATGCTCAATAGCTCGATAGAATCATCTGATGATGGCGTAAATTTTCGGAATGTGAATTTCGGAATTTAGTGAAAATCAAGACTTTGCCCAGTTGCCATGGTGTAAACGATCCAAAAAAAATTACTTCCAGTACTTTAGTTTGAACATGATATATTGTAAGGTGCGTTTTCCAAAACTTGTACGGATTTCGGTTTTTTTCCCGCTGACAGGGTTTGGGGGGGGGGGACGTTTAGGGTTTTTCTTTAGGGTTATTTTATCCTAGTCAGAGGTTTTTCAGGGTTTTGTTACGGGGTGAATTTTACTGATAAATCGAAGGTAGCGACACTGAAACCCCGGGTTTTAGTGTGGTAATCAGAGGACATTGGAAGATTGGTCGGAAGCGGAACAATTAACCTACCTATGTCTGAAGAAGTGGATTAATCATTCCGATGTGACGAAGTTCTGGTTTGAGGTGTACAGCGACGTTGACAGCGCAGAAAATCCTCGTTTCGGGAACGTTGCGCTGTTGACACTGTCGCTGATGTCGCCCCCCATTTCGAACACATACGTTGAGAGATGCTTCTTTGTGTACAACCACATCAGATCGAAGCTGAGGAACAGGCTTTCCATTGATGTGGTCCAGAGCATCCTCACCGTACGTTACTTTCTCCGTGAAGAGGGAATCACATGTGTTCAGTTTCAGACAGCAGAGGAGATGCTCTCTCTATTCATGAGAATAATATTCTGTACGATCATTTTTCCAAAGACACTGAGAGAGAGATTTGTTTGGGGGGAAGGAACCTGTAGAGGTGAAAAGGTTGGCAACCTTGTCAGTGGCAGGTGTCAGTAACATGGCCGCGGTTAGCCATATTACCGATCCATGAGTTCTAATTTTTCAGCTTCGTTTATAGTTTTATGGGTAAAATGAACGAAATTTTCTGTCCTTGTCCAGCGCGAACCAAAAACCAAGACGAATGGTTTTGCCCAGTCTGTTTAAAACGTGAAGTGCTTAATGTGCAAATGATTGCAGCTTTGAAGGATATGTCCATTCAGGGACCACTCATCCGACCCAGATACTCAAAGTTAAAGTGGCCTTATTACTCTCAGGTACCTTATTCGGGGCATTTGTCCTGCATAAAAGTCTGGTCTCTAGTTATAAGAAGTTACACTGAACGAAACGTGAAGCCAATTGTACTTCATGATTTGTTCATCAATCTCAAATTTTCTAGTCAAATTCACATTTCCCAGTAAGTTACGTTCTACATCCTGCTCATGGCTCCTAATAGGACGTGAAAGTGCGTTTAATGACGCCTGCCTTTCGATTCGTTTACATGAGGAGTGAACACATGTACGTCAGTTATTTTCGGATCACGGAACCGTTCGAAAAAAAAACTAAAACATCGTGATGAAGGAAGTGTACATGAGGACGGGGATGAAAAAAACTCCAACATCCCTTTTCAAGCGTCGAAGGCAGTCGTATACTGATCTATAGATCAGTACAAAACAACAAAAAACTGTAGGGACCATGTGGCTTTTGTTTAACATACCAATAATTATCGGCTCAATATCGTAGATCATCGGGGGATCGCTGCCGCTGGAAGCAAGTTAAGGACCAGAACCAGTCAGTCTTACCGTGACAGTGTGATTTTGGCCCCCCAACTTCTCCAAATGTAATAATTCTCTACTGTTTTAACTGCTGGTCGCCAAGTGGGTCTCAGCGTCTTCGTGACTTCAAGCTTGGCTTCACGTCCCTATACGTACTCTATCGGAAGGAACGAATTGTTTTCCAAAAGCCATTCGCAGCTTGTCGCCACACCCGTAACTCTGTGTTTAAAGCCCATAGGATTGGCAACCATCCACAGGCGCAGTCACCTAGATTCCCCGGTAGAATACTCGTAGTTCCGCGGCCCTTTCCACTGCGGACAAAACCGCTTCATAGTAAACAATATCTTACCTTATTGTGAAATATTGAAACGTTCTGTGTAGCACATGTGGCAGTTAACTGGCATTCCAAGCAGGTTTACCCACTTACGAAAACCTACCTACTTCAGAAAATTATTATCGATAACTCTGCAAATTCTTGGCACAACGGTTTATTATCTTCTTTGTACAGATCACCCTTCTGTCTAGATCACTGAATGATAGATTAATTATTATTATGAAATATCATTAATTATTAATTATTATTATCGAATACATTAAATTATAATTAATTATTGTTGGTCACCTATTAATAATTTTTATAATTATTAGTGGAGCCAAAGGGCTCAAAACGTGGCGGAAATTGAAAATTGTAAATTGCTGATTTATTGATATCGGGTTTTACTGGGTTTTCTCCATTCTCTTGACGAAAAGTTTTTATTTTAAATTTATTTGCAAACGTTAATTTTTCCTATTCATTTCGTTATTTTTTGTACTTATAAAGTAAAAATCTAAAAAATGTTTGTGAAAATGTAAAAGTAATAATAAAGAGCCATTTCGTAACTTATTTTGTTATTCCTGAAGAGCCTGTGTCCTGCGAAGAACAAATATTTTTTTCAGAATTGAGTAATAAATTAGTAATGTTATCGGAGCACAGCATCGATATATTTCGATGTTATCGAACGTGAAACATCGAAATCGACGACAAATATCGATATTTCGATGTTATCGATGGCCCATCCCCCGTTTCGATCTGTTTTTCAACGATGGACGATCCCAGTGCAAGTGACAGTGAGCCTGTTCGAGAAAACCGATCATTTTACTATGAACTTAAAACTATGAATAAATCCTTTCCCATCTTGCAATACTCATCTTTTAGTCTCTTCTACAAAACCTACCACCTACCACTCACCTACCACACCAACAATGACTACAAAATATAGGTACCTGTGTCAAAAAAAGTTGTGAGTTCTCAATTTGGTTTGGAAAATTCTCAATTCGATTTGGAAAATTCACAATTTGATTTGGAAAATTCTCATTTTGATTTGGAAAACCTACATAAGTCAAGGCTGGATGACAATGTGACATTCACTTGGTTCACTTGGTAGCGGGTGGTGGGAGGAGGGAGAACGCGGGGAGGAGAGGGAGGGAGGAATGTGAAGGGGGTGAGTGGTTGAGGCGTGGAGGAGAGGGAGGGAGGAATGGGGAGGGTGGAAAGAGAGAATGGATGAGGGGGAGTGAAGTGGGAGGTAGGTGGTGGAATTAGATGGTGGAGGGTGGTGGAGGAACTTGGTGGAATTAGGGTTGTGGAGGGTGGTGGAATTAGGGTGGAGGAGGGTGGTGGAATTAGGGTTGAGGAGGGTGGTGGAATTAGGGTGGAGGAACTTCCTCCGAGGAAGACGATACCTATTGAGATATCAAGGGTTTACGAGATTTCAAGGGAATAACGTGATCTCACCGACGGGGAGTGGGTTTCCAGGGCACTGGAAAGGTTCTCGAGTCGCCGGTAACCCACTATTAAAATAACCTAAAACCAGAAAAACCTAATATCTAATACCTATTACCAGGCGGTCGCTGTTACTCAATAACCCTTTACCAAGAAATAACCGTACTAGCCATGCCTATCCAAATGGAGCAGCGCACAGTGGTGGGAAGCGTTCAAAAAACCCCAAAATGAAAGTTCGAAATTTAATATTCTACAATTAGTGTTCGACTCTCAAATACGTGTAGATAAGTGGCCCGACTTAGTTAATCGAACCATCAACTTTAGTTAATAAATATACACCTTGAAACCTATTGGGAGCTGAAAAACTAGAAATTGCCTTATTTCATATCGATGTTGCTGGAGGTGTTTGTATTTCCTATGCAAAAGAACCCTGCTTTCAGGACTTGTGCACTTTCTTTGTACATGTAAGTACAAAATTTTGGAGGCTCCTAAATTTAAAAAAAATATTTTCCTGCTTTCTGGAATGAAGGGCAATCGTAGTAGAATTGTTAAGGAAAACTATTTTTGATGGAGCCGGAAAAAAAATCGTTATCGAACGTTGTTTTAAAACTGGTTTTATCGTGAAGTACACGTACTGGAGATCTGACAGTCTGTGAGTTTCATCGCCGTACTTCGCCGTATGCGTACAAGGTTTACCTACTCGGAAAGAAGCGAGGAGGGTGATTATTTTTTGTAAATTTTGGGATAAAATTATTTTAGTTTTTTAGTAAAGAAATGATTATATTTTGCTCTAATATAATTTCATTTCTTGTTTGGAGTTATCATATTTAAAAAATCAGATTTGATGAATCAATTCACATCAAAATAAACTATTTAGAAGACCTGTATTTTGATGTGATTGTTCATTTTTACCTCTCTTCAACTAGTTCCAGTGGTTTTTTGATGATGTGATGGCAAATAGCTCTATTTACAGGTTTTTAAACAAAACTCACAGACTGTCAGACCTCCAGTACGTGTAATTCACGATAAAACCATTTTCAAAACAACGTTCGATAACGATTTTTTTCCCGGCTCCATCAAAAATTGTTTTCCTTAACAATTCTACTACGATTGCCCTTCATTCCAGGAAGCAGGAAAATATTTTTTAAAAATTTAGGAGCCTCCAAAACGTTGTATTTACATGTACGAGTATTTACATGTTCTCGTAAAAAGAAAGTGCACAAGTCCTGAAAGCAGGGTTCTTTTGCACAGGAAATACAAACACCTCCAACAACATCGACTTGAAATAAGGCAATTTCAAGTTTTCCAGCTTCCATTAGGTTTTAAGGTCTATATTTTTTTCTACACTTGATGATTCGATTAACTAAGTTGGGTCAGTTATCTACATGTATTTGAGAGTCGAAAACTAATTGTAGAATATTAAATTTCGAACTTTCATTTTGGGGTTTTTTGTGTACGTCCCGACACAGTGCGGCGTGGCGCGAAGTCAAGGGAGAGTAGAGCGAAGAAGTGGAATGAAATATCATAACTTTTTCTGGCTGCTGTACCTATTGATATTTGCGAGGCGATTTTTACGCGGAGTGTTTTTTGGGGGATAAACATTTGCACAGCGCCACTAATCAACGCCCTCTTCAAGATGTAGGTACTTTCTCAGGGGTATCTGTCTCTGAAGAGCATGTTGGCCATATTATCAACACTGGCCATATTACCCTCAGATACCTTGTGTCATCTCAGTTTCAAGCTCAGATCGGCCGGTTGAGCGGCGGGCGACAAAACCAACGTATTCTTCCTCCTGAAGGGAATCGATAGGTTTCTACTCGACGGTCAAAGAGTTAACGATGTTTACCAGTTCCTCCTCCTAATTTCCGGAACCTTGGCGACGGCGACTAATAAAAGGCAGCCGTCAGACTTCCCAACGGACGTAGTCACACGGGCTTCATCCCCCAAACGGGTCTTTATGGGTCAATTCAGGAAAAGGCAATTTACTTACCTCGAAGAGCGAAAAAAAAAAAAAAGGAAAAACATGAGTGATCGAATTGTCGCCTGTGCTGACCTGCGGTCTCGTAAAACAATAAGTAATTGGCGCTCACTTACGAGGGGAAAAATGTCAAATTTCACCTATTCAGAAGGACTTGTAAATATTGGCGGCTACTGTTGATTTTAGGGTCATGAAAACGTCAACATAGTCAGCCATCACTTTCACTGCGACATCACTAACTAAGTTAGAATAAAAACGCCCTGTTAAATAAAAACGCCCCAAGTCCAATGTTTACAAAAATGGGGTTTTTACGGAATTTCATTATTTTGGACCTGGCCTTTTCGATGGTGAAGTCCAAATTTGAAAAATTCGAACCTGAAGTGGGGGAAATTCTGACCATAAACATAAGAAAATTGGTCAATGTTAGCGTAAAACGCCTCAACGAAACGAAAATGCCTCAAGACTTATTTATTTTCGTGCTAGTGTTAAGGTAAAACGCCTCCACCCACCAAAATATTGAGATGAGGCGTTTTACCTACAAAAATGTACAACATTTTCCTAACAAAACATCCGTTTGATTGAGTTGTTTACGTCAAGGTGACTGCCTCACGAGCAAGTCGAAGAATTTTACCTAAACTACGAGTAACATCCCAAACAATCTCAAAACGGAAGCTGGAAAATTTAAAATTGCATTAACTGCAATTAATCGATTATAAGTCGATTAATTTGCGAGTTTTGTTCACCGTTGATTTGGTTGAAGTCATTTCTGCAATGTTTTGAATTGTGAGTTGAGGCGTTTTACCTTTTGTTACCCGGAGTTACGAACCATTGGAATCGACTAAGAAATTGTTTTTCAAATACTCCTCAAAATTGGTTACATTCTAAGAGGCGTATAATCAGAAATTTGAAGAAATAATTTATCATTTTCTGTCCAAATCGCCCTTCTGTATAGATCGTTGCTCTGTGTCATACCCTTGTCCGTGACAACGAATGATTTAATTCTAATTTAGTGAATTAATTTACTTGAAATTCATTCAAATTTGACTTTTCGGTAGATATGAAGAGTACGACTTGGATAATCTGATTGGAGATACGCTCGTCCGGAAAGGAATACGGTGACGTTCATTCGATCACAGGGCAGAACATGACATTGTACTTTTTTCACAGTATTTTTCTTTGTCACACAAAATAATAAAACTCAGTAAATTTTTGACACAACGGTTTATTACCTTCTTTGTACAGACCACCCTGCTATCTAGATCAGTATATGATAGATCAATTATTATTAACTACCTATTCAGGGTCTCTCCGTTGTTTTTTGTCTTTTTGTTTTTTTATTCGAAAATTCACTAAAAAGCTGTGATAATTATTATTAATAACTATTATTAATTTTATTAATCAACTTGACATCTGAAAACCACGTGCTGTCCGAATCACCTGGTAAGGTATGAACATTGACCCGACAGGCTGCCGCATGCTGACGACTTTCGATCTGGTCCAATTTTGAGCCGTCATTGTGAACGAACGGTTGGTCGTACAAAGCTCCGGATGGTCTTAAAAAATTAAAAAAAAATAAACTCTACACGTGAACAAAAACTATTCCGTTCATTTGAATTTTTTGAGATATGCATTTTTCACAATAATTGTTAATGAGAGACAATAAATAATATGATGCATTGCCGCAACCTTGTCGCGACCTTGACCGCCGGGATCCGAATATCTCGCCATATTCACTGCCCTGTAGGGACCCATAAGACAACCCCCCCCCCCCCCACCCAATTCGTCACGTTATCCTTATACGATCACGTCACCCTCCGATAAATAACATCAAATTCCTCCTTCAACTGCTTGAGATCTCGTTATCCGCTTGAGATCAGGTTATTCGCTTGAGATCACGTTGTTCGCTTGAGATCACGTTATTTGCTTGACATCTTGTAATCCCTTGATATCTCGATAGGTGTGGTCTTGTATAGTGTTGTACTTCCTCCTCCCGCTTCACTCCCTCTCCTCCATCCGCTCTACTCCCCCCTCCACATTCTCCCTCCCCCGCCTCCCTTCCACCCTCTCCTCTCCGCCTCCCCCTTAATCCCGCCTTTCTCGGCAAGAAACCTAGTGAATATCACATTGTCATCCATCCTTGACTTATACTTAAAATTTCTAGTCTTCAGCTCGTCGGGTGTTTGAAACGAAAAAGTTTTTGTTCAAACCTTAACTAAAAGTTCAAATTCGTTTTGAACGCCTTCACCTTGACCTAAAGTTGTGAAAAATTTCAAGGATAATTGTGGGGTTAGTCCGAACCCGTAAACCAAATTTCGTAATTTTAGCACAACGCTAACTCGGTAATGTGCCGCGGACTTTTTTGAAGTACCTATCTTGAAACGTAAACCAACAAATTTTGAGGGGGTTAAACAATCTTTTTCTTTGGTCGATTCCAATGGTTCATACGATTGAGCCGCCATATGAGGAACCAGACAATAACAGTACGCCATATAACTACTCCATATCCCCGAGAACGATTTAAAATCAATCATAAACAATATCAATAAAATTTGCGAATTTCCCATATGGGAAAATGGATCTTATTAACAAACTGCTATCTTATCCTCCTTGTTGGTGATATATCGTCGTTCAAGTTCTGGTAACGATCAGGTATGGGTAAAAATAGCTTTTAAAAATGCCTTCATGTTCTACCTAAACGTTGTACCTGACAACATTTTCACTTTGGCGTGATTTTTCACTTACTAAGCTCGTTCATAAAATATTGATTATGTTTTGAGAAGAAAGCAAATTCAACGCTCTTTCTAACGTTATCCTCAATTTTAATTTTACACAGTAAATCAGGGCAGTCATGGTAATTTTAGTGAGTTAAGGTCAAAAACACAAAAAACATCTTAGAAGTAAAACAACGAAGATAATAAACCAAAAAATGTTATGGGACAAAAGTTGTTGCAAATTAGTTGTAGAATCGATTCCTGAAGCTTGGATCATTAAGACTGGGACACCCTGTAGATTGGTTGTACGTGAAAACATGTAAAAGGAGGATGTCACAAAATCGGGGGGAGGCCAGAGCAAAGATAACGTTTGCAAATAGCAAAGTTTTAGGAGGGAAAATCTCCCGTAAATGAAACCTCATTTTAAAGGTTGTTTTACGCTGATCACGATAGTGAAGTCAGAATTGTAATAGGTATCTTATTCCACTCTCAACCTGGAACACTTTGAAAATGAAGAAACGTGGTGGTTACTTCTGACTTCGCCATCGTTTTCAACGGTGAAAAAACTATAAAATGAGGCGTTACTCGGCAAAAAATGGAAATAGAATGTGTTATAAAACCAATAAAATGGAGACATTTTACATGACACCAATAATTTCTTCGAAAATTCGCTCTTATAGCCATGCTGCATGACTGTTTCGTCTTCTGTGTGTTGTTAATATTATTGCTATTACAGTCTACAAAGTGCGTGTTACACTCAGTGTCTCACGAGGTATTTACCACAGATATTCACAATTCCTCAGTACCTATATCATACGAATCGCATAGAATGTTACAGCGCACAACATACTTGTACGCTAACTATCTTCAACAATTTAGTACTTATTGATGTGTTTTGTTCAAGTTATACCTAGTGTAGTACCTCTCGAAGAGTTTTACTTACTTCTGCCTACCTACCACATAAATACAGAGCTCTAGTTGATCATAATGAAGGCGTGTCCTCCTCTGCGTAAATGTTGACTCACCCCGTCGTTTAAAGTAATTACAGCTGACTTTCAATGTTGCTTCAACCGGGTGCGACCTCATAGCGGCGGGTCACAGAAGAAAAATCTTGAACGTAAACCCACAAATTTTGTTTCTTGTGTACTAACACGAGCTGCACTGGAAGGTTGTAAATAAACTCCATTTTCAACCCGAAAAGTACCTTCTGTAACGACGTTTTTTTCGGTAAAGAGTGCCCTTATACAATACACATCATATTTAGTATAATAATATGATATTATTATCTCACGAGGTACCTACTAGCTACAGATATTCACAATTCCTTAGTATATGATAGTTAATACCTCAGTTTTAGAAGTACGAGTAAAAAGTTTCAAAAGCAAAGGACAAAAAATCAGTGAAGTCAGATTAAGTCTTGCAAATTTTGCAATATCTTATCCCGTTATCAGATTACAGCAGATGAACCGTGAAGAACATATAAATTAACAATCACGTTTATTCATCTTCAAAGGACTCCTGTTTGAGAACGGAATAAGATATCTCAATTCTGACTTCACCATCATGTTCAGCGTACAATAACCTTTAAAATGAGGTGTCACTTGTGACCTGCTGTCACCTGGTTTCATTTTGGTAATTTATGGGTAATCCCTCCCCTCCTAAAACTCCCCAAAACTCCCCTTAGAGTGGCCTAATTCTGCCCATCTACGAACATAGCCTTTCGATTGCCAAAATAGATTTTTTGTGCAATTTTGAATTTTTAATCTCAATTCTATCGAGAGTTATCGTCTGGAATGACGCATATACGTGGTTGATACTGATAGATGTTCTTCATGATTCATCCGCTCTAATCTGATAACGGAATGAGATATCGCCTTTCTGACTTCACCACCGTGTACAGCGTTGCAAATGCTATAAAGTCGCCCATAAAAGGAGACATAATTTGTCATAAAACCAGTAAAATGGAAACATCAAATACATCGAAATTCGTTTTTCTTCGTAAAATCGCTCCTATAGTCATGCTGCATAACTGTCGATTTTTTCGTTTTGAAAATGTTTTGCTCCCCACCCCTCCCCCCCGGTAAGACATATCCACGTCAATACCCAAATACAAATGCACAATGTAACGAGCGTATTAAAGAAACATTAAGATTTCGTAAGGCACAAGTTAAATGAAATGAGTTTTTAAAGATCTACAAAAGAACCAGGAGCCGACAAACGAATCCGACCATCAATTTACAACGCGTTAAGGTTCCTTGACTAAGTGATATTAAATACAAATGATCTCTGATGACGATCGTGCGGCCGAGCAGGTACTGAATTAAGTTTCACGACCAACGACCAGCCTCTAACCGCATTGGGGTTGTTTTTCTGGCCGAAATCAGCAAAAAGTACACTCAGTAGTTTGAACAAATACGTAAGTAGACGCTCTCGGGACCAACCCAGGGCCGGATAACGAAAACGCCAGTTAAAGAGAAGGTAGTGAAAACCCCATTAAAAACTTTTTTTTTCAAATCTCTAAGAAAACCACTTTTATTTTAATTTTAACACACATTAAAAAATAACATTTCACACACTGTAAAAAATATATATGTAATAAAATGTACATTGTATTACATCTATATTTTTTACAGTCTGTGAAATGTTATTTTTTAATGTCTGTTATTATTATGTACCTACTTACGGGGAAAAGCCACACATCACTCCAGAATATTTTTTTATATGTAGGCCTAGAATGGATTAAAATGTTCTGTTATTTTCTGGTTTATTCTTTAACAATGCATTCCAGAAGAGGACGGTTAAAGCGGCGGGACGGTTAAACCCCCTTGGAACCCCCCCCCCCACCCCACCCCTCCGCAAAACTCCCCAAAACCCTCTTCAGCGTATTTTACAACGCTGAACTCGATGGTGATCAGAGGAGACTAACCATAAAGAACATGATTTGTTCTTAATAATATTAAGAATAATAATTGTTCAATAATGATGATTGTGAACAATAATGATTGTTCTTAATAATATTATGATATTAATCTTATTGTATAATGATGATTGTTCTTGTTGTGAACAATAATGATTGTTCTTAATAATATTATGATATTAATAATAAGAACATAATACTTACCTAATGTACGATATTATCAAGTGGTACCTATCAACCACGTTTCATCATCTTTAATGTGCTCCAGTTTGTCAACGGAGTATGATATCGCAATTCTGATTTCACTGTCGTGTTGAACGTAGAAAACCCTTTAAAACACTTGACAGAATGTTTAGTTTTGGGAATTTATGGGTAATCCCCCCCCCCTAAAATCCCCAAAATCTCCCCTAAGAGTGCCCGATTCTACCCATCTACGAACTTAGCCTTTCGATTGCCAAGTCGTTCAAATTTGAACTTTTTTTCTTAATTCTATCGAGAGTTATCGCCCGGAGTGACACATAAAATATATAAATCGTCACTTAAGATCCCACGTGGGCGAACTCACTTTTCCCAACTTTACAGGAGAGACAAAAAATGTGTGCCCAGTCTTGCTATAGACTTTTCAGCAATTTCGTTCTACTATTCTTGGGTCTCCATACGACTGTGTAATGATTGCAGAAAAGTCTATAGCAAGACTGGGGACACATTTTTGTCCCTCCTGTAAAGTTGGCAAAAGTGAGCTAGCCCATGTGACGAAATATTGATTACTAAATCTTATAAATACACATATAATTTTTGGTGACTTTTGGCATTCGATTCGAGTTTGAAAAATGTTGGACCAAGAACAATAGCAACATTTTCTTCAAAAATACTCTAAAAAACGTTATTTAAATTGAATCTTAATCAAAGACTTGGTTGGTCTTGATAAAACATGTTGGGTCATATTTTTATATGTTTTCCAACGAGGCGTAAATCAGCATAAATATGGAGTTGAATCTAGCATTTATTAAGAGGGAGAATTATGGTTTGTTGCCGTGACCCTTCAAATCGTCTTCTTCCAACCATTTCAACCGAAGATTGTTCGGTATAATCTGATCTTCAGGATCTCTCTGGAAGATGTATTTGGGGAAACGGGTTTTCGGAATTCCGTTTTCATAGGCGACTCGAAACTACTTAAAAACAGTCAGATAACAGGCACTTGTTAACCTCCAGGACTATAATAGCAACACCATAACAGACTTCCACTGTGAAAAAGGTCTTCGCATCAGAGGCGGTCGAATCTGGGTTAATACCAGTTTCGATTTTAAACTTGGAGAATGGGATGTGGTGGTAAGAGTCACGCTAGCGTCCGGCTACCGTCATGGGGTGGGCTCGGAGCTTCGAGATAAACAGAAGTGAGAGACCCCAGTGGTTACAGGTCGGAAAGGTTATCTCGCTTTTCGAATTTGACTTGAGTAATGGGGAAGCGGAACGGAGATAAGTGAAGGATCAATGGTCGGAATATCTCCGTATGCGCTGGTAACGTCTTACGAGGGCACGTACCCAGTGGTGTATGAGACTCCCTTCAACAGTCATTCAATAGTCCAGTCAATGAATGCTCAAAAAATCCAGTCATGCAGCATGGCTATAAGAGCAAATTTTCGAAGAAATACCTAGTTTTATGTAAAATGTCCTCATTTAAGAACATCTCAAGTATCGACCACGTGTTTTCATCTTCAGAGGGCTCCTAAAAACGCTTTAAAATGAAGTGTCACTTGTGAGACTGTCGCACTTTGGGAATTTATGAGTAATCCCCCTCCCCCCACAATTCAAGTTTTAACAATTTTGGGCCGAGAACAATAGCATCCTTTTCTTCGAAAATTCACTAAAAAGGGGTGTTAAGTGCGTCCAAGAGGAGAATCCGCATTCCTTCGAAAATGTGTTCATTTAGACTAGGTATTGAACGTAAGAAAAGTCCTGGCTTGTAGGATGAGCGCAAAGGGGGTGGGGGGTCCTTAAAGGACCCATTTTTCAGTTTTTCGCTTTTTTAACTGAAATTGTTATATGGTTAAATGGATCTATACCTAACTGAAATGGTGAACTTTTTGGTATACCATTCTAACAAAAAATGAAAGCTGTTAGAATTATCTACAAATTTTATTCCATGCGTTTTGTAACAGTTGTAACCGTTTCCGAATAATCAGACTCAAAAATCGATAATCGATAATAAAGATCGATAATTTTCAAAAGTCGACTTTTTACCCCTCGTTTTTCGTCAAACAAAACTGTTCATCAAGAAAGTGGTGAGAGAAGATGTAGAGGGTTAAATTACCTTTAAGAATAATTGGCTGAATACTAATTTATCTCGAACAGATTCTAAGGTAAAGCAATTTCAAGAATTCCGTCAAAAACTTACATTTCCACCTATAAATGCACTTTCATTTCTCTCGTCATTTTTGACCAAAATCGTTCAACTTACGGCTAAAAATAGTGAGTGTATTTAGTGCATATAGTCACTGCATACTCATGTAACCAGTTTATATACTCATATGTTACATGATGAACGGTTTTAAAGGAACAGAGCAATGTTTGACAAAAAACGTGGGGTAAAAAGCCGATTTTTAAAAATTATCGATTTTTTAGTCTGACCATCTCGGAAACGGTTGGGAATTGTTGAACGTATAGAATCAAATTTACAGATAGTTTTAACAGCTTTTTGAAAAGTGAGACCTTTTAGGCCCCCCCTTGCACCCACCCCACAAGCCAGGACTTTTAGTACGTTCAATACCTAGTCTAAATGAACACATTATCGAAGGAATGCGGAATCTCCTCCTTAACCACTCTGTATTTCTTTATTGACTCGATTACGACCCCAATGAAGCTCGTTGTTGTGCCTTTTGGCGGTAATTGTATTCACGTAAATTTCAGATTTATATGATCCGTCGACAGCGCCCTTAGAATAAACCATAATCACGGTGGGTAATGGGTGCCACCCAATGGGGAGTGGTATTTTCAAGAAACGTCACTCTAATGGTAATGAAGATATTCAAAATACTTGTGCCATAATGGTAAATTGGTCGTTTCCCCGTTGAAAGGTTTTCTTCGCGTGCTCCCGGCAGCCGTTATAATGTTTTTCTTCTGTTCAACCCTCTGAACCTATTACGCATTTGTTATTGACCAAGTCGAAGCCGTATTTCCTATCCGGTTGTTTACGAGAAGTCCCTCAAACCCCATTTCGCTTCCCTTATGAAAGGCGTCTGTATTAAGAAAGCCGCTCCCCCGCCCATTTCCACACAACCTAATATTACCAAACGGAAAAACAGAGCTAGCAATTCCGTCTGGGAGAACTCGTATTTCCATGCGACCTCTTCTTTTCCCTGTGATGAAATAAAGGATGAGGAGAATTCTCGGCACCTCGCTCTAAAGGAATGGCCTTACACATTTGTAATCTGCTATGATTTCGAGTGGACTCCTTTTGGAAGACATCCAAGAGACCAAGTAACGTATTCCTACTTGATGGAAATGACAGGAGTTGAAACCTCTCTTCTGCCCTAATTTTCCAGTATTATCACGTGAGAACTTCTTGTAATTTAATTTGGAAGAAAGAGAATGAATGAATGGATTTTATTTCCGTAAATATAAAATATAAAACATTTACATTAAAAGTAAGTAATACAAGCCAGGGGTTTTGTACAATCTTGACATTCAGTCAAGGAATTACGTAAAGGATCGTAGAATAAACTGTCCAAACACGAGAATCTGTCCTCACCGTTTTCGTAGAGCTCCAACACTCACCGAAATATCTTTCGTTACGAAAGGAAACGAGACGAAAACATATAAATAGCTTTCGAAAGCAACAGGATTGAAGATGAGATGAAATGGCCGTTCAAGGACACCCCGAAGGTACCGCATCCGATTGAATTTATGACCGTAAACGGCATAAATATTTAACAGGAAGACCGAGAGCTTCTAAGACGTGTGCGATCTCAGCTTGGTTTTGCCTTAAGGTGTATCAGGCGCCCGAAGAGAAACAGACGGTCCTTATCGGCGAATGAGCGAAATTATGTAGACACTTTCGTGAGAACGAGTGATCTAAGGAGGAATAAATCATTTTAATATTGGCTCACTGTGGTACTTGAAGCAGATTCTAGTTGTATGTCAATATCAAAGTGCCACGCGGGGATGTAGGTACTGAACAAGAAATTTGGCCTTTAATATACTCGTACCTGCGAGCTTATCTTGACTGTCAATACATTGAAGGTGGTGAAGGAGGTACTTTCGTTACTACCTACTACGTAGTCTACTACTAAGTGTGACCATAACGTAAGGGTGTGGCGAAATAGTCGAAATCCACCTTCTGAATCGTTTAACAGCCGATACCGGTCTACATTGTATTATTTAAAAATACACTGGCTGTTACACCATCATCAGTACTACGCAGAATGATGATGGAGTGAGTGTACATTTATTTATACGTAGAAGAATGAGGATGGAGTGGATATCTATTTGTTGAAAGGGGTTAGGCAATAAGCCCACCCAGAGGGCTATACGGTCTGCTTCCACAGAACCGTCTGTCCCCAGAGCGGTCGAACAAAAAGATCGAGAACAGGGGAACAGTGAAGTTATGCTCCAATTCAGGCTTGTTCATCTGGCAAAAAGCTCCCACCAACAGCATTGAAAGAAGCGAAAAGCTCCCTGCAGGTGCAAAAGAGGAAACATATTCGGTGAAACCGAGGGTGACAGGGTGGTTGTGGGAAGAAGACAGGGAGCAGGAAACCATGGTGGTGGTGGTTAGGGGTAGGAGGATAAGGTTTCTATATGCACACTCAACAGCGAGGTGCGAAGCACCGAGCATCCTAAATACGTGGCTGGCGGGCAAAATGGATATCATTCCTTTTTGCGGTTGAGGAGGTTTTTTGGCGGGCTAGTTTTTACAACGGAGTTGTTTTTGGGGAGTTTACCTACTCCCTTTTTACCGCCTTATTATTTGACCATCTTATTGAAAAAATAAGATTTTCAAGATATTAAGATGTCTCGGAGTAGGTACCTCCAACGTGTTAAAGTAGTTGGAGCGCCGCCAATATTCGGAAGGCGGACGGAGGTGAAACTCGTGTACAATGCGGCCAAAACCAAAGCCCTTGACGGATGTCGGTCTCGAGTACAAAAGGCCGCAATGTGAAATGAAAACAAAATCTAATCGAGTCGCCCGTTATACCTTCCCTACCGAAAGAAAACAAATAATATCTCATTGCCGACTTCTACAAATCGAAATGGCACCGGTGATTGATAAGGACGAACTGGTCGGTTGTACCAACAAATTGCGGTAGATAGTGATTGACAGGTTGGAAAATAATAGAGACTGAATTCCGTTGCTTCTTAAGTTCTTTCTTTTCCCCTGGAGTGGCGGCCTTGTGCCAGAATGGATTGTACGAGTAGGATGGTTCCAATTCAATTGATTGTACGTACTTCAGCCCTTCAAGGTTAAGATCATGATGTGATTGTATACAATTTACTGTAATTATACAGGAAGACTATCTGGGTGACCCATACGTTGCTCAGGATCTATGTTAGATCTTTTAGGTTTACAGAAATATATTTTAGTTTTTATGTTCGGTATATTATACAGAACCAAATTTGATGAGAATTCTAATGCAGTCTCTACTGACTATATTCCATTCAGATCGTTTTAAAATAAGCAACTTTTCCCCAGGTATTCACCAGTACGAGATTTCTCAACTCTCTTGGCTTTCGACTGTCGTACAAAACCGGCATCGAAAACCGCAGGGCGCGGTTCCTCTGCATCGCACTTTTCTCACTACGTCACAGAGAGAAAGACTCAAGACGTCTCATTATCTTCATCCGTTGAAAAGGAGTTACGTCTCTCGATCATTATTATTTATCGAGAGAAACCAACGGTGTCCTTCCTGGCCGCTCCCAAAAGGCTCGTCCTCTAAGCAAAACTTAACTCTTCAATATCAACTTAATTCTCCAGCTACAATGTAGGTTGAGAATGAAATTATGTCATATCGTAAATTAAATACCTATGTCATATCTTGAGATAATTCAAAGAGACCAAATGACGCAGATAACGTTAATTTGACCATATCGTCGGCTTACAAGTAAAATTCACTAAGTCAATTTTTTTACTTTTCGATTTTTGGCTTCTCCTATGTATTTTTCAAAACCCAATCGACTGGTGATGTCAGTTTTGAGATAACAACAATAGCCTATTGTCAATAGGTAGTTTCTAATTTGTCTTTATTTCCTCAGAGATAATACAAGTTATATAATAATTAGGTATAATAATTAACAATTATTGTTAATTCAGGAAATATACTTCCTGTGTATGGAGAACCCATCAAATGTTTAAGCGGAGATTGTGAAACTATTCAATAGATGTTTATTGATATTTTGATGACTGTTCCTTGCAGAACACCATAAAATGGTTTTAGACCTAAAAATTATTATTCATCAGCTCCAATGTACTATTTCCATTCAGATAAAAGTAGGTAGTCAAATTACCATCTTCATTAAAAACCTGAAAAATATCAGTTATGTGGTATGGTATCCACTGTATCCTTCACGTTTTATTCAAGTATGGTGTTTCAGAGATCAATACATGACAAAAATTTGGGTTTCAACAAAAATTAGGTTAGCAGTTAGCACTTGATCACTTTGACCTCCAACCCGACGACATAGGTAATAAATTTGGTAAATTAAGCAATCAAAAGAATCATGATCTCTGTTTTGAACCAACGCAAATCAGGCAAATTTTCAAGTTGAAACGCGTACTTGATTCGGACACTGTTGGTTGAATTGACACTTATAATAATAAATAGTAATAAATAATTTACTCAGACGTCTTGATAAAATGTCATGTATATAAACTACTTAACTGTTATTTGACTGTATGCCCACCAAAAAATGCGTAAATGTTGTATCTTTTCGTGCTGAATTTCCATAACCCATTAAAATCAGCCTCATGATCGAGCTAAACGACAGGGATGATCGAACTGACTAGGTACCTACTTGTTTTGACCGTGAATGGACCGGGAATCAGTAGAGAGTGGGTATTATATTCTGTGTTAAAAAAAATTTTTCTTTGGGCGATTCCAATGGTTCATTATCGAAGATAATAAACCAAAAACAGGGGACATTTGTTACTCTTTCTTTATGGTCAGCAGTTATTCTCTACAGTTTTAAAAGGAAATCGACGCTCGATCGAGTTCGGTATCTTAGTCATCGGTATCGGCTCTCATTGTACTATTGCCTACGCCTTGTAAAACTGTCCAACCGCTCAAGGCAACGACCGATAAATCGCGGACACCGAATGAATTGTCAACTATCGATGTTTCCAGTAGGTCTTCGGGCGAAGGAGACATAATTTTCCTATCCATTGTGTGGTAATGCAATAGATGTCGGTACACGGTTGGACTGATGCAACTCGCAGACCGCAATAAGGACTTCATCGTCATTTCATGTTTTGAATTTTTCATTTTTGTAGAGAAGAACGTAGTCAAGAGATTAGATTGATAATACATTAGAGTCCGCTTATACCGTCTGCGGTTGTAACGATCACCCCTTTATATCGATCAAAATGCTTAGAACGGACCGTATCGTCATTTGGCATTGAAAATGGCCCTTTTATGTCGGTCATCACTCCCGTTGTATTGATCAGTGTTTTCTGCTCGGTCTGTCTTCCTGTGGCGTTTTTGTGAGTAAACATCAACCCGTTGCTGTGGGTTTTCAATTTCATTCAATCAGTCTAGTCCGTGTCCGACAACAGTTTGCAGTAGGTGGTTGTTTTCCAGTTCTGTGTGGTCAGATTGAAATCATCAAATCATTTGAAGCCCTCACCTAACAGCGCTTTGATAATTCAACCATGCGGGCAGGGCATAATTCGGACTATGAAGGAGTACCATCCATACCATATGATAACAGATGATTGATTATTTGATCCCGATTAATTTAATGAATGGCTAGGCACCGATTATTTCGTATTAATCGATTATTGTTACTGATTAATCGACTTTCGAATGCATCAGGATTTGGAAAGAGCATAAGAATGGAGGTAGTAACAATAACAACGACGATTTGTTTTCAACCATGTCTTACTCATTTGTCTTCTACTTTCATATTAACTGGGTTGCTGGGAAAAACGTCTGATCATGGGTATGTCTGTTAACTTTAGGAACCCCTCAGCTGATCTTGGGCCCATTCAGCTTCATAACATCAAAATTAAGTTTAGGAGCTACTCAGTTGATCCTGCGTCTATGCTGCTTAAAGTAAAAGTCCTAAGGAAGCTACATGTAGCATTTTTTTTATTTTTTATTTTATTTTATTTATTTGGCTTAGGTGCTTGACCCATTTGCCATCAAATTGTACTTGTTTATAAATTTACACACATACAAAACTTAATTAATGTAGCATGTATGCCAAATTTCAAGTGTCTACCACCACGGAAATTGCACCAGAAAACGTCACTTTTTTTCGTATCACGCTAAAATTGCAATGACCCTCAGTCATGAAACATAATAACATTGTTTCATAAGACATATTATGTCTCATTATTATAATTTGACATATTATGTCTAATATTATCCACGTTAAAACTATTTTATGCAATTTTATTCGTTTTTGCATTCCCTTGTGTTCATTAACCTTAAAATGTAACAATAGATACCTACTTAGTCACCTACAGACAAAGAAAACCATCGGATAATGAGAGAGCAAATAATTATGCGTTTGAAATTAGTACTTAAAAATCGGTTATTTGCTTTCGATTAATTGAACATCGATTATTCACTACCGATTAATTGGTCACATCGATTAATCATTTGATGTAATTCTTTGGTTCCTATGTTGCATCCCTAGTCCAGTCCACTCCCTCCACCAGACGGATGATATCCCCTCTACCATGATGTTTGCTGATACAATCTCTTCTGGTACTAAGAGACCTGAAGATTCTGTACCGTCGAACTTCAAGTCTAAGCACTCAACAAGGAAATCAGCTGCCAACAATATGGTGGAGTCTTCACCCTGCAGTAATGCTGTGAACATATCATTGACAACTTGGTGAAAAATCGACCACGAATCAAAAGTTTTCTTCAAACCTGATCAAATTTAAGATGTTCGATGTTGATTCGTTTGCTTTTACGACCATTCCATTGCTCCAATTTGAGTAAAATGACTTTTTTCAACAGCCATCAAGCCATCTTGGTCCCAACTCGTTCGATATAACAGGGGACTACTGTTCATAAATACAAGGTGAGCTCTTGTTAAAATTTGTACTCCACAGAAATCAGGGTGTTCCAATTATATTTTGCAGGTATAGAAAATAAATTTGCGTGGGAAGGTTGTTATGAAGAAGGTGCGGTCAAGCCGCTGGTCTGGGTAAACGTACACGCCCAGTTTCATCGTTCCGAGAAGCAGGTTGCGAACCCACTTGGAATCTGAATAATGAAAATTTCCGGCTTCTGTCACGGTAAATATATATTTTTTTCCCTAGCAACCCACTCATCCTTTCATCTCGCCGATGTAGAGTAAATCTACAACATTCGTATAAATCGTTTACAAGTATGGCCTTAACAGTCGTAGGAAATTCACTAATTGATCTCGTCTTGTTTCCCCCTTCAAGATAATATACGTAGGTATATCATACGTTTTGTTTAGTTGAAATTGTACACATGTTCGAGCACATACTTTGCATTTATTTCCGAAATGGTAAGTATTACCACTTCACCAATTAAGCATGTTTCAGTAGAATCTGAGACCTACCAGCATTCAAGGCTGTGAACTACAATATTACTAACCGTCATTCTACTACAATAGTACTATATTATAATTGTATAATATAGAATTATTATCTATCATATTATGACAATAGAATTATAATTCAAATAATACATATAGGATGAGACATAAGTCGAGGTTACTAAGGAAATGTACTAAGGGAGTCAAGAGTCGAGTGAGAAATCAATAGGGATAATTAACATTTAGATCGACTCATTCTGAAAATAAGTCCATTTGAAAAATCGGAAATCGGACCAGAAGGAGGGAACTTGTTTTATTTTATAAAAACCCTAAAAATGTGACTAATTCGTTTGAATTCACAATTGGTTTCCAGACCCACCTTCGAGTAGTAAATTTGATTGTAAATTAAGGTAGAGGAGGGGACAGTGGTAGAATTATGTGAAATAGACCGTATTATATTGTTTTTGTACAAGGGAGGATTCGATTTAGCACCCAGCACCATTGAAATTGGTTGAATCATTTCGATTATGCAATGCCTTTCACTAAATATTTATAATCGTTCATCTGCTATACCTATCCAAATATCAGTTTTTAGCTTGTAAACGGGTTTTTATTTATGCAAATGGAGTTATTAACTATAAACTGTTATTAACTATTACCTGTAAACTTGAATCTGTTTACAAGCTGAAAACTGATATTTGGATTTTGTATAGTTGGATTTATTTATACAAATCGAGTTATTAACTCGATATTAAAAACTGATATTTGGATATAGTGATCAATCTATCAGCTATTGAAAGATTATAAATACCTATTTAATGGAAGGCGTTGCATAATCGAAATGATTCAATCAATTAGGCGATAAGTGGTAGATTTACTTACACCCATTGAATGAGTCACTCCCAATCACGAGAAACCTGAGAACGTTTCCGGTTTTTATCGATTCTAACTCTGTAATGAGGTCAGTCCTGATCGCCAAGTTTGTCTGCGAAGGAGAACTTCACGTTTCCAAATTTAGATTCACCTATTCCGTTTTATTTTTTTTTCTTACGGCTCTAAACGATTTGTAGGTTCTCACGCAGGCACAAAAGACAAGACCGGTGTGGCAAGGCCAGCAGCGTGCTTTTGGCAGTAGGAATTGACATTTTCGATAAATATTTTCCACCCATCTTGTTGCTTTATTCAAGTGGTCTCCCAGACGGTGATCATACTCTTTTTTCGCCACTACCAATTTTGATGGTTAAAAATACAAAAATGATAAGTCCGTCAAATGTCAAATTTTAAAATCGAATTTGAGAAGGAATTTATGTTAGGTATTTTGGCTTAGTTTGTTATAAGTTTATAATGATTAATCAGTAGGTACGTACCGTTTTAACTTCTCAATGACTGTGTTACCTGTGTGACTGTGTTTTCTGAAATTCATTTTATTTCCTAAAATACTATTAATTTTTCTACTCTCACGTTACCTAAAAGCATTGTTTTATTTTATCAACATTACTTGATGGTGATTTCACTTGTTTATTGTCGAGTTGCCTAACCTGTTCACAAACAGTTGTAGAGAAATAAAATGGTAGGTGAGCGTTCATTCCAATTCCCAATCATTCATCATTATTTCGCCCGGTTCAACGGCATAATACCAAATCGATTGACTGCTTCACACGTGGGACACTAATATGTAATACTAAAAATATTATACTAATAATATCTACTAGTAGGTAATACTAGTAATATTATGTAATATGGCAGCACCAATTTTCAACTGTTTCAACATAATGAGAGATCGGAGACACCAGTCGCTTCCCGGGGACACGTCGATGGAGCAAGTGAGCTCTTGAGTATCTCTGAGCTCCTGTTTATATTTCTCTCCGTTCCGTGGAAAAGTGTCACAAGTCGAATTCATAGTCGTCACTTGAGTGTAAGTGCGCCCTAAGATGAGCTCGAAAGTGACGGTGCTCCCTTACCGCTATTCACAGTCACGTTTCAAGGTCACACTTTAGGGGAAAAAGAAATTTGGGATCGGACCAATAGGTAGTTTCGGAGTTATGGCAAACAAATGTGCTTCGATTGTACAATTGTACTGGCATGAGTATTTTACAGGACTTGATCAAAATGTCATATACATAATATTATGGGGTCTGATTGTAAATTCAACCACCTTTAAGACGAAAAAAATAAATTTTAAATCGGACTAATTATCTTACCGCAGGTCAGCCAATCTTTGAACGCATGTGGCGGCCAAACCGCTGGACTAAATTTAATATTATATGGGATTAATCGACCTAGAATTTAACGCTCTTTAAGAAAGTACAGCATACAATTTTCCGTACGGGTCTTTGTTTTCCACATATAAGCAAAAACCCTGTACGAAAAAATCGTGTCTCCCCCCCCCCCCCCCCATAAAGAGCATAGGGTCCTCATGTTCGAATACTCTCTACCATCCCCAAACAATAACTCATGCTACTGATTGTCAAAAATGGTCTTTTCTTAATATGACGTATTGAAATATTGTGCTTTATGGGGTGAAGTAGCTTGATGGGCTGGGCTGTATGGCTCAGTTGTTATCTAAATAAAGAATTTGGAAAAAAATGTTTTTTTTTGTGAATTGTAGTAGGGCATTTGATTGATCAATCAGCATTCTCCATGATTCCTTCTATAATATAGAACATAAATAAGGTTTAGTGACATGTGATGGGATGAAGCTGCCGAAACTCCGAAATATCTATAATGTCTATAATATCTATCTATATAATCTTATAGTATTCATAGGAATAATTTATTTACGGAGTAAATTTATTATTATTATTTCACGTAAAAAAAAAAAAAAAATTTCCGTTATCAACACTGTTGTCAATCATCTAGTCGGAGGTTCTTGCACTGAATGGGGAGAAGTGTCATGAGGATTTCAGAAGCCCGCAGGAGGTCGGACCGCCTTCATCCGAATCCCAGCTGACCGACCATTTACTAGAAAGTGTATCGTCGTCACTAGGTTATACCTAACGTGTATTTTGTTTTAACCGTCGTGATTTAGGTGTAGCTGGTAGTTGAAATAGGTTATACATCTACCGTTGTCTATGTACATCACTTACCTGGTTATAATAAGAAGGGAGGTACTTATTCCAGTGCATAGGTTCCAAAACATGCAAATAATAAAGCGTTTCAATGCATGAAATAAAAGTTCAAAAACACAATGACGTTAATGGAGTTGCAGCTCATCAGCTGATACAATTACAAGCACACAGGACCGTTCATTTTGGTCCTCAATTTCGCAAAATACATAAGTCCAATCCAAACGCCGCACCGTTATACCGTTGTCCAAGATCCGGATCATTTCTAGATTTACATGTCTGTGAAGTCTTTCTTCATGCCTCACCGCATAGCTCTTGAAGCTTCGATGACGGTTTCCATTTTCAGGTCACGATGAAGGACCATTTCCTATAGGTACCAAGGAAATTTTCCTATGTAGGTACCACGGGGAAGTTTGAATGTGTTTGATTTGGATTTTTTAGAGCAGCCCCAAGTTTGAATTCCATACGGCCAGACTGGTTTTAGAAGTAAATCCTAAACACGTTAAATTCACAACAAGTTACTGTTAAATTTTGCTTGTACAGCAGTAACTTGCTGTGAACCTCTAGTTCTGAGTGCCTCCCCCGTAACCACTACAAACAACTTCTTATATTTGATGTTAAGCTCAGGTTTTTAAATTTTGATGTGCTCTTTCCATTTTAGTTTGGCATCTAGTGTGAATCCTAGATAATTAGCTGTTTGCTGCGGATATGAGTTGGGAGTTGATCATAATTGGCCACGGTTTAACGTAAAATTCACGTATGTAGATGGGGCTTCATTTAGTTTGATTCTCCCTTGTTGGGTCCATTGTTGACTATGTCAAGGTGGTTTTGCAGTTTATAACAAAAAATTATATTATTATATTGTATTTAAAAACATTATTTCAACTTACTTTCCGGTATAGCGAAACGCCTTTCCCTGAATTTTTTGCTGATATCACTTATGATCTCCTCCGTGTACATGACGCCGTTTGATGATGGTCGTGGAGGAATCCCGTAGGTGGTCAGCATCTATGAATAAGAAGGTAATTGAATTCAATAAAATAATTTAGATGATATGACGGAAAATGCGCATTTTACCATGAATTGAACCTAGTGTAATAGCTACAGCCTGAAAATTTAGTTTCCCAAATACTTTGAAGGTAAGTTATTTAGTTTTCATTAAAAAGTGATTATCACTAGGAATGCAACATTGGAACCAAATAATCGATTATAACATCAAATGATTATTCGTAAGTTAATAATCGATGTGACCATTTAATCGGTATGGAATACTACTACTACCTATCACAAAATCAGATAGGTTTGTTTGTCTGTAGGTAATGAGCTATTGTTAAATTTTAAGGGTAAAGGGACCCTTAATTGTTAGGGTTTAAGGGGGATAAGGGACTTCCAAAACGAATAAAATTACACAAAATAGTTTTGTTTCATTTTTTTGTATCATGAAATTTGCTTGCGCTAATTTCATGATACAAAAAATGTTTTTGGCGCAATCGTTGTAGTGGTAGAGACTTGAAATTCGTCATGTAGCCTCCTTACGATTTACACTTTTAGCAGCATAAGTCCCGAATGAGCTGGGTGTCTCCTAAAGCTAATTTATATGCTATTCATTCTATGAAGCTGTCGTTTGGTTGTAGCCTCCTTAGGGATTACACATAAGCAGAATAGGCCCAGGATCAACTTCGGGGCTCCTAAAGCTATTCACGATCGGATGTTTTTCTCAGTAGGTGAGGGAGAGACTTTATTATAAATTGAAGGTATAAATAGAACCGATAAAAGTATCAAGGATGAAAGTAGAATACGACAAAGATGACAGAGACATGGTTGAAGACAAATCGTCGTCGATATTGTTACTACCTTGTTACTACCTCCATGCATGAAGGATACCTCCTGCTTACGCTCTTTCAAAATCCTGATGTATTCGAAAAACCATTAATAAGAAACAATAATCGATTAATACAAATAATCGATAGCTACACATAAATTAGAATTTATCGATTAATTGGGGTCAAATAATCGATTATCCGATTAGTCGATAATTGATTTGCATCCCTAACTTGTTTGACATTTCCTTGACATCATCACACTTGTTTGACATTTCCTAAGTGTATTCCAGAATGACCATCATCCTAACGACTACTGTTCACATGCTTCCTCGGAAGTCAGCTAGGAGTGGTGGATGATTCGGATTTAGTTTGTGTCATCTTCGTGCATTCATTGGATTTTGATTGGATGCGTCTGAATGTAAACTGACAGTTGAGGCAGGTTTGGGTCCACAGACGCTCTGGCCATTCAACGTGACGGACATGGTCAACTCATTAGAATGTCGAGAACCTGTTTTCTACGCTGCGTGGACGGCCGAAGGTCCAACACTGTTGCGAATAATATTGATAAATTCATCCCTCGATTAAAAATGAACTCCATTCATAACATCCCACGCTGCAACGGCAATCGAAAGGCGCTTGGGTGGAAAAGAAGGTGAACGAATGTAAGGTCACGCTTGGGGTCCTTGCACTCTTCTTTGGCTATTTCGATGTCTCCGTACTGCACATCAGCCATTTGTAGGCAATTATAAAAATTATGGCACGAAAAAGTCGCAGGTTATCTCTTTCAGACCTACTCTGGGAGACCAAACCCTTCACACTTGAACAGCTTTTGTCTAAATCCCTGCTGCTCTTTTATCACCAAAACCCTTGTATCCTTGAATCCAATAGGTCCGTCTCCTACAATATCAGATTTGTCTGACAGGGTAACATAATAAATCCTGAACCTCGCTTGGTTATGTTTACCAGAAGTCTTGTATATCTACTATAGACAGCTATGTACACAGCAATATAGACCATGGTCTGCGTTTATATATTCACAAGAATAAGAAATTGATTTTCACTTATCATTAAAAAAGGTGATGACTCTTTTGATCCTTTTTTCCGTAGCGTACACTTGTAATTTTGTAATTTCAGTTTTTATTTATTATTCACGTAGAAATTATGTCTATTTGTAATTCTGCAATTTCAATTTTGATTACTCGTGCTGAAATTATTTTGTTCCCAAAACTACGTTTTAATAGTTGTACTTTTAGTTTGTTTGTTCTATCAACCCTAATTTGAGTTGACAATTACTCTTGTTGAAGGTCCTTACGAATTCAAATAAACCCCACTATTCAATATGAAGTCTACTTTTTTTCGTTTTCTCGAAGTATTTGAGTCGACAATTGCTCTTCTTGAAGGTCCATTCGAACTCAAATGAACACGTCGAGTCGATATGAAGTCAACTTTTTTTCGTTTTCTCGAAGTATTTGAGTCGACAATTGCTCTTCTTGAAGGTCCATTCGAACTCAAATAAACACGTCGAGTCGATATGAAGTCAACTTTTTTTCGTTTTCACGAAGTATTTGAGTCGACAATTGCTCTTCTTGAAGGTCCATTCGAACTCAAATAAACACCTCGAGTCGATATGAAGTCAACTTTTTTTCGTTTTCTCGAAGTATTTGAGTCGACAATTGCTCTTCTTGAAGGTCCATTCGATCTCAAATAAACACCTCGAGTCGATATGAAGTCTACTTTTTTTCGTTTTCTCGAAGTATTTGAGTCGACAATTGTTCTTCTTGAAGGTCTATTCGATCTCAAATAAACACCTCGAGTCGATATGATGTCTGCTTTTTTTCGTTTTCTCGAAGTATTTGAGTCGACAACTGCTCTTCTTGAAGGTCCATTCGAACTCAAATGAACACGTCGAGTCGATATGAAGTCAACTTTTTTGCGTTTTCTCGAAGTATTTGAGTCGACAATTGCTCTTCTTGAAGGTCCATTCGAACTCAAATGAACACGTCGAGTCGATATGAAGTCTACTTTTTTTCATTTTCTCGAAGTATTTGAGTCGACAATTGCTCTTCTTGAAGGTCCATTCGAACTCAAATGAACACGTCGAGTCGATATGAAGTCTACTTTTTTTCGTTTTCTCGAAGTATTTGAGTCGACAATTGCTCTTCTTGAAGGTCCATTCGATCTCAAATAAACACCTCGAGTCGATATGAAGTCTACTTTTTTTCGTTTTATCGAAGTATTTGAGTCGACAATTGCTCTTCTTGAAGGTCCATTCGAACTCAAATGAACACGTCGAGTCGATATGAAGTCAACTTTTTTTCGTTTTCACGAAGTATTTGAGTCGACAATAGCTCTTCTTGAAGGTCCATTCGAACTCAAATGAACACGTCGAGTCGATATGAAGTCAACTTTTTTTCGTTTTCTCGATGTATTTGAGTCGACAATTGCTCTTCTTGAAGGTCCATTCGAACTCAAATGAACACGTCGAGTCGATATGAAGTCAACTTTTTTTCGTTTTCACGAAGTATTTGAGTCGACAATTGCTCTTCTTGAAGGTCCATTCGAACTCAAATGAACACGTCGAGTCGATATGAAGTCAACTTTTTTTCGTTTTCTCGAAGTATTTGAGTCAACAATTGCTCTTCTTGAAGGTCCATTCGAACTCAAATGAACACCTCGAGTCGATATGAAGTCTACTTTTTTTCGTTTTCTCGAAGTATTTGAGTCGACAATTGTTCTTCTTGAAGGTCTATTCGATCTCAAATAAACACCTCGAGTCGATATGATGTCTACTTTTTTTCGTTTTCTCGAAGTATTTGAGTCGACAACTGCTCTTCTTGAAGGTCCATTCGATCTCAAATAAACACCTCGAGTCGATATGAAGTCAACTTTTTTTCGTTTTCTCGAAGTATTTGAGTCGACAATTGCTCTTCTTGAAGGTCCATTCGAACTCAAATGAACACGTCGAGTCGATATGAAGTCTACTTTTTTTTCGTTTTCTCGAAGTATTTGAGTCGACAATTGCTCTTCTTGAAGGTCCATTCGAACTCAAATGAACACGTCGAGTCGATATGAAGTCAACTTTTTTGCGTTTTCTCGAAGTATTTGAGTCGACAATTGCTCTTCTTGAAGGTCCATTCGAACTCAAATGAACACGTCGAGTCGATATGAAGTCAACTTTTTTGCGTTTTCTCGAAGTATTTGAGTCGACAATTGCTCTTCTTGAAGGTCCATTCGATCTCAAATAAACACCTCGAGTCGATATAAAGTCAACTTTTTTGCGTTTTCTCGAAGTATTTGAGTCGACAATTGCTCTTCTTGAAGGTCCATTCGAACTCAAATGAACACGTCGAGTCGATATGAAGTCAACTTTTTTTCGTTTTCTCGAAGTATTTGAGTCGACAATTGCTCTTCTTGAAGGTCCATTCGAACTCAAATAAACACGTCGAGTCGATATGAAGTCAACTTTTTTTCGTTTTCACGAAGTATTTGAGTCGACAATTGCTCTTCTTGAAGGTCCATTCGAACTCAAATAAACACCTCGAGTCGATATGAAGTCAACTTTTTTTCGTTTTCTCGAAGTATTTGAGTCGACAATTGCTCTTCTTGAAGGTCCATTCGATCTCAAATAAACACCTCGAGTCGATATGAAGTCTACTTTTTTTCGTTTTCTCGAAGTGTTTGAGTCGACAATTGCTCTTCTTGAAGGTCCATTCGAACTCAAATGAACACGTCGAGTCGATATGAAGTCAACTTTTTTTCGTTTTCTCGAAGTATTTGAGTCGACAATTGCTCTTCTTGAAGGTCCATTCGAACTCAAATGAACACGTCGAGTCGATATGAAGTCAACTTTTTTTCGTTTTCTCGAAGTATTTGAGTCGACAATTGCTCTTCTTGAAGGTCCATTCGAACTCAAATAAACACCTCGAGTCGATATGAAGTCAACTTTTTTTCGTTTTCTCGAAGTATTTGAGTCGACAATTGCTTTTCTTGAAGGTCCATTCGAACTCAAATAAACACCTCGAGTCGATATGAAGTCAACTTTTTTTCGTTTTCTCGAAGTATTTGAGTCGACAATTGCTTTTCTTGAAGGTCCATTCGAACTCAAATGAACACCTCGAGTCGATATGAAGTCAACTTTTTTTCGTTTTCTCGAAGTATTTGTGTCGACAATTGCTCTTCTTGAAGGTCTATTCGAACTCAAATAAACACCTCGAGTCGATATGAAGTCAACTGTTCTTCGTTTTCTCGAAGTATTTGTGTCGGCAATTGCTCTTCTTGAAGGTCCATTCGAACTCAAATGAACACGTCGAGTCGATATGAAGTCAACTTTTTTTCGTTTTCTCGAAGTATTTGAGGCGACAATTGCTCTTCTTGAAGGTCCATTCGAACTCAAATGAACACGTCGAGTCGATATGAAGTCAACTTTTTTTCGTTTTCTCGAAGTATTTGAGTCGACAATTGCTCTTCTTGAAGGTCCATTCGAACTCAAATGAACACGTCGAGTCGATATGAAGTCAACTTTTTTTCGTTTTCTCGAAGTATTTGAGTCGACAATTGCTCTTCTTGAAGGTCCATTCGAACTCAAATGAACACCTCGAGTCGATATGAAGTCAACTTTTTTTCGTTTTCTCGAAGTGTTTGAGTCGACAATTGCTCTTCTTGAAGGTCCATTCGAACTCAAATGAACACGTCGAGTCGATATGAAGTCAACTTTTTTTCGTTTTCTCGAAGTATTTGAGGCGACAATTGCTCTTCTTGAAGGTCCATTCGAACTCAAATGAACACGTCGAGTCGATATGAAGTCAACTTTTTTTCGTTTTCTCGAAGTATTTGTGTCGACAATTGCTCTTCTTGAAGGTCTATTCGAACTCAAATAAACACCTCGAGTCGATATGAAGTCAACTGTTCTTCGTTTTCACGAAGTATTTGAGTCGACAATTGCTCTTCTTGAAGGTCCATTCGAACTCAAATGAACACGTCGAGTCGATATGAAGTCAACTTTTTTTCGTTTTCTCGAAGTATTTGAGTCGACAATTGCTCTTCTTGAAGGTCCATTCGAACTCAAATAAACACCTCGAGTCGATATGAAGTCAACTTTTTTTCGTTTTCACGAAGTATTTGAGTCGACAATTGCTTTTCTTGAAGGTCCATTCGAACTCAAATGAACACCTCGAGTCGATATGAAGTCAACTTTTTTTCGTTTTCACGAAGTATTTGAGTCGACAATTGCTCTTCTTGAAGGTCCATTCGAACTCAAATGAACACGTCGAGTCGATATGAAGTCAACTTTTTTTCGTTTTCTCGAAGTATTTGAGTCGACAATTGCTCTTCTTGAAGGTCCATTCGAACTCAAATAAACACGTCGAGTCGATATGAAGTCAACTTTTTTTCGTTTTCTCGAATTATTTGAGTCGACAATTGCTCTTCTTGAAGGTCCATTCGAACTTAAATAAACACCTCGATTCGATAGGAAGTCTACTTATGTCGTTTGTTCTGATGCATTTGAGTTGACGATCAAGTCGATTAGAGCAGACCCTTAACATGAAGAGCACTTCAAAGAACAATCGCGTTTCCAGTTTGAGAACGGAATAATCTATCTCAATTCTGATTTCACCATAGTGTTCAGGATTCAAAAACCTTCAAAATGATGGGTCATTCGTCAGATGTTTTCATTTTGGGAATTTTTGAGGAATTTTCTCCTCCAAAAACTCCGCAAAGCCCCCCCTTTAGTGTGGCCCGATTCTGTCCATCTACGAACTTGGCCTTTCCATTGCCAAGACAGATTTTTTGTGCAAATTTGAAATTAAATCTCAATTCTATCAGGAGGAGAAAATAGAAGAAGAGAAACACTTAATTTAAACAATTATAAATCTTACGATAATTTTCGCGTTACAGCGTCCTCAGCTCGGGAAGAAATTGAAAAGAAGAAGACCATTAAAAGAAATTTAATTAGAAAATCAGATTTAATTAAAAGAAGACCATTAGAAATTTTCTTCCAGGGCAGAGGATGCTGTAACGCGAAAATTACCGTAACATTTACAATTGTTTAAATTAAGTGTTTCTCTCCTTCTATTTTCTCCTCCTGTGAAAATATTCATCCAATATACCACCGCGAGTGCTTTCGTTTCCACAACCGGACATATATATATTTATTCCAGTTTTAAAGATTTTGGACCGAGAACAATAGCTACATTTTCGTCGAAAATTCGCTATAAGATAATAAACCAAAAGCTATAATATATTATGTTAAGATATAAAACTCAACTTTTCATGTTGAGATGAAGTGCCAGACCCTATGACTATTAAAATTGCAATAATTTCGGTTTTAACTTTGATGAATCAACGCTATAAATGAGCAAAGCCGCGCAGTAAATGAGGAAAATTGGAAGTAAACTGCAGATCGTATAAGAGCCATTAGCAAATTATTTCACACAAGTTGAAAAACTATTGAATACTGAAAGTTGGCAATGAAAGGAGTTTTCTCTTCATAAAACTTACACCTCATATTTTCTCCCTTTACGTCAAATTAAAATCGTATCCCGTGGGTACTCACTAGTGGTTGAATTTCCACTGTAAAAGAGAACTTTGCAGTAGAAGTATGTTGAGGGTCGGTACGATGAGAACTTGAAAATCGGCCGGCTTGAAAATTTAATGAACTTTTCAATGCAGGACTTGACAGACCTACTCGTACTTCATGTCTTCGTGGCCCACGCTCGTGTTTCGTTGGTGACGGCTCGGGATATTTTATTCATACATTCTTTATCCTCAATTATGTCGACGGCTGTGATGGATGGGAAGGGCGCTTAGAGGCCGCCAGAAGAGTCTATTGACATCGTTCGCACTTTCAAAATTGGGTTTAAGAGATACACAAGGGAAATATGAAGAAATTAACTCTCTGTTTGTAATGGTTTCAACATGTTCAACATGGTTTCAACATGTTGGCATTTTTTTAAAAAATATTTTCAATTCAAATCCCACATTTCAACCTGGTGAAAAACTCCCTTCAAAATATTAATAATATCGAATGAATAAGTTCGAAAATCAGCAATTTTAGATTATAGAAAAGTGAATTTGGATCAGCTTCTAACTCCAAAAAACTGTTACGCAATTGTGAACAACAAGTTGCAATTGACAAAAAACAGTACGGGGTAGGAGTGTTGGTACAAAATATTTTTTTAATAGAGAAAAATATTTGCGCACAAAAATAGACAGAATTTTACCTATTTGTTTATAATTGCTACAAAGTCGTTGAAACTGTCAAGGTTGGTTTTAAACATTAGAATTTCCGGAAAATTTTCATATCAAAATCCTGTTCAGACCATCCATTCCAGACCAGGATTTTGGTATGAAAATGTTTCGGCAATTCCAGTTTTAAACATTTTGGACGAAGAACAATTATTTTCTTCGATGTTCAGTTTGAGGATAGATTAGCTTAACAAAATTATGGTGTCAAGCAGTGTGCAAATCCAGAATTTTTCAGATTACAGATCCCCTTGAAAATTGGCTTATTAGGATTCTGCGTGGTTTTCTCTGGTCAATTTTATTTTATAATTTAGAAAAGAGGAATTCAGCATATCGTCAGCAAAACTCTATCAGCTCAAGGGGAGGTTGAGAATGGAATAAATAACCATTTTATTTAATTTAGTTGACTAAATTTCAGTTCGACGTGATTTTTCTATTTAGAGATTTCGATGGACTGCTAGCTACCAATTGTAACAACAGTTTATCAACATTGTGACCTTTCCTTTCATGTACCTACGAGTATAACGCCAAAAATACTCTTTCAGATGAAATGAAAATGAACCAATTTGCATACAACAATTTGGCAAATTCACAAAAGAAATATGTATGAATTGCGGGAAAATTCACACAAAACAATATGCATTGTAGGAAATTCACAAAAAAAGTGAACTTTTGTAGAGTTTTTGTGGAAAAACTTGAATTTAAGTAGAATTCTTGGTAAAGTAGAAAAATTTGAGTGACATCTACAAAACATACAGTACATCTTTGTAAAATTCACAAAAAATGTGAATTTCTGGGAAAATTCACAAAAAGATGTGATTATCTTATGCAGAGTAACTCCACGTAGTGGAAATGATATATTCGTGTGATTGTTTTTGAAGGGCAGTGGAAGCGTGCTGGGCCCATAACCTCTTATGCAGAGTAACTCCACGTAGTGGAAATGATGAGTTCGGTCGATTGCGTTGAATTGTTCAATTGCGTAATATAATTGTTCAAAAGCAATCACACGAATATATCATTTCCACTACGTGGAGTTACTCTGCATAAGAGATTATAGCTTTATTAGTAGGTATTTAAATTCATATTTTCTGATTTATGAATTTTATTCGAGTTCATATTAAATATTTTTATGAATATGAATACGCCCATCTCTGGTTGGGAGGCCAAATTGTGATAATACCTGTATTACCTCGGTGAATAATAGTAACCTTATTGTAGTTCTTTGTTACTGAAGAAGATCTTTGTTTGTGGTACGGGCATTCCATTTTTTTTTTATTTTTTTTTTTGTAAATAGTAACTATTGCATGGTGGTAAATTCGTATTGGATAATGATTTTCGTAACTAATATTAGATAGTACTAAAACTCTCTGTACGTTCAGAAATGATTTCGTACCTTTCTATAGGAATGGAATGTCAGGAGCACGGCAGAACTGAACAATCACCGTGGAAGTCCAGAACACAATGTTACTCTCGAGAGGCAGGTTGATGTGTAGGACGAGTGAGCTCCCTCCACCACTGATTGTAATGTCAGATCGGCCGCAACCTACCTTAACCTTAAATGGTCAACTGGGGGTCTGACTTGAGGAGTTCCGATCCTTCGGACACGTGGGTCACGTGTGACCTCGACCCCACGTGAGAGGTAGTATCTTTCGGTTGGTTATCTGCAATAATGAACCATTGGAATAGAACACGACAAGCTCTGCCAATTTTCGACACAACGCTTAATGTCTTCTTTGTACAGATCACTAAATGTACAGATCTGTCTAGATCAGTGGTTCCCAACCCGTGGTCCGCGGACCACTTGTGGTCCGCGCCGAGTTTACTTGTGGTCCGCGGGCTGTTTCAGAGTACGTCTTATAATTCACGGTTTTCTTCATCAATACGAGTATAACAATGTTTTTACTGGCTATATAATGAGACATTCATCCTCGGAGATACGTTTGTTATGAAAGTATGCCACATGAGTAGTGCTGTTTTTATTTCTGATGTTAGTTCTCAATTTAATTTACCTAGTTATAAAATCATGTGGTCCGCAGACGTTTTCTTATAGATCTTGTGGTCCTCGAGGGAAAAAGGTTGGGAACCACTGGTCTAGATCACTAAATGGTAGGTTAATTATTATTATGAAATAGGTCTCATTTTTTTTCTAATCTTCACAAAGATTTATTGTATATCGAGGGTCCCACAGCAACACCACGGACTGTCATTTTTGGCCAAAATGAGTTGGTGGTACCATTGGAACCGCATTCTCGTGGCGGATCAGTTAAAAATATAAGTTGGGACGATTTCTCAATAGATAGCGCAGAATACCGAGAAATGTCAAACCAACGGACTGTATTCTTCCCCAGAACTTGAGGCAACCCAACGGACTGTCTCAGTTTTCACATGTGTTCAGCGTGAAATCTGATGGTCGGCGCGTACTCATGATTGCGGTAAGTGTTTGACAGTATAATAATAAAGAACTTATTTTTAATGTTTTCGGTTTCTTAATACTTCGATGGTGGCAGTGGGATGATTTACTTGTAATTTACAAGTTGTAAATATTTAATTTTTTAGATCGCATTTCTTGACGCCAAACGAAACAGTCCTACTCTTGATGACAGTCCGTTGAGTTGCTTCACCATTTCCTGTTCAGTAAGTTGTGTTGCGTCCCGAATTAAGCATTGAAATGAAGTTTTTTCAATAGTTTTCTCGCCTTTATTTCGTTACTTAACTGGTTATGAACATATCAGTCATTATTATTTTCAGTGAATAGGTTTTTGCAAGCGCCTTTTGTTTTTTTGAGCTGAAGTTGGCATTCAACCACCTTGATAGGCACTATTTTAGCGATGATTTTTTTTCCTTTCTTTTTCATAGACACCACATCTCAATGGAAGACAGTGAATACATTCCCTCAGATGAGGAAGGGACAACTGATGATGGAAGTTCAGATTGTGAAGGGCTTATGCATGTAGATGACCTCATGATTTCAATGGGTATGAAGAACCACGCAGAAGTTGTCCAGCCAGCCAAATCTTCATCAACTGAGCCTTCCCACGTCACGAAATCCCTCCAGTCAGCTGAAGAAGCTCCAACAACTGAATTCACAGTTCTCCCTTCTGAACCAATTGCACTTCTAAGTAGTGAACCTCATTTTTGTCCCACTGCAATCGATGGCAGTGAGTTCCTACTTGAAGACACTGACGTGGTTGCCAGGGATGTGATCATCTGCAGCGAAACAGGAGATCAGAATGATTTTGCTGGTGTCCCAGTCATTGATATTACATCAAACGTAGAAGAGATCGTAGCAAACCCATTTTGCAGCTCTGATGATCCGTCTTGTGTTTTTAATTCCCCGTCTTAAGGCCTTTATGAGGATCCCATCACAGACTCGTTCTATGCCTTTGATCTCCCACATGACAAGTTGTGATTTAAATTTTAAAAATACTGTGATTAAAATTTTAAAAAGATTGCGATTTAAATTTTAAAAAGATTGTGATTTAATTTTTTAAATATTGTGATGCAATTGAAAAGATTGTGATTTAAATTGTTTGCGTATATCCTAATAACCCGTATGTTTCTCGTCCAGGGTCTACAGGACCAAACTGTGGAAATCGGAAAATATCCATGAAAATGGATGATTATAATTAATTTAATAAATTATTGAAATTTTTGATGGTGAAAATCCAGAGCGAAAAGAAGGTGCAACACAACTTACCATCAAGCATTGACGAAACAACACCACTTACCGTCTTCATTTTCTTTGATAATTGCTTTTTTGGCCTCAATCTTGTTTTATACGATACAAAACGCTGTCAAGAACTTGGAGAACTAGTGGGACGAGAAATTTAAAAGATATTGTAGAGTGAATTCATTGAAAACCACTCTTTTGGCTCTCCTGAAAAGTTGGCGAAATGACAGTCCGTGGTGTTGCTGTGGGACCCTCGATATGAAGAGTGGTCTGACAAAGGTTCCCTAATAATTTTTTTTTTTTCAATTTTTTATTACATACAAAACAGGTAGGTAAGTAAAGAAAGAAATTTCGAAGGCGTAGTTATGAATCTCAGGTCCGTCTACTGGACCCTTTCTCAATCCTCGAGAATTGGTAGTTGAGCCCCATCTTCCATTCCCAGCCTTTCTGTCTCCCCAAAACCGCGGATCCGTCTACGAAGCCCCCTGACGCGCATTGAAATGGCCCTTATCACGACGAATTGTATTTTGACTCGGACCCATCCCATGACGTGCCCCTCCGGTCTTCGCCACTTCTCAGCCAAAGTCCTACCCATCTGCTTGGTGAAGGCTCGAAATTCTTTATGTAGGACTCCGTCGCAGGTTACTATAGTTAGAGGGGTGAATGATCCACGATGATTCTCAGCGGCGCGATCATAGTATGATAGTCGGGGGGGGGGGTCAATCAAGCCCATCTAAAAGATATAGAAAATGCAAAAACCGATTTTTTTTCTCGAAAAGTAGATATGTTCCCATTTGATAGATCACTCCTGAGATGTCCTGCCCTGGTGAAAAGATTGAGGCTCTGATAGTTTTGAGCTGAACTTTGGAATCAAGCAATGTTTCCAGTTGTGGGGATGGATATGTCGGTTCATGGGAACCGTCTCATGATAAAAGAAAACAAGGATGAAACTTTCTATCTACGTGTTGGGTAGACGGACGGAGCTGGCATTTATGCCAGGTTATTCTACGTGTCGTTAATGTGTGCAAGAATGATTGGCTACAAACGTTGAGATAGCGACTCATAGCTTGCAGTCCCAAAATACTCCTGTCGTTCTTAAATTCTAATTTTCAAAATATCACGTTAACGATGCGAGTATCAAAAAACGCCACCCTCTCCCTGTCCCAGGCCCCATCAACTTTGACGTCACTTACCAGTCTGGGCAGTCCTGCATCCGCCTCCTGCATCACTGGCTCAACCACAACCCCCCTCCAGGCCAAACGACTCAGGTCTGCCACCGTGTCCCGAAGGAAGTCATGACCCTGCTTTATCAAGCCTCCTTTTTTTGCAATTGAGTAGGTGATTGAGGTCTGTCCTTGCACCGCAACCATCGCAACCACCGCAAGCATTTGGGAGTGCAAGAGGATCTAGAGCAGTGGTTCCCAACCTTTTTCCCCCGAGGACCACAAGATCTATTATATATTATATAAGAAAACATCTGCGGACCGATTTTATAACTAGGTAAATTAAATTGAGATCTAGAGAAATATATTTTAAATCCTTTAATATACATTGTATTAAGAGTACCTAAGTAATTAGAAGAAAAAAAACATAGTTATAGTCTTAATATAGTTATAGAAACATTATAAATCTATTTTAAAACGCTTACAAAATATGACACTAAGTTTCTCAGTTACTTCCTTGGTTTTGCATTTTACTGGCAAGATCACTCCACGCCTAACATCAGAAATAAAAACAGCATTACTCATGTGGCATACTTTCATAACAAATGTATCTCCGAGGATGAATGTCTCATTATATAGCCAGTAAAAACATTGTTATACTCGTATTGATGAAGAAAACCGTGAATTATAAGACGTACTCTGAAACAGCCCGCGGACCACACGTAAACTCGGCGCGGACCACGGGTTGGGAACCACTGATCTAGAGGATATATACTAGAGGATCTAGAGGATACTAGAGGATATATACTAGAGGATCTAGAGGACACTAGAGGATATATACTAGAGGATCTAGAGCGAGATCTAGAGGATACTAGAGGATATATACTAGAGGATCTTGCCCGTACCTCACCGCCGAAGCGTCCCGGAATTGTGTAGCCGATAGGTCAAAACAATCTGAGGCAAGCAGACACTTCATAATAAAAATAAATTATTATGAAATATCATTGATGTTTATACATGTACGGTCATTGTCGCATTGGTATAAATTGCCCTCATCTAGTACTTCCCACCGAGTTCTGAGAGATTCCATGCTAGCGGCCACCTGTAAACCCATTACGCCCAGCCTCCGTGAAAACCATCCCTTCAACCCCCAAGTATTCAAAATTGTAAGAAAAAGGATTTGCCGTCTCTACCCCGAACCCGGTTTGAATCTCTCAGAACTCGGTGGGAGGTACTAGATAAGGGCAATCTATACCTACCTTTGCGACGTTTTCCAATTGTACTTATCTTTTTATTTCGAGCCCCAACCCGGCAGTACCTACATGGCCTTTCAAAAAAATCTGCATGTCAGCCTTTTGGGGGTTAAGGTGGTTTCTATTTTCGGTGACGATGTTTCCTGCTTCTGAAAAAATGCGTTCTGATGGCACAGATGTAGCAGGAATTATAAAATATCTTCTGGCGATTGAACTCAATTGAATATATTTGTCTTCATTTATCTTCCATCATTAAAAAATATTTGTATCTCCAGGTACAGAGATTTAGTCTTCGAGATATTGTCTCACACAAATGAGGATGTTCGCTGATTTTTATCAGCTTTTTTTGCTGCTTCCAGCTTGTGGAAAAAACTCTTCCTTACACTTTGGAAAAGGGAACACGGGAAAAGGGGAAGGCTCTGTTTGGTTGTGTAATGTATTTCCAGCCTCTGTCTACCAGTGAATCCAAACTGTGAATTTTCTAGAAACATTGTTCAGCTGGCTTTCGTAAAAATAGATCTGAGTTACTCAGGTGCTCATCTATTTTTACGAAAGCCAGCTAAACAATGCTTTAAGCATTGTACTTTAAGCAAGTTAATTTGTTCTTGGAATTTTTAATATTTACCTACTATTTAATATTGAAAATTCCAAGAAGAATTGCTTAGTAGCAAAAACCATCCAAACTATCGATTGTTTGGAAAAAACAATCGATTGCATTTCTATTGGGAATAACAATCGATCGATCGATAGTCGCAGTAGAAATCGGCCACCCCTACTCCACTGTTCATAATTCGACTTATCACATGATATCGATCCGCGTTAGTGATCATTGAGGTTTTATAACAAGAGGTTTTAACTGTTGTCTACTTCAGCTTATAACAAGAGGTTTTTAACTGTTGTCGACTTCAGCTTATCGTTATGTCCAACTGTTACAGTGATGCTGGGACACCAGGGAGCAGAGGGTAAGTATCACAGTAATTACGAAAGATGACCATCATTGTTGACATATTTTTTTCTAGATGAGTGGGACATGGAGCACTGTTAGCGTCGAATTCCATGTGGGCTACAGGTTTAGAAGGTTGAAAAACCGAATTTGACCTAAATGTTAAAGATCACGAGTGGGCACTCTAAAAGTTTTAGCAATGCCTACTACCGAAAGCTTCAGTGTTTCACATTCAGGAATCTGTGAGTTCGACTTCGATTATCATTTTTCGGTATGAATCGCGAGCGTACATTCCTACCTACTTGTCTAAAAATACAATTAAAAAAATAAAACAGTCATGCAGCATGGCTATAAGAGCGAATTTTCGAATAAATAACTAGTTTCGCGTCGAACTGGGTGCCTACACCAACGGTTTTTCCCGCCCTCCTCTTTCATTTGGCGCCTAACCTCAGTCAACTGTCCGGTGTCCTGCTGCTTTTTGGGCTAGATTTCCCATCCTTGTGTTTCTTGTGATTATGTCGACGTCATTCTGAATTAATGGCATGCGTCCGTTTTTTTTTCCTTTTCCTGAAGAAATGATAAACGTCACACTCATGCACCATTCGTCACCAAGCGTCAGTATACCACGAATGTATTACACTATTTAATAGTGTTATAGTTACGGTGACCATAGGTACTCCTTTTGGGAGTACAGGTCCTACTTTTGGTTTATTATCTTCGATAATGAACCATTGGAATCGCCCAAAGAAAAAATTTTTTTAACCCCCCCTCAAAATTTGTTGGTTTACGTTTCAAGATACGTAGATTCAGAAAATCGAATGAAAAAAAATCCGTCCGTCCGCCGTACGCCGTCCCCCGTCCGCCGTACGCCGTCCGCGCCACTTTGCCCAGTTAGCGTTGAGTTAAAATTACGAAATTTGGTTTCTGGGTTTGGACCAGCCCCACAATGATCCTCGAAACTTTTCATAACCCTAGGTCAAGGGGAAGGGGTTCAAAACGAAATTTAAAATTTCGACGATGTCATATCTCAAAATATTTAACTGAACCGTGTAATTTTTAGTTCACTTTTGAATGACCTGAAAACTTACGAATCTTTTAAGACCAATTGGATTTTTGTGCGACCAGCCGTTCGTTCACAGTGACCGCGCAAAGGTTTAGGAAAAACACTAAACTTTCGCGTCGAAAACGGCCGTTATGTGACCCAACCCACAGACGTCCAGAATAAAACTACCTTTTTTCATCTTCCCGGTAAACTACAGTCTAGAAATTTTAACCGTGAGTCGGGGATAGACCACATTGCAATATTCACTCGGTTTCTCATCTGTAAAATTGTTTAAATAATACCTATTTGTTTAAACAAATTAAATTTTGATGATGAGCTAGATACTTGAAATTTTAAATATAGGTCAGAAATGGATGACATTTCAATATTCACTCGGTTTGTATGACATGGTATGAGTATGGTATGGTATATTATTGTATGTATGATTTGGTATAGTACAGTATGGTATGATAGGAAAGAAATTCGTATGGTATGGTATGAGTACGGTGAGAATATGGTATGGTGCCGATTTACAACACAGTCTGGTATAGACAGAAGGGTGATCTGCACAAGGAAGATAATAAACCGTTGTGTCAAGAATTTGCAGAGTTTTTGATTGTGGGTCCTCCCATATTTTTGTAACTCATGAAAAGGAAGATAATAGGACCATATTGACGTTTTATGTCTTTACTCTGGCACATAACTCGAAATACGTTACACAAAAGCGTTACGCGAAATCGTCACGAAAATTTCTGATGATTTTCGCTTACAACCGATTCGTTGCTACGGAACTTTATCTTCGCCAGTTATCAATCGTACAAAAATCGTTCACCACTCGTTGGATAGCTCTCGATTTACCTAACCATATTACGTTAACCACTGCGGAGTGCGTGGCCGACAAGCTGCGGTATGAGCGTGATTGTTTAAATAATTGTTTACACACAGGTGATCATTCTCAATAATTTATATTGTCTATACGAATGCAAGCCTCATAATTTATGATGAACCCTACAATTAAGTATAACAACTACGCTACTGGGGTAGGTGATGTAGCATTGTTCGAAGGTTCTTGAATCAATTCTTTAAAGGCATAAAATGTCCCAATGTGTTGCAGACTCGTATGCAAGCATTTACTTAATTCTCGACTGTATCACAACAGGATGGAGTTGACATTCTTTTGACATTTTCATGTCTTTGCTTTGGCACATGAACTGAAACGGGAAAAATTTGTTTCCTTGATTCACCCTTTCCCTCAGATCACGTCAGAACACAAGCGACAGGCGGGCCACTACGTCAGACGCACCTATGACGCACGAGCGTATGACGTCAGAGGGCTAGCAGGATGCCAAATAGTACGTCATTGCAAAAGCCGTAAGAGCCTATGACGTCAGACGGCTGGCCGGAGGCCAACTAGTACGCCAGAGCTTATGACGCACAGGCGTATGACGTCAGACGGCTGGCCAACTAGTACGTCACAGCCTATGCCGTAAGAGCCTATGACGTCAGAGGGCTGGCTGGCTAGGTGAACGGGTTTTAATAAGCCTCTGGAATTCCGCGCCTTCATTTTGCATTCATTTACATCTTCACGTTGAAAAATCCTTCATCTTGTCGCTAATTTTATGGTCCTACTTTTTTGGAAATGGTACTCCCAAGGTCCTACTTTTAAGTTGTTGGCCGCTCATATAAATATATGGATCGATGGCTTTCGTCAACATCGATTCAAGGAACCTCGAGATCGATATAATATGAACATGAATATGTTTTCCACTCCATTCATTCTTCTTCCATGCGATCCATTGTACGAGAGTGAAGTGGAAGAAGAAGAGGAACTTGGGTTATCGTTGTCGCTTATCACAGTGATAGGACTAATCACCTAGTTTTTGTTCCTTACTATAAATTTCTGTGACGTGACATTTTTCAAGCCTCGATTTCAAATATTTGTTTCCAAGATGAAGCGTGCTCGCAGAAAGTGCCATATTAAAATACTAAGTATTTAAGTCGCACTGTAACTGCAATAGTTGGCCAAAACAAATGCTCATCTTTCCAACGATATCCTCATATTAAATATTTCAAATTTTGAAATTACATAGGGAAATAAGGGAGAAAATATCGTTTCCCGTCGGAAAACGTGTTTTATTTTTCAAGCAAAATTGTGGGTTGTGGGGTGAAAAATTACTATTTTCTCGCCAACCATAGACCAAAATCATAGCCCATAGACCAATACCATCAATGCCTTCTGTATAAATTATATACCTATTTCTCACGAATATACACAAGCCAGTGATGATATACGGAGCGATTTGGGTTGTAAGAACTGCAAATTCCACTCTTACCAATCCTAAACGCCTCTCCTAGTCCGCGGAGTCTCTGGTTCGAATCCCTCCTACGTCTGTCCGTATTATCATCCAAAGTGCCTGCCAAGTTGGCGAGGGCCAACGTGCTAATTAGGTTCGACTTATTCCTTGAACAAAAAAGAAAAAAAACGCTTCCCACGATATCGTCCAGACTTTGGCACCCACTCGCTCGGGTAAAGGGACCCTTGCTCAATAAAAACCATTTTATGGAAACCTGCCCAATCTTGATGAGCACATCACGAGGTTCCTAAGGTTGAGGCATTAATAAATTTCGGACTGACGACTTTTAAAATGCTGCAATTCTCACACTTTATACGTATAAATTAATAAAACTCCCGTCAAGATCGCTATAATATTACATTACCCGTCGGTATGATATTATTACATTATTTGCAGATCAAGCAATCGAAGAAGAACGCACGGGCCTTTGTCGCCTCTGCGAAGATCCCCACGACTCCGGATGTTGTACGGCATAAACTACGAGTTGGGAGACAACGAAAGCTGTGGTAACGAGCAGTGCACAGCCAGAGAAGTAAGTTATCGCAATGTATTCTGTACGCTGTTTAAGTGTATCTACATGTATGTGTATACACGTAAAACCCCCAGAAATGTTTAAATGAAAATATATTAGGTATAAATAATTTATCGTTTATAAATCCCACCACAAAAATTTATTTGAAACCAAAAATTGTTAGAGAGAGTTGAACGAGAGAGATGAAAGACGAGTCTCTAGATGAAAACGTCTATTTATACATGTAGCAAAGAGAAAGTTGCCTCCTGATTGGCTAAGAATAAAATGAAAGGGAATGTGATTGGCTAAGGAAAGGTGAAAGGCCTAATGTGACCTATAGAATTTAGGGAGATGCCCAAATGGTGAATCCTCTGAATTTCTAAATACTCCAATGTACATCCAGTTTTGGCCCCTTATTACAAATATGGGCTATCTCAACTAACGGGTCATTCCTATGATCCCTCATCCTAAAACTGAATTTTATAGTTAATTTCACCAACTGCTTTAACGTTAATGCCGAATTGAAAATGGCAGTTAAATTGGCATTAGCCCTATTCCCCTTTCACCAAAACGTAACTTAATTGCCCGATCCTCGTCGAATTAACTGCTAAAGTACGTTTAACCTCACTCAATATAGCTCAAAACTTATATTTTCGGCGATAGTTTCGGCCAAAATAGCTGATTCCAGAAGAAACGTTGACGCGTCGATAGCAGGCCACGGAAGAGCACCACGTAGAGCATGGCACATTCACCACTACTTTTCCAGATTGCGCTAAATGTTTCTATTCACCTGAAATTCTCGTTATTCAACATTGCCTGTTTTTGTGTCCATTACGCTGAATCGCTTCATTCCATATCTACCTAAGTACCTATCCTAGTGTTCATTATATAACCATATCTTTAATATTCAATCTTCTCTATACAGTTAGTCGCTTCTTTTACAGTATTCCAAATTGTTTTCGAATCTCCCTTGGCATTCAATACTTGCGAGGAGTAATACATACTTTTTGCCTTTCTAATAACCAAATTGAGTAGCTTTCTATATTTAGAAAAATGATTTTTTATATTAATGTTGTGTGGGTACAATTTGAGTTTTCTGCTCAACTTATCTCTATTACGTATTGACACAATAATGCCCTTGGTAATCCAACTTTTAAGTTTTCTTTTCCTCCCAGATACAAAGCATTCCTTCTCTGTAGTGGAATTCCTGATGTGATGGTTTAAAAGATCTATAAAACACGACAAAGCTTTATCCACATCACTTTCCATATACAACTTATCCCACGATTCACCCTTCAAACAATTATCAAGACATTCAAAGTTGATTTCCTTGATCAAGAACGGTGTCCTATCATTAAGACCCTTGCCAACGGTAAACGGTAAGACTGCCATTACTAGATCATGATCAGTGATGTTACTATTGTATATTATTCCATTACACTTTTCAATGCAACTACTTTTCACAAAAATATGATCCAAACACGACTTTGAGATGTCAACCGACCTAGTAGCACAGTTAATCAATGAAATCAGCCCGAACTCATACATTGTGTTTAAGTATTTCCGTGAAGTCTTTGTTGAATCCAAAATGTTAATATTGATATCACCACAGATAATGTGGTTCTTACACCAAGAATAGGATGACAAATGACCATTTAGAGAGACAAGAAATTGCGTCAAATCGCGATTTGGAGATCGGTATACAGCTGATATATCTATAGGTATACCATTATATTTAAGAGAAATGAAAATGGAATTACACTCTTGAATTACATTAATATTTATGTTATCAATAATGAGATCCTTTCTAATGTATAACGAAACTCCTTCGGCCTTATTTATGTGGTCCGTACTATTTAATACCTTAAAACCATCTAGTTCGAAAATCAACTGGTCCTCATTCCATGTTTCTGTAAGAATTATGACATGAACATCAAAACTACCCCAACATTTTGAAAAATGGAACTTGCGAAATTGAACCTTCTCCTCGAAGCTAATTTGAAAGTTGAAGCTGTCCCAAATGTTGGGTTTATGAATAGGTCAAAATTACTTGAGAATATAATATATTCTCAATATAAAAAATATATTTCTAAAAATATATTCTAATATATAAAATTACTTGAGAATAGGTATATATAAAATTACTTGAGAGTATATTCTCAAGAGTTGACTGCCTCAGTTTGACAATACATTAACGGTTTGTTGATTTTACCAGATATCTACGTCTTCTATTCCGGTGCCGATGGAACAGGTGAGCGCAACCGACGTCTGGTCTTCTCGTTCCAGCATCCCGAAAGAGCTTCGGCCGACTTCCCGAGAGTGCGAAGGAGACGTGAGCGAGTTCGGGGACCGTGTAAGTGAACGAGAGGTCAGTAGGTGCTATTGAGTAATAAATAATATTGAGGACTAAATCATTTTTAGAACTACGGAGATACCAGCGGATTTGTGCGTATGTAGTAAAATAATCGAGGGTAAAGCGGATTTCATAGGTATTATGATGTTCTAAGGCTGTGTGAAAAAATGTAGTAAGAAGTAGGTAGGGTCTCCTGAAAGAATAGGCCTCTAGGACATGTCGTCATTAGGCAATTTCCTTTAAAATCCAAGAAGTCCCATGTGGGGAACCACTATATTAGAGAGTTCCAGGCTATTAGAGAGTTCCAGGCTACCACGGTGGCTGTTACCTTGCGGTTGTCGATCCTCGTTTGTTCGACATACTCATGATCTTCCTTAAAATTCGTGAACTTACGATCGACTTCGGATCAGGTGACACTACGGGAACGCCCACTTCGGATCAGTTGACACTACTGGAACGCCCACTTCGGATCAGCTGACACTACTGGAACGCCCACCACGGTACCTTGCTAACAGCCACCGTGGTAGCCTGGAACTCTCTAATATCTACCAAGAGTGGCACACAAACGGTCGAGAACTTCCCATCCGGGATTTTCCCAAAACAGGTCAACTTCATACGGTCATTCACAATGTCCGGGTTTTTCCCAAGACAGGTCAACTACCCCTTCATACGGTCATTCACAGTGTCCGGGTATTTCCCAAGACAGGTCAACAACCCCTTCACACGGCCATACCTACCCTTTGCAAGGGAGCATGGCAGGGAGAAGGAGTCCCTATATAACATCGACCAGCCATAAGCAACTATGACAGTTTGGTAGAAGCTCTTGATACGACCTTACTCATATTAAGCCTTCTCATTTGAACCAAAAAAACCTTTCCTCAAAGTTAGCTTAGTTTATGAGCTCTCTTTGAAATTGGTCAGTCTTTTGGGTCAACCTTTCCTCTCATACGAATTAAGTGAACGGTGTGTGCAGATGCACGAATCTGGTAACGACCGCCTTATTTCGCATCCTATCTACTTATTGACCTCTGTAACAAGACGTGCAGATATACATCGCTCCATTGCTGCAATAGTGTCATATCTCAAAATTAGATGCTTTGGGGTAATCGAAAAAAAGCCATTTCAAATTTGAAATTTTCCGCTACGAATTTCACGAAGCGAAGTTTCAAAGCTCTAATTTCCGAGCTTTAAAATCTGCCTTCGAGAAATTCGTTGAAATGGATTTTTTTTTCGATTCCCCGAACCATCTAATTTTGAGATATGACACTATTGCAGCAAAGGAGCGACATGTATATCTGGTAACACTTGTTATATGGCACCTCTTCCTACGATCTGGAGTGCGGAGGTGACCTCCTTCGGTAACACAGATCATTCTTTTCATCATCTTCTCATCACCTTCTTCCTCTATGTAACAAGGCATGCAGATATACATATCTGGTAACACTTGATACATACCAATCCCCTTCCCCTAAGATCTGGAGTGCGGAGCCTAATACCCTCGCTAACACAGATCTTCCCTCACGCTATCTCAAAACCTTCCTCCAATTTACTCAACCAAAAATTTAGCTAGTACCTACCTTCCTCATCGGAAGGAAATTTTTATTATTGAGGTACCATACGGCATCACAAGATGTGAGTTACATCCCATAAAATAACATGAAATATCGGATTTAATTTTTGTTTCTGAAATATTTGAAAGTGTCATTCTTCTTCTCCGAGTTCCTCAATATGTCTTGGGGTTCGTCCAAGTTATTGGTTGCATGGGTCTTAGGATGTTAGGATTTTTGGCTCCTTAACTAGCTTCAGTTAAGGTATTGTAAATGTAGTTACCTACCTGAAGTTACAGATTTACATCAAAATCGGGAATAAACAACATTTCTGTGACTGTTGCAGGGTGTACGCCAAATCGCTGATACCTTCATAAGTGAGTAATTCAAGGTATTCAATACAGCTATTAAGTATAATCTAGATGCCTTAATAATTGTAGGTACATACATGATTTGTAAAGAGATGAGGTCAGTGATGTTCACCCGTGACCGTAAGGGGGGGGGGGGGGGGGTCTAATGAAAACCAGTCATGCAGCATGGCAATAAGAGGACTTTTACTGGTTAAGTCAGAATTGCGATATTTCATTCCGTCATCAGATAAGAGCAGATGAACTGCGAAGAACATCTAAAGTAACAACCACGTTTCTTCATCCCAAAAAAGCTCTTTATGACGTGTCACTAGTCAAATTTATTAATTTTTTGAATTTATGGGTATTTTTCCACCCAAAAAAACTCCCCAAATCCCCCCTTAGAGTGGCCCATCTACGAAATTAGCCTTTCGATTGCCAAGACAGATTTTCTGTACAAATTTTAACTTTTGATCTCAATTCTATCTAGGGTTATTGTCTGGAATGACACATACCTAAATATGCATATAAATATGGGGCGAGTGTCAAGTGTTCTATGTACTATGTTTCCTCTGTTATTATGTACCTTTTTAAATACATGTCCTGTTTCCTTGCTTTGATCCTTGATCCAAACTGTATTATTCCGGAGGTCTGGGGGTGTCCCCCAGATTTCATTCTACAATAAAATGTATTGTAGAATAAAATATATTTAATATACCCTCATGAACACAAACCACTGGCGGCTAGACTCCCCCAACGGCAACGCATCGGATTTTTCCCCAACATTTTCCTGATAAGTTGCAAATATTTGAAGGGCTGTGGGGAGCAACGATCAGGGTCCATCTTTGGTCGAAATGGCGCTTTTGGCGGCTTAAGATAGATTGCACATGTGTACTGAAATTGGGAAAAATGGTCATCCAAACAGAGAAAAACAAGGGTGTAGAATCAGGCTCTTATGAAGAAACGATCAGAGTCCGTACTTTCAAATTGCTCTCCTGAAAATTTTGTCAAATGTGACGCTGATCATTTTTCCCTTCGGTCCTTCATACCTACAATTTTGTTTTCGAACATTACACGGAGACCAACAGTTACTGTGACGGCATCCCGTAGTTCTTCCTCCACCATCTGAAGTATTTTTAATGCTCTTATTACAGGTTGGAGTACGGTTATCACAAGTTTAGGGATCATGCTGATCTGCGCCGTCAACTTCGCCGGCACGGACTCTTGTTGTCGAAAAGCTTCCATATCGACGCTTTTCATTGTGGCAGTCGTGGCCGCGACAAGACGCTTCATCGCCAACATGTTAAAAAAGGCGAAGTAAATACCACTGAACGATTGTTCGAGATTGTTCATACAAGCCTTGTTCGTCGATTTCATTAAAAAAACACGTTTTTCAACTACTGTATTTGCTTAATATTGTGAGAAACATGTTGTGGGGCTGCGTAGAGGAAATCTTGAGGACCAAACGCACAATTTTCGGTTCATAATCGTCATCTGAGTTGATACCCCATATAAGGTACTTACCCTCCATTCTTCAGTCCGTAAATCAGGTTGTTCGTTAGATACCTACAATACCTTCATAAATTTTCTGAGTTAGGGACAACAGGAGATGGTGAGAGTGTCCACCATAGACAATATTACCAGATTGGCCGTTCAAATGCGCATATCTACTCTCCATAATTAACGATAACTGGAGTATTTTTAATGAAATATTTCAATACAGATATTTTTATTATCAAATATGACACCCCATCATTCAACTTCTCACACAATTCAATCTGATTTATCGGATTTAGCCAAGACGGAGTCTGTATCCGAGTCTTCGTCTATGGACAACGGCTGGCATCTCTGACACCTCCGCCCGATGTCGTAGTAGCACTCTTTGCAGTAAACATACAAGCAGTTTTGGCACTCGAACATCTCTAAAATGCCACATACGTATTATTATGATGAAAGATTACGAAAAATTATTGTGAGAATTAGTGCATAGTATCATCGTCACTTGAAATGAAATAAATCAACAGTAACAGGCGTTCATGCACAGCGTAACTTGGCAATATATCGCTCATATACTTGGAAAACCACGCAAGTCCGGAAAACTCTGTTAAGGATATAAGCTAGTAGTCAATTTCAGGCCTCACCTCCATGCAAAGTTTCCTCCATATCGGCCAATCCGGTTTCCCGCAATAATTGGCGGTTGACAGAACCTGTAAGTCTGGAACCATTCAGAAAAGATGGAAAACTTTGTAAGTCTGTGTTTGGTTTTTTGATTTGCTCCTCGTCTCTTTTCCGGAAAAGTAAGTTGTTTTATCATTATTCATCTTTCAACTTTCATTTTTGTTAGGCTGGGCTTGTACTCTATTAATAGCGGTGTTGGCAAGGTGAAATTCACCTCGGTATTTCATAAAACTAACGAAAATCACGGACGTAGACTTACGAGGTTTGTCATAGGAGGTGATGACAGACTTACGAGTTTTTCTTGTCTCCTGAAAAGTTGACATCTCCAGGCATACAAGGTTTTCCATGTATATGAGCGATATTTGAGGCCACTCAATGTGTGTGCTGTACCTGCATTGTTGCTGAAAATGCCCAGATCCTCGAGCTCCCGGCATATCAGACACTTCCTCCGAGCTTGCGCGAAGAATTTGGACAGCCACCCGAAGTATTTGGGGTACTTCATGGACAGCAGCAGAACTGTACTTGTATCTTGCTGTAACAAGCAGTATTAAGAACTTTCAATTCGGTTGTTTGAATTTTTTCCGATTTAACAGGCAGAGTCGCATGAGATAATATCACATAACATGAGATAATATGAGATAACATATTATGGAGAAAGTATTAGGAGTAGGAATCACTGCTCTGTTACCCCTTGGTAGTGGCAGTTACAATAATGACCTTAAAGTTCCTATGAAATATTGAAACAATAAAAGGAAAACTCACGTCCAGCTTGTTTTCTCTTATCAGTCTCTTTACTTTCGTGTTCATGTACTTGAAGAAAACCTTCCTCTTCTTCAGTGCGTCATTATAAAGGAATAGCGTCCTTCTCTTTGCACGCTGTAATTCACAGACGACATGTAGACACCAAAAGGCACAAAACAGCGGCACATTGTGATGGTTCGCTGAGTGTCCTTGGTTCTCGATGTTTTTGTTCGACCACTCTGGGCATAGCCGGCTCTGTGAATGAAAACCGGATATCCCTCTGGGTAGGCATATTGCCTAACCACCCGAGAACAGGGGAAACTCAGCAAACCATTCATTACAACTTACGTATACATTCGAAATGTAACACCAACTCACTTTTGGGTAGAAAAATTCGCATATTCCCCATTTCAATCGAGAACCGTATCCTTCCATGACTACAAATAAGCCGCACATCAGAAGAACACCGTACATACCGTACAGCGTGGAGTTCTTCAAATATTTAGGTTTGGGAAGGCATTCTGAATTATAAAACAAGTGCGCGATTAACGTTCCATTAGTCATAATAAGGTGACGTTGAAACGGAAATTTCTATTAAAACGGTTGAAATATGCGACTTACAGTAGCAAAATAGCAAGGTATATGTATATAGGAGCACCATCACTGTACTCCATTGATAATCGCACCGCAATGCTTGCCTCGCTGATCGACCATCGAAGGGTGTTCGTAGTGGTTTAGTTCACCAAGGATGTTCTCCCACTTCTTTTCATGTGTGTTCTCCCACTTATTTTTAGCTCTGATGGCAGAATGATTTCCAGTGATGGTGAAGATGATAATGTTTGTCGGCATCAGCTAAATGGTGGTTATTGGCGAGTGACTCGTTTCCAAACAGAAGGTTCAGGGCCCAAACAGTGGTGGTGCTCCGATATGTAACTACCTTAAGGTGTGGGCAATGTAGGTGGCAACAATGACAATTTGTTAGATGTGCTTTAGATGGTCCTACAATGATATGGTAGATACATAGATGTAAATTTAAACATGGATTAACACATAAATCTATGGTGTGTCCCATAAATCTATGTGACTAAACAGAGGGTCCGGGCGACTGTACAGGCCCCGTCTCTTTCTTACGTAGAAAAGTAGAAAGCAGCCTCTCAGCCAATCACAAATTGATCACGAGGAGAAATCAAAATTTTTCTGTAAGCAGCGAGGATGATTGTATCGCAGTTAAGATGCTTTTTTATGAACGCTCTCATATCTATTAACGTATTTGTTTCACATCGCTGTGGTCGCGACGGTGCGATTATCGATGATGAACAGTGATGGTGCTCCGATATGTAAATTTACATTGTAGTTCTACCCTAGCGGTAATACTGCACAATTTTGTACGACCTACAGAGTTTTGTGGTTCAGGTCAATTCAATTTTTACAAAAAACCAGATAAATTCTTATAGAGATCGCCGAACTCCCAAAGCGCCTATGGTGCCGCCAAAAATTATGATTAAGACTATAGAAGCACCATCGTTCAGTGTCAAGGTGGTACCCAAAATTTGCTTTTATCGCCATATTGAGTGGGAGCACTGATCTATTGGGGCTGCACGGATTAGGTATGGGTATTGGTACATTCAAGGTATAATGTCAGTACCTACTGGGATTCTCTATAATCACGAAGGACAACAATATTAATATTCAATGGCAAATCGTACCTTCGTTGTTGTGCGTTTCATTCAATTTCCTCTTGAAATTAAAACCGTTCACCACCGACCGCACGATTTTGGCAATCATTCCCGTGCCCTTGACCATCAATTTCATTTCTTGATAACCTTGAGAAGTTATAACGTCAGAATTGTTTTACAACATAAGGTGGATAATATCCTGACTATATTTTGACTATACCTATTATAGTCATGTAGGGCACCGATTCAATGTTAGACACATTTGTGGGACATGTTTGTGAGCTATTTGCACAACGCAGAGGACACCACGAGGAGACTGTTTATTTGGTCTCCAATTTCGTTTTATCTTGAAATATTTGAGGAGGAATTCTCCGCTTCTGAGAAGCTCTGCTTCAAATGTTCCGAGTTGTGAAGCCGCGTTTACACCAAAGTCTTTCACTAAGTTGTCCACAATTTGTTGCTTTTTCTACAAAATACAGCAACTTTTTCTGTCTTCCACTAAATTTTGGTTTCCCCGCGGAATGTCGGGAAAGATCACAGAAAGTAGACAACTAACAGTGGCAGATTTGTTGCTGCGCTTTTCACTTCAGTAGGTACTTCTCTCAAAGTCTTACAAACTTCAATCGCAAACAGTGGAATAGTTGATTTTGAGATTTTAAATAGATAATCGAGACTTGTGTACGTATCACCAGCAGCCATAAAACGTAATGTAACTGCTTGCTTTTTCTTGGACAGGTAGGTACTGTTTTCCTGTAGTTTGTGTTACCTTTCTTGATTTCATGTGTCAACACTACTGGTCATTCTCAGAAGGTTTTTGACTCTCCCGCCGCACCGCAGCTCTCCACTCAACGGATCGACCTCATCTTCTTAAGCTATCATGTCACTCCCACTGTACCTATCTATAGCCTTCAATGGGGACCTCTTGTACAGTGGCTGGCTATGATGATAGAGAATTTTTCGTTCGACATCCTCGACACTACTGCGCCAATTCTTCGGCAAGAAGGTTTCCACTTGTTGCTCTAAATTTCAGAAGAGCAACTTAGTTTTCTACAAACAATCTTCTGTCCACTTTGGTGTAAACGTAGGTAGTAACTTTCCTTCTATCACCAAACGACCTTCAATCACCTGAAACAAAATTGCAACCTCCCATTGGATATTAGAGAGGGGTCGACACTGGATGACGTCACACAGTTCCCCTCTTCCCTTCTTATTACATACTTATTATCGCTTCCAACACAATGATGTCATCATGCAGCGTCTTTTTGGAAAAACGTCCTCGATTCACATCATTAAAAAAAATATATAATTTGTTTTCACCATTTCTATGGCACCAAATATTTCAAAACAAGTTGTAAGGAAATAACGGTATCTACCGTTCTAAAACCTAGGCCGTGGGTACTACATTTTGATGGACTTCAGGGATCAATTCAAGAACTAATTTGCAACAAAAAGTGTCTGCTAGACTTTCTTTTGTAATCCACTCTAAATGCAACTTTTTCCGTGGTTTCGTCAAATAAATTCAAATGTAATTTACCGTAGGAAAGAACGTTAAATTTCCCATCTCCCTGATGTACAATCTAAATTTTCGATGTCGATCCCTAGCTCGGCCCGAACCATGAATTCCCGAAAAAGCCCCTTTTTAACCTCAAAAATCTCCCGTTTTTAGTATTAAAACGTCATTTTCCGTTGGAAAGTTGAGATTTCAAGCAAGTTTTTCGGCGACCCACCGAAAGAAAAAATTACTAAAAGAGAGACAAGGGTTTTAAGCTTATTCAAACATTTGGAGCCTGTCAACTTCAAACTGACGGAAATAGAGAAAACCAACCTGTTGACACGAACTCGATTCTGGCGTTGCGGCTGACGATATCCAAAGCCTCTGTGAACGCTCGATCGATGAGGACGATCGCAGTGATGAAGAAAAAAATAGGCAGGAGGCAAATCAAGCCGTATCCCTGAATGGCAATATCAAAAGATCAACATAAACTTCGTATATTACACCAAATATGATGGACGTAATGCGTGAGAAACACAGACGTTTCCAGTTGAACCGTTCAACATCCTGATCCTATGATATATCGTACCTAATCGATTGTAACCAGTGACTGGATCAAGGGTCGTTAGACTGAATCGTTCAATTGATTCTGGCATTCAATTGATTCGTTCAAGGAGTTCCTAGCCCTACCTGAAAATGTTGCAGATTGCAGAGGGAAGTTTTGCTATAGTTTTGATTTTCTCGATTTTTGAAGTTTGCGGGCGAAAATTTGGCCCGGAACTTTGTTTTTCGGACAATTTTCTCAGTTTTCAGCGATATATATACGAAATTTACTGTTAGGTATATAATATAAATTGTATAATGTGATAAATTGTTACATTTAACAGCATTTAAGCATCAGCAAGGGCAATTTCCACATAAACGGTGAATTTTACTAGATATGGAAATATGGCCCCTTTTGGGCGCGCTCTAGCGCAGAAACAATTAGTCTTACAAAAAACAATATGTACGAGAAATATAGAAAAATTTGTCTACTTTAATTTTGTATAAGGTAAATTTGTCGAAAAAACGATTCCTTTTTGAGATATAGACAATAAACTCTAAAGAAATGCCAAAATTTGGTCAAAATGTGACCGAAAAACCAAGTTCCGGGCTAAATGTTTGCCCACCAACTTCAAATTCGTGTTCAGCGACCCAAAAAACGAAGGGCGTGAAAATCCAAACTATAGCAAAAATTTCTTCTGAACCTCAGTGGTTTCGCTAAAATCCCTGGCCTAACATGAAGTTTTTAAAATTTTGAGTTACTCACCATTTCTCCTTGGTACTACTGTAATAGCAAGGAGAAAGTAGCGCAGTTTTGGGAAATGCAGACAATTTGGAGGTGAGGAGTCTGTCAGTTTTGAATAGAGAAGGATGAACATTATTTTAGCATGAGTGGGATTCAATTGGGTTATTACTTTCTGTACAGATCACTGGTCTGTTTTATTGTATGTAGGTAGTTGATAAATTAAACATTAAATTAAACATTTAATTCTTCAGTTTATCACCAACAAATTTTGTACACACGAAAACTATCTCAGAACAAGAACCATGACATGCTGTTTGAACGCATTGTGCTGTTTGAATCAGTTGTTCCCCAGTGTAAACTTGCCATTTGGTTACGTGCAATACTATGGTAATGCCGATACCAAATGAATACCTACTCAACACTCAACCGACGCAACATCTGTATTCCAATTACATGACCTTTTCAAATGAATAACGTTGTTCAACTCACCGCAGTTTCTATTTCGGTACTTTGGAGAGCGTAGCGCGTAGGGAAAATGAATCGACGCTTTTCTCTGTTTTTGAACGGCAGTAAAGTGTGTTTTCTACACGAGCGCCTGGAATAAGATGACATTGTGATAATCAGATTGTTAATATGAAATCTTTACGGCCTTACGACTAATTTACAAACCAAAATACCAATTGAAACTAACCTTCTGGAGTCAATCTTCATGAAATACCTCGAAACGTAAACGTTGTTGAATTCTATGTTCGTTAGGTACTTCTGTCGGTAATCGAAAGCGCTGTAAAATAAGATGAAGTTGACTACGGATATTACTTCAACAGTCACGACTCTGCTGCGGGCTTATAGGTTTGATAAAATTAGCTTTTTTGAAGATTGTCGAAATAGAGATAGTCATCAGGGATTGATTGGAAACGTCGACAATTCACGTCGATTCACCCCGAAAAACTCGAAACGTACGGGGTATGCCGTATGGCCGTAATAAGTAGGGGCTTCAGAACAGGAGGTAGGGTTTTATGCTAGGAAATCGAATTTAGGTTTTATAGAAGCTACTAGAACTAAATCACTCGCCGCAAAATCGTGGAAACCCACGTGAAAACATAAGAAGTCAGTCATGCAGCATGGGTATAAGAGCGAATTTTCAAAGAAACAACTGGTTTCATGTGAAATTTCTCCATTTTTTTTTTGCCGAGTGATACCTCAGCTTATAGATTTTTCAACGCTGAACACGATAGTGAAGTCAGAATTGCGATATCTCATTTCGTTATCAGGATAGAGCAGATGAACCGTGAAGAACATTTCAAGTAACGACCACGTTTCTTCATCTTCAAAGTACTCCAGTTTCAGAACGGAATAAGATATCGCAATTTTGACTTCACCACCGTGTTTAGCCAAGAGAAACTTTTAAAATGAGGCGTCACTTGCCAGGCTGTTCCATTTTAGCACTTTTCGAGAGAAAGGAATCAATAGCATGATATGTCGCAATTCTGACTTCATCATCGTATTCCGCGTTGAAAAATCAATAAACTGAGGTGTTCTTCGTCCAAAATGGAGACAAAAACCAGTAAAATGGAGACATTTTACTAAACACCAGTTATTTCCTGCGAAAATTCGCTCTTATAGCCATGCTGCATGACTGTAGAAATGTTTATTTTGAACAGTTTTTCTTTGCTATAAGTCAAGAATTAATTGCGCTGTTGCTACTACTCTTTTTCAGGTTGACTTTTCGAACTCTCGAGAGTTGGCTCCGAAAGTTGCACTCCGAGAGTGGCCATAATGTCCATGATGGGTCATTTATGGTTCAAGGAACAAAAATCCATAATGAGCTGGTCACGTGGTTTGAAATCGATCAAAAGGCAAGAGAAGCAATGTTGAAAAGACGCTCTTAGATAAGTACTAAAAATAATTGTTTCTATTATTCATTTACTTATTTTCTATTATATATTTTTTGAATTTGTATTATTGTAACATTGGTGTAGGGGTATTACGTTATTTTATAAAAATTTGATTATATTGAGTTAGGATTGTAAGAAGAGTTTTTGTAATTATTATTTCCAGGGAATGTGGCCTTACCATTCCCCTGGTTAATAAATAAAAACATCTATCAATCAATCTCACATGCAAAGGGCTATGAGAGTGACTTTCAAGAGCACAAGCTGCGACTTCTCTAAACCTACTGACTCCAGTCTTTGCCCATGACCAAGTTTCGCTCCTCCGTATTCAGAGTAGATTATTCCGCCATACTGGTGTGTTACGCAGTATAATCTAACATACGACATAGGCGCTACATAGACCAATTTGTTTTGAAACTTCCATTTCTATAATAGCATAATAGCATTATAGTAGCATTATATAAGTGTAAGTGTGAGCATAGAAGTGTAGACGAAACATTAGTAATATATTATATAGTTGTTTCTCAGGTCAGCGCGTATATATTTTACAAGACCTTCACCTTTGTTTTCTACCTCGAATATATTTATTGAGAACAATAATTATTATACACTACCTAATGAATCCAGTACATCGTGGTTGTACTGAAGTGACTATCACTTCAGCAGGTTCGTTATCGCATGAAACGAAAGAGAAGAATAATCATTTAAACAAAACTTACTCGTAAAGAACTTTGAGGAAAATCAGGTTCATCGCGACTTGAACGAGATTCATGAACTTCCTGTACCACCGGGAATTTTCATCAAAACTCAATTTTAGGTCTCCGGCTCGTTCCAGTAACTTGTCTGCGTCAACCTTGAATTATCGAAAAACATTGTTCGTTAGAAAATATTAACAAAAAAACCTAATGGCTTGAAATTGTAAGACTTCCCAAGGGTATGTATAATTTTACTTTTACGTTAATTAACAACGTTTCAGTGCTCGTGGACCTTTTACTAGATCCATATAGTCATGAGGTTAAAGGTTCTTGACCATTGGTGTTCTAAGGAGTGATGTTGGGAGTATCGAGGGTTGGTCCAAATAAAACAATTTTTCTAGGCCGACGTTTCGCAATAAATATATTGCATCTTCAGGGCTACAAACAGAGGAGGAATACACAGGTGGAATGAACATTGGTATAGAAACATGGCGTGCTTGCACAACTAAGTTGTGACAACTTACTAATATCGATTACTTATTTCTTATATTACATACTTACTAATGACTATTATCTACTTATCAAAATTATGTGGTTGTTCCATAGTGAGAATTACCTTGGGAAAGTTGTGGGAGCTGTTTAGAGTGGAGGGTTCATAGCGGGTAGGTAGGATCGTCAAAGTCCCAACTATTGAATAAGATGTGAATATGAATAAAGATGGTAAATAAGACGAGTTACTGATGAAGAACTTTTCAGTATGTACGTGGAAGGGCACAAACACTATTGGGCAACTCACATATTGCATTAGATTCTAATTTTAAGATGGGTTACTGATACCCAAGAGCACACGGAGAAGTGAAATGGATTGTGACTGATAACAAGGTCTCCTATTGCCTATGGCCAGTGGTTTGGCGTGACGGACATAATTGTTATAATAACACATAACAAAGTGAATATCACAGTTGAATATTCATAGACGATTTGACTTATGTGTATTATTTACAATTTTTAGGTTGATATAATTTTATAAAATAGAATATGAAATATGTAACAAAATGGAAAATTATGAAAATAGAATTGCGGACTCAGTAGGTAAAGTTCTGTCCTTATATAGGATTTACAATTTATAGGTAGTAGAATAAAATATGAAAATGAACAACAAGAAAATTCGCAAATTTTATTCTTTGTTCATATTCACATCTTATTCAATAGTTGGGACTTTGACGATCCTACCTACTCGCTATGAACCCTCCACTCTAAACAGCTCCTACAACTTTCCCAAGGTAATTCTCACTATGGAACAACCACATAATTTTGATAAGTAGATAATAGTAATTAGTAAGTACGTAATATAAGAAATAAGTAATAGATATTAGTAGGTAAGTTGTGCAAGCAAGCCATGTTTCTATACCAATGTTCATTCCACCTGTGTATTCCTCCTCTGTTTGTAGCCCTGAAGATGCAATACATTTATTGCGAAACGTCGGCCTAGAAAAATTGTTTTATTTGGACCAACCCTCGATACTCCCAACATCACTCCTCATATAGTCATGTTCCAACTAACTATTGTTCATATAATTCGTAAGCAGAATCTAGCTTTTTCTGTTCCCTTAGTAGGTATTTCTATGGTAAAACAAACACAATTCAAAAATCCACAGTCATGCAGCATGGCTAAAAGAGCGAATTTTCGAAGAAATAATTGGTTTCATGTAAAAATTTCTCCATTAAAGAACATGATGTCCATGAAGAACATCTCAAGTGTCAACCACGTTTCTTCATCTTCAACGTCCTCAAGTTTGAGAGCGGAATAAGATACAGCAAAATTCTGACTTAACCATCTTATTCAGCGTGTAAAAACCTTTAAACACATGACAGACAGTTTCATTTTTGGAATTTATTGAACCTCTCTCTCTCCCCCTCCCCAAAACCCCACTCCCCTTTTGCGATATCTCATTCCGTTATCAAATTAGAAAAGACTTGACATGAAGATCACATCAAGTACTAGTAACAACCACGTTTCTTCATCTTCAAAGTGCTCCAGTATGAGAACGGAATGAGATATCACAATTCAGGTTTCACCATCGTGTTCAGCATTAAAAAAAACCTTTAAAACGAGGTTCCACTTGTCAGAATGTTTCATTTTGGGAATTTATGACGAATCCCCCCCCCCCCCCCCCCCGAAAACTCCCCAAAACCCGTCCCTTAGAGTGGCCCGATTCAGCCCATCTACGAACTTAGCCTTTCGATTGCCAAGACAGATTTTTGTACAGAATTTGAACTTATTATCTGAATTCTTTCGGCCTATGAATAAGGTAGTTGTTAATTGCTGTCATTAATTATGGACTAACTATCCATAATGGATAGTTAGGCTGGATACTAGGCTCATTAGCTCCCCACGTATTATTTTTCCTGAAAATGAGGATTGCAATCCGCGAAAAATCGCTCTCGCTATCGCACCTATCGCCCTTCTTAAATCAAAATCATCCCTATTTCAAGTACTACGGCGGTAGTTTGCGGATTGTAGAGTTCTTTCATTTCATACATTACGACGCCTAGTAATTGTGTCAATTTGTCTAGAATTCCCCAGTAGGTATTTCGGTCATTCAGCAGCAGATCATCCAGTCCCACACTTAGTTTAACAACCGATTTGATTACCACATTTCAAGTCTACACATCCTTGCAACTAAAATTCCTTAAGAAAATGAGAATCAAATACAGTCCACTTTAGGTAAGTTGGGAGATCCCAATCCTTCACAATTTCGATAAGAACAAATTCGCCAACATTCACCTGTATCAATTTTCAGGAATACATAGTGGACGAGCAACACGTAAGCAAACCACAACCCCCGACAGCTTACGTCATTATAAACTCTTTTGAGATTTTTGGATGTAAGTTGTACGAAGTGCGTTGCACTCAACTGTAAGTTCTCACTATACAAAATAACTCACATGAATATCAGGCTTTTGAACACAATATACGACTTCTGGGCTCCTGAAGGACTGACTGAAAGCTTCCTTGATCTTGAGTAACGTCACCATCCCTAGGCCCCATCCTTTCGACAAGTATTTTGAAGGGTCGCATACGTTATCAGTGCCGAACACTGCATATGGAATTGAACGGAATTGCATATGGAATGCCAAATCCAGTAATGTTACATACATACACATGTACTCGTATTTTTTTTTTTTTGGACACGGTTGAACCGTAACAACAAAATTATTCTTTTTAGCGCATAAAACAAGGGCGACATTTCCTCGAACGTTACACCTAAATTGGTATTTAGAAAGGTTGATCTAGGGTGGCATTTCTTGTTCATGCCAATCCTCGCAGAGATAGGTGCTCGACACTAACTTTCACTGAATCTTTCAATAATAATTATTATATACTCTTAGATGATACTCAATTATTGAGGATTATGTACGAATACAATTAGGTTCTTACTCGAAATGACGTTGCAGATATACGACAGTTTTAGTGGCCAGCACACCAGCCAAGCGACGTGGACAGGCATCCGATTGTGACAGAAGGCGTATGAATCTACGAAGGTTTTTAGACACCTTTTAATTGTAGCAGACACTAAATCTGAAAATAAATTAGAAAAACACATGTGCATCTCGTACTTATTTACCATTTAATAAGTTACACTAATGAAAATAAACGAACGAGAAATTAATGTGTACATTTCGACGATTGCCTGTAGGTACATTAGATGAGCATTTCGCACGTATCCTAGAAGAGGGGTACAAGTCCAAAAATGTGATTTTCCAGGAATTCCGTTTCAAATTTCTCTCTTACATGTATCTGTGTTTCCAGAGCAACATGTCTGATATTAGTGATCTCTGCGGAAATCGTTCCCCACACTAAGTAATGCTCCAATAGCTCATGGGACAAAAATATTCTTTTTTTAAATGAGAAAGGAGTGAGGGGGAGACTTGACTAAATTTTTTGGACTTGTCCCCCTCTTCTAGGATGCGTGCGATGTGATCTGAGTGACCAAAATAATTTACGTACTGTTGCATCGATATTCCAACTTCTTCAAGTAAAAATCTTCTATCGCTGCCCCAAGTTGGTCTTCCTTCATTCCGGTAGTACCTGTTCCTCGTTGAGTTGGATCATTTGTGTCTGACAAGAAGGTTCAATGAGACTGCCGCATTTGAAAACATGTTGGGGAAACGTGGGGACCTGTTACTTAAGTGACTTTAGTTCAATGGGAAAAAGCAATAATTTTAATTAAAGCAATACTTTAATTTATGTTTCGTGGTACGCTGCGATTCGTGAATTATGGTTCTTCATTTCTAACGTACGCTGAGAATGGTTGGAATCAAGAGTCCTTTCCAAGGAGGCATTAAGAGCTTGGTCGTAAATTAAAGGAAATTGGTAAGAAAATACGGAGAGAATCTGATAAGCGAAGAAGGAAATTCCGATATTAACATTTCCAAGAGCTCTGAACAATATTGTATTTTCTTACCGATTTCCGTTAATTTACAACCAAGCTCTTAATGCCTCCTTGGAAAGGGATTTTTGACTCTCAATTCCAAATACATGCTTCGTAAGGTTTCCATCAATGTTAGAAGGCATTACAGAGTTGAACAAATACTTCCTAACTCCAAGGCACTTTATCAATCATGTGGGAATTCACCGGCTAACTTGTCGAGGAACAGGATTGATCAAAATAGCTACAAGTACTATGCTCACCCGTACGGCAGCAACAAGGTACTTGTAATCCTATTAAATATTTATTCGGTGTCAGTTGACTCACTGATGCCGTTCATCTTCAGATTGACATCGAATTTTTGATACGGACATGAGCCTTCGCCTGAGACGTTCCGACAGATCCTATTTCTGTAGCGCTGTTCAATATCTTTTGATCTCCTCGTGTTTTTCTGAAATAATTACTAGTATCGCAGAATTTGCAGGGTTTATAATATGGAACGGAGCGTCCGTTACGCTGGCCACCTAAGGACTAAGGACAAGGGCCAGGATCAGCTGAGAGGCTCCTAAAACTAATTTCTATGCTATTCGCACTATGCAGCTGTAATTTGGCATGCAGCCTTCTTAGGACTTACACTTAAAACAGCATATGCCCAGGATCAACTGATTTCTATGCTTAACGTGGCCGAAACAAGTTCCATGCTTATAAAAATTTATCCGTAAGACTCAAAACAAAAGAAGATTTTGCGGTTCTACGTATCTTGAAAAGGAAACGCACCAATTTTGAGGGATAGCTATAATTTTTTTCTTGGAAGATTCCACTGGTTCATCGTCGTAGCTATTAAACCAATATAATGTATGATATTACCATAAAATTATCTTTATAAAGATATAAATATGAAAAATCTAGGTTATTAGGTTATGGGCCAAAACATTCAACAACCATATCTAATAATGGGAGTCCCGACAAAGACAGTTCATAAGCCTACAGTGCAGGATTTTTGAAGATGAATTCTCATTAGCAGGCTTTTTAGCTAATTTTCGAAATACCCAAATCCGTTTCAGACCATCCTGAATTCACTGCCAATGGACACCAAAAATCGTATGTAACATAGTATGTTAATATGTGTTCTCTCGATAGAATTGAGATAAAAAGTTCAAATTTGCACAAAAAATTCTGTCTTGGCAATCGACAGGCTAAGTTCGTAGATGGGCAGAATCGGGCCACTCTAAAGGGGGGTTTTGGGGAGTTTTAAGGGGAGAAAAAGTAACCATACATTTCCAATAAAATTGACTGACATTTCAAGTGCGACTCCACATTTTATAGATTTTTCAAAGCTAAACGCGATGGTGAAGTCAGAATTGCGATATCTTATTCCGTTCTCAAGCTGGAGCACTTTGAAAATGAAGAAACGTGGGTGTTACTTTAGATGATCTTCACGGTTCATCTGCTCTATCCTGATAACGAAATGAGATATCGCAATTCTGACTTCACTATCGTGTTCAGCGTTGAAAAATCTATAAACTGAGGTTTTACTCGGCAAAAAAGTCAAAATTTGGTGTAAAACCAGTAATTTCTTTAAAAATTCGCTCTCACACCTATGCTGCATGACTGTAGATTCATTAGTTTCAAACTTACGAGATAATCATCGATGTAATCGTTCTCTTCCTTGAGATACTGGATTTCACTTTCGTCAAGAATTTCGTACGTTAGAGGCGCTATGACCTCTTTGACGGACCCCATCGTATCCATGACTTCGTTGACACCGACCTGCACAAAGAAATAATATTTTGAACGATTCCTGATGAAATAGGAACAATAATTTGGAAGCTCGGATTACCTAGTACGTGAGTAGGTTCGTGCAATACAGCGTTGGTGTAATAGGTAATTATAATTGAAATAATCAGCGGTAATAGATGTATTTGGCGTCACATATCAAATCATAGGAGTTGGAGTTGTACGATCTTGGTTGTGCTTGAGCTGTTTCACAAACTTTTCGACTTTTTGTTTCTACAGAAAGATTTCATTGCAGATACTTGATGGAGATGGGCGGTGCAAGTAGATGCAAGTAATAATCCACGAATTATATAGATCGGCCAGAGATGTGGTTGGGAAAATTGTAGAGGCCATTACAGGGCTATTGAATGAGGACCCCCCCCCCCCTCCCCACCAAGAGGACTGTCTACTGACCTACTTCAAGGAACGCACAATATTTACCTCATTACTCCAATGATTTCGTTGAATTATGGGACTTGCAAAGACCAGAAGGACTTGAAGGATGGGAAATACACAGAACTGGAAGAATATTCCGTGTTTCGAACTACGAGTGCATAATAATATTATGTATTATTGTCAGGAGCGTAGCGTGGCTCTGGACAATGGGGTTTTTTTGCACTTTGCGGTTTTTTTATAAACATCCTAACATAATTAATGATATGAATTTGCATAATTATCCTACCAGATATAAAATGGAGGGAAATGTTGTAAATCCTAAACAGCACTCAGTGTTGATGACCAACAGTCCAAATTATATATTATATTATGATAGGATATTATGTAATCCACAGAGCGCTACCTGTAAAGCTGAAGTTCCCTGAGACATTCACCAGATCGACATATAAAAAAGAAATTTTCACCTGGCTCATTAAATTAGGTTACGAAAAAGCTGGACCGATAATAAAGAGTGTATATGTAAAATAAAGGAAAAAAAATGTAAATAGAAATAAAATAAATAAATGAATACATTGTAAATAAGAAAAGAAAGAGATCCTAATTTGCAACTCTGGTGTAATTCTAACGAGCCTATGCCTATTATTACACCATAATTGGTAGGTATTATTTCTCCTAGCTAATAGTAATGTAGACAATAATAATGTAATGTACCATATAAGTTTTATAATGTACCTAACATGTTGTCTGAGAAACTGATCCAATAAAGCTCTTTCTCTCTCTCTCTCTCTCTAGTGTAATTATAATTTTAGAAAAGAAGAATCATTATGTAATTTATTTTAAGTATGTACCTGACTTGTAAGAAAAATTACCATTTAGTTTCTGTGCAGTGTGGAAGAGAGGGCTAATATATTAGCTATATTAGCTATATATAGCCCTAACATTTGTACAGATTGTAAATAAACGAGTCAATCAATCAATCAATCAATCTCTCACTCAATCCCCCTCCCCCATACACACACACACTTCCTAACTCTCTCACCCAAAAAAAGAAAAAGTGAAGCAGGTCTTAGCAAGCTGTTTGTTCAAAGGAATTGTATGATATTTCATAAAATTCCCCTGGAAACAGCCAGTATACTATACTGCCGTACTAAGCAAGAAAGGCTCAAATAATTTAAATTTTGGGTAGAAGTATCTTTAGCAATTAACAACTTTTTTTCAATGTGGAGGCATTAAATGCCACAAAATACTAGGTAAGAAAGGCGTATCTCAAAAGATACTACTTCTTTGCTTAGGAAAATGAGATAGGTAGGTACGCCCAATTGGCTTCGGATTTGACACAATGGGCGGTATGAATAAAACGAAGTAAAACCTTTTACTTTCGGAAAACGAAGCAAATCCTTCAAGTATTATGAATAAAAAAAAAAGAAGAGCAAAACCTTCTGCTTCTGTAGGAAAAGCATAAGCTAGAAAAAAAAGCATTTCCTTCAATCAAAAGTATTCAGTATGAATAAAGCTGCTCTTTTACTTCGCTTGTGAAGCAAAAGCTTTAAAAAAGATGCATCTACTCCAGAGTAGATTCACTTTCCTCAATTTATCATATCGGTCGTTTATCAAGTGTGAGTGTGCATTTCGTGCTTTTTGCTTCCTCTGTCAGTGCGTTTATATTATTATTATGGCGGAAATCGTGAATATACGTAATCGTAAATGTTATAAGGAACGAAGGTCCCCACGGGAACAAGATTTCGAAATTGCGATTTTTGGAGGAAAAATGGCTAGCAGATCATTTTATTGGAAATGATGTCAACGATACTCGCGGTGGTTCCCCATCTCCGGAGTTGGGAATGAAAGCATGTTCGCTTTATCTAGCGGATCCCGGGTTCCAAAAAGGCATACGGGGAAGAACATGGTATACACCAGTCGAGTGTGTCATTGGCGGTGAAATTCGTTGTTGAAAGAATTGGACACTTGGATATGATTTCCGACGGCAGAAGAGGAAGTAGTGAGGGCAAAGAAACTGTAGCTCCGTAATTTTTCTTCTCCCAGTGCAATTGGTGTCGTGGACTGCACTCATATTGGTATCGAAAAACCATCGGTACATGGGGACTAATATATCAACAGAAAAAGCCGAGCATCTCTGAACGTGCAAGCAACGTGTGACGCCACGTGTACGTTCACACGCGTAGACGTCAGATGGCCGGGTTTTGTCCATGACAGTCGAATATGGAAGAATTCCATTACACGTGCCTGCATGTCTCGCACTGAAAAAACTGTTATACTGGGTGATAGTGGGTATGGCATTGAACCATGGCTGATGGTCCTTTTTCGTAATTCCAGCAATGATCTGGAAAGATCTTTTAATACCTTACTGACAAAAAAAGAGTGTGTTGAGAGATCTTTTGGTCAACTGAAAAGGAGGTTTCCAATTTTAAAGTAGTTACGTTTGCTGGGTTAAACAAGGCAGAGTACCTAAAATAGTCGTGGCGTGCGTTATACTGCATAACCTAGCCAAAATGATACGAGGCTTTTACTCTTTTCCCTGAAGCAAATCCTTCAGAGTGAAGGTAATGATTATTCATACGAAAAAGAGTAAAACCTTTTACTTCGAGCATTTCCTTCCAAAGCAAATGCTTTTCCTTCGAGCAAATGCTTAAAAGCATTTGCTTTCGTTTTATTCATACCGCCCAATTTTTGAGATACACCTATCTTCCTTATTATAAGGAATAATAGTTTTTTGATGCTTTAACAGTGAGTTAGGGTTGTTTTCGCATAATCATAAGATGAAGAAGCTCCTTAACATTCTATAACTGCCAAAACCTGACACTCACAAAAAATTCAGGTAGGTACGCCGTTTTTGCTTAGGACGGCAGTAGGTATAGGTAAACCCTGCAAACCTAAAAACGTTTCTTGGGGACAACCACGTTTATCCACGTATCTAACGACTGTTGAGAGGTGGGACAGAGAACTGACGTCTGATGTTTCGTCTAAGATTGAGATGAATTTTGACTTAATGTCATCTAGAATGACTAGCTATAGCACTTACAAGATCATTCTGGATGGCAGGTCCCTTTGAAAATTGTTGGCGTTTTCAAATGATCTTCCGTAATCTTTTAGGAAATTTAATAACTCGAGGTAGGTAATTTCCTTTGTTAAGATAAGAGGAAGAGGACTCGTCATGCCCCCTAATGGCCTGTTTGGCCAAGAAAAGAATGCAGTCAACAACCCGAACCATAATCTCCCTCTGTTTGTTTTACGTTCTCATTATGAAGAGAGATTTGTGCATTTTGTTACACATCCATCAAAAGATTACTACGAGGGCTCTTACCGAATTTTAATAAAGCAAGCTACACTGGTGCTTTTGAGCAGCTTTTTTAAAGTGTGTAATACTAGAAAAGCCGCTAGGTACACCATGCAGTTTTTTCAGAGGAAAACAAAATGCGTGGGAAACAAAATAAAAGGTTGTTAGAACTACACCCTGATAACCACTGGTAGGTATCTATCTACTGTAGTTCTCAACACTGTCGAGTGTACTCACGATCCTTGACAACTCCTTTGAGGTTCGGGACCTGCCAAGTCGAACGGCTGGCCACAATTATGTCGAATTTTTCGCTAAAACTTCACGAACTAAACGCTGGACTATCAAATAATGCAGCAACTACCCATTTTAGGAGGATAAAAACTAAACGAAAAACTGAAAACTAAGAACAATCAAAAATATCAACATCCGCGGAGTAGGACAAGAAAACAAAATGGCACTTCTGAAAGTTGATCCATACGGAACCGATCGTAGTATAGTAGGGTTTTCTGTGATCGATACTGTCAATCGGTCTGCCCCAAGTTGTCTGCTCAGATTCTCCTTCTTCCTGTTCTTAGATTACTTGGCTTCGGCCGTGGATTCCATAAAAGGTAGGTAGCATGGAAGAAGGATTTTTTCCACGGGTAGGTAGGTAATTTAAGCTGTAGATAATTTTCAATTGAATGTTTTACTTTTGATTAAATATTTTGTTGTTTTCTTCATTCAAATTCTACCTACATCCCTCATTTCTTGTAGGGAAGCGCCGCTTCCTGCGCTCCCCCTGACGCTACGCCCCTGATTATTATGTATTATATGCATTATATAAATGTATTATATTTTGTCCCGTTTTCAAGCACGGTTGACAGGTATTTTGGTTCTAACGTCTGCTCTAGGCCGTGATCTGTTTTAAGGTCTGTGCTAGGCCCTGTTCTGGGTTCTACTCTAGGTACCATTCTACGGTCTGTTCTGGGTTCTATTCTAGGTTCTGCTCGGGGTTCTGTTCTACGGCTGATCTAGGCTCTGTTCTGTTCTGGGTTCTATTTTTGGTTTATTATCTTCGATAATGAACCATTGGAATCGCCCAAAGAAAAAATTTTTTTAACCCCCCCTCAAAATTTGTTGGTTTACGTTTCAAGATACGTAGATTCAGAAAATCGAATTAAAAAAAATCCGTCCGTCACCCGTACGCCGTACGCCGTACGCCGTCCGTGGCACTTTGCCCAGTTAGCGTTGAGCTAAAATTACGAAATTTGGTTTCTGGGTTTGGACCAGCCCCACAATGATCCTCGAAACTTTTCATAACCCTAGGTCAAGGGGAAGGGGTTTAAAACGAACTTTGAAATTTCGACAATGTCATATCTCTAAAAATTCTCATGAAACGGTGTAATTTTTAGTTAACTTTTGAATGACCTGAAAAATTACGAATCTTTTAAGACCAATTGGATTTTTGTGCGACCAGCTGTTCGTTCACAGTGACCGCGCAAAGGTTTAGGAAAAACACTAAACTTTCGCGTCGAAAACGGCCGTTATGTGACCCAACCCCCAGACGCCCAGAATAAAACTACCTTTTTTCATCTTCCCGGTAAACTACAGTCTAGAAATTTTAACCGTGAGTCGGGGATAGACCACATTGCAATATTTACTCGGTTTCTCATCTGTAAAATTGTTTAAATAATACCTTTTTGTAATAATACAAATTAAATTTTGATGATGAGCTATTGACTTGAAATTTTAAAAATAGGTCAGAACTGGATCACAATGCAATATTCACTCGGTTTCTTGTCTGTAAAATTGTTTAAATAATACCTATTTGTTTAAACAAATTAAATGTTGATGATGAGCTAGATACTTGAAATTTTAAATATAGGTCTGAAATGGATGACATTTCATTATTCACTCGGTTTGTATGACATGGTATGAGTATGGTATGGTAGGTATATTATTGTATGTATGATTTGGTATAATACAGTATGGTATGATAGGAAAGAAATTCGTATGGTATGGTATGAGTACGGTGAGAATATGGTATGGTGCCGATTTGCAATACAGTCTGGTATAGACAGAAGGGTGATCTGCACAAGGAAGATAATAAACCGTTGTGTCAAGAATTTGCAGAGTTTTTGGTTCTGTTCTAAGTTCTGGTCTGGGTTCGGTTTAGGTCCATTCTTAGGTCCTATTCTTGTTCTGGATCCTGTTCGAGAGTCTGTTCTAGGTTCTTTTCTGGGTTCTGTTCTGAGTTTTGTTCTATGGTACCTATATCCTGAGTTGTATTCTGGGTTCTGTTCTAGGCTTAGTTCAAGGTTCTGTTCAGGGTTCATTTCTGGGTTTTATTTTCGGTTCTATTTCAAGTTCTGTTCTGGGTTTGGTTCTATTTTCTATTTTAGGTCCTCTCCTAGGTTCTGTTCTAGGTCCTGTTCTATTTTCTGTTCTACATCCTGTTCTACGGTCTGTTCTAGATCCTGTTCTAGGTTATGCTGTAGGTTATTTCCTACCGCCCATAGCTTTCTATTCGGTATTAAGATTTCACGAACCCTTGAATCGTTAAACAACAAATTTTTAAGAAGAATTCCAACTTTTGGTCCCTTGGTCGATGTGAGTGGCCCAAAATGAGGTAAAATGCTTTTTTGCTTTCAATTGTTGAACACGAATTATTGTGAAATGTAAACTTACAATAGGTACTTTTGATCTGACCCTCAAGGTAAGTAAAAAGTAGGGATGGGTAGCAGTTGGATAAACATCGATGTTTTTTAACTGCAGTCATCGACGTCTAAAAAACATCGTATGAAAAACCTCGATGTTTTAAAACATCGTATAAAAACATCGAATAAAAACATCGATGTTTCTCCGAAAAGTCCTTACCTACTGCGGCCATCTAAAGTACAAGTACAAGTACCTACCTAGCTGTCATTTTTGTTCTTATTTAAAAAAATTAAATATGAAAAAAAAAGTACCTACGCATTTACGTTGGAAAAAGACAAAAATGTTCGAGCAGAGAGCTCAAATATACTTGAAGCTCATCAATACGCGTGCTTCATTCGTTTTTTCATGTCCCACTTTTCGGTAGGTACTTATTGGCACGATAAACTCAATCAGTTTACTCACAATATTGCCTGGTAGGCTAATGTGGGAAGGGAGTGGTGTTTGTGTCAGTTGTACGTGGCTTGGATTGTGTGTTTATGGGAATGTTGCGTCCCTCAGCTGTCTCCTCTTCAGCCTGCGACTTTCGGTTGGTGGAGGGCCCGAGATCCCTGCGACCCAATGACATGGCAAACACACAAATTTTTAACCAGACCTACGACACGTCATTTGAGACGAGCGTAGACAGTCCTAAGTCTGTGGAAGCTGGGAAGGAAAATTTGTGTGGCCCTAACGTGTCGTTACTTTGAACTAGCCTTGGCCCTAACGTGTTCCATTCTTCGGCCCTAACGTGCTGCATTCCAAGCCACATTGGCCCTAACGTGCTGGGGCCACTTGAGGGCTGGAGTGTTTAATAATAATAATAATAACTTTATTTCCAAAATAGGAACAATGTTCCCGCCTAGCTTTGGAAAGCTCAAAGTAACTTGTATATATGTAAGTTATCACATTGAAGAAATATTATTTGTATTTATTATAAAAGAACATAGGATTAAAATTAAAGGGAAAAGAAAACCGAAAAACAAAATAACAAATTTCAGTAGAAAATGAAAGAGGAGGTGGTAAAAGAAGAGATTGGAAAGGAAGGTGAAGAGGAAGAAAAGAATGGAAGAATGGCGAAGGAACAGTAAATGAAGGTAGATAAATGGAGAGGGAGAAGGTGGTGAAAAGAAGCGAATTGAAGAAGAAGGTGAAGAAAAATAAAATAGTAAGATGGAAGAGAAAATGAGAGGATACAGCAAGTAGAAGAGAGGGAACACGTTAGGTGTCTTCCCTCACCGTCTCTACCTTCAGGTCCTGATGGAGGACCTCAATCCGGACGAACCATGGGGCTCCGTCGATTTGCCTCAGTACTTTATTTTGCATGGTTTGCACTTTTTGGACTTGTTGCGCAGGCGGAGCCCCAGATTTCGCACGCATACGCCCTTATTGGTTTGATGACCGATAAACGTTAACCTAATAAACGTTGCACGGTTACATTAGACGTGGTGGTGGTTTTGGATTCATTCCTACTGGTATCTTATATCGAGTCAACAACCATGACTGATAATAATAATATTATTATTATATTATTATAATATATTATATTATACTATACAACAACCAAACATTGAAGCTGCTAGAACAATAAAAGGCAAAATGGCCACGTAAAATAAGAAATAATGTGGTAGGTAAGTAGAGTTCCTAATAAGGCTAAGGCGTCATGCAATTACATAGGTACTGAAACGTAAAATAGGTTTGTAGTTATAGGTATTTTGGGAGTTTGGGATAAAGTAAAAAACCTCGATATGTGATAAACATCGGAAGAAAAATATCGATGTCAAAAACATTGGTGTTTAAAGAAAAACTTCGAATGTTCTTTAAACATCGAATGTTTTAAAACATTGAGTATTCGATACCCATCTCTAGTAAAAAGGTGAATTACTTCGATGAGAAGACAAGTCGTAGGTATACGGTCTCAACACCGCTCAATTTCCCGTGGTAATTACGAATATCCGTTGGCAACGAAATGGCGAAACAGACGAACAAGCACTCAACATAATGATAACGACACATTGCGTGACGCCCTCTTGATGGAGGCACGCGGGAAGAAACTCGTATTAAATTCAACTTCCCGCGTGACAATGATACCGGAATGTAATTCATTAAAACCTTCGGAAATAAATCCCGGTACACTGTATTATGACGTTCAATCGGGCGAAATAATGAAGGACGATTGGGAAGTGGAATGAATGCGAACTATTTATTTTCTCTGCAGGTATTTGCATGTTAGCCCACTCGACTATACAAATGAAATCAAAATCAAGCAATGTTGATTAAATAGAGTTTCATCATCAAAAATATGATAATAATATATTATATAGATATATAAAATATCATAACCACCACACCTACTGCCGTACAATAATATCCTTCTTAGTAATCACAATGAAGTAAGTCATAATGAAGATATTCGCATGCTCACTTTCAGATTCATCAGAGCTTGTTGGTACGGCAAGAATGTCAATTTATACCTGAAAATTAAAGTTGAGCTTATATTTAAAGGGTTTACGAGTTGGGCGTATGAATTTGTTAAATTCTACACAAAACCAGATACGAACTTGGTGAGAGTGAGGTTCTTGACGAGCTCATTGGTGCAAGTTATGGATTTGACGACTCCTTTGGCGTTCAGAAGTAAATTCTCAACTGGGCCGGCAATCACTAACGCCATGACGACACTTTTGAGGAAGAGGGCACCCGATTTGGACATTATCGTCGGAATCAGAAGGAGAGTCAGGCATCTGCCCTGCAAGTGAGATGTAAATTTATAAGTTAAGTGGGTACAATGAGATGAGAGAAAAAGAGATGTAGAGATCAGTTCCACGAGTCGAAGGCACGATTTAAAACAGAATACTGGCCAATCAGTAGTGAGTATTTATAGTTACATCAAACAGCAACATTCATCGGTTCGTAGAGATAAGTAAATTACACGGTTCGCTCCCACGGCAATACTGTCAATCACTTGAATCCTACCTCGATAGCAGAATCTGATACATTACAGTAAAAGTAGAAGATGAATATTCTGTACAGGAACAAATTGATGGAGGAGCGTCCTGGGACTTTGTCTGATGTACATACCTATGTGACGTCCCAGTCACACATGGTAAACGCACTAATATAAATAGTAGCAAATTTGCTACATTCGCGTATGGCAGCAATTTTAGCAAATGTTGTTGAAGATTCGGTTGAAGAATCGACAAAAAAGCTGCAGGAAGCTACGACCGCAGTTCATAAATGGGCGAAGAAATGGAGAATAAAGTAAATGAAGCAAAATCAACACAAAAGTCACAACATCATTCAGTCTGCTAACCAGCAAAATATCTAGAGGTGACTCTGGATGCAACGATGAAGAGGAAAGAACATGTCAAAAAGAAAGAGCTCTCAATCAAGTAGGTACAGTTATATTGGCTGGTAGCCCGGTACTCGCAACTCAACATCCATAGTAAAGTACTGTTATATAAGACAGTATTGTTGCAGATTTTGTCCGGTGGGATTTAACTATGGGACCTTACAGCAAAACTAGGTGTGCAAATGATTCAAACATTTAAAACAAAAAAATCAAGTCTTGCAGCATGGCTATAAGAGCGAATTTCCGGAGAAATAACTGGTTTTATGTAAAATGTCTCCATTCTATAACAAAGTTTGTCTCCTTTTTTGCCGAGTAACAACGCTGAACACGATGGTGACGTCAGAATTGTGATATACCATTCCGTTATCAGATTAGAGCAGATGAACCGTGAAGAACATCTCAAGTACGTTTCTTCATCTTCAAAGTGCTCCGGTTTGAGAACGGAATGAGATATCGCAATTCTGAGTTCACCATCCTGATCAGCGTAAAAAAACCTTTAAAATGCGGTGTCACTTATCAGACTGTTTCGTTTTTGACATTTATGGTTTATCCCCCCTCCCCAAAAACTCCCCAAAACCCCCCTCCCCAAAAACTCCCCAAAACCCCCCTCAGCTTATGGATTTTTCAACGCTGAACACGATGGTGACGTCAGAATTGTGATATACCATTCCGTTATCAGATTAGAGCAGATGAACCGTGAAGAACATCTCAAGTAAGTTTCTTCATCTTCAAAGTGCTCCCGTTTGAGAACGGAATGAGATATCGCAATTCTGAGTTCACCATCCTGATCAGCGTAAAAAAACCTTTAAAATGCGGTGTCACTTATCAGACTGTTTCGTTTTTGACATTTATGGTTTATCCCCCCTCCCCAAAAACTCCCCAAAACCCCCCTCCCCAAAAACTCCCCAAAACCCCCCTCAGCTTATGGATTTTTCAACGCTGAACACGATGGTGAAGTCAGAATTGTGATACCACATTCCGTTGTGTGATTAGAGCAGATAAACCATGAAAACATCTCATGTAACAGCCACGTTTCTTCATCTTCTAAGTGCTTCAGTTTGAGAACGGAATAAGGTAGGTACCTATCGCATTTCTGACTGGACCATGTCAGCGTAAAAAGCCCTTTTTAAAAATTCAGGTGTCACTTGTCAGACTGTTTCACTTTTGGAATTCATGGGTAATCCCCCCCCCCACCCAACTCCCCAAAAAAACCCCTTCCCCCAATGTTGCCCGATTCTGCCCATCTATGAACTGAGCTTTTCGATTGCCAAGGCAGACTATTTGTGCAAATTTCCATGAAGTTTCTTGAAGATGTACAAATCACGGATCCTGATTTTGTAGTGTTAAAAACTAGTGACTATAAGGAATTTGAACTAAAAAATTATATGGTTTCTTGTAAAACTAAACTTGTTTGTCTATTGAAAGACGGGATGCTGACGTTCATCAGTTCACTGTTACCTGAGTTGACATAGCATTTGTCACCGAAATTATCACGAAAGTCGCCACTTTGAGGTAAGTACTCGTCTCCGGCTGGAGGGGCAATTGGCCGATGAGCGATTTCCCGATCACTGAGATGAGAAAATCAAATATTTATATTATAATTGAGGAAACAACATAATGAGAAGGTGTACTATCGGCTCCACTATCACGTCTGAACAGAGTCATAGGCAGAATGTGTCAAATTATTCAACGATATGTGACGAAGTGAATTTTCGTGGCGCATCGGCATCATATCGATGTTGAAATGGCAACATGACCTAATTTTCCCTGATTTTACGGGTGACACAAAAAACGGATTGATACCCTTATAAATTTAATAGAAGGGACTTATTGATTGCTGTAATGACAAACTTAAATGTTAAGACCAAAGTTCTGCTGAAATTACTTAACGTTCAATTTGTGGCTGAGATCGACCAAGTGGTTGGAAATTTCGGTTGGAAGTTGCTTTAGATACAACTCGTTTCTTTGGGGGTTTTCTGGCGGGAAAACGCTAAAAGCTAACGTTACAAATTTGCTATGTAGACAAACCTCCAACGCAATATGACTAAAAAATGAGTTTGTCCGGTTGCCATTTTACCCTCGCTATAATGGACTTAATGTGGAACTCGGTTGAATATCTACGAAGAACATAATATGTTATATTATAATATCCCCTTTTATAATTATGATATCCCCTTTTCCTTTACTTTGCGAAATACATTTGACTGTATAACACAGAATTCTGTTGTACTAGTGATCGCGTCACAGCAGAAACCAGTGTACAGAGTATTACCTAATTATTTTTGTAAAGATACACTTTTTGCCTTTGAACCTCGTCTTGGATTTCTGATATGACTATAATATAGTCATATAATATATTCTATAATATATAATATTATATAATATAGTCATATAATATATTATATGACTATATTATAGTCATATCAGAAAGCCAAGACGAGGTTCAAAGGCAAAAAGTGTATCTTTACAAAAATAATTAGGTAATACTCTGTACACTGGTTTCTGCTGTGACGCGATCACTAGTACAACAGAATTCTGTGTTATACAGTCGAATTATATTTCGCATCGAACCGATGTATATTCCACACCAAAGTAAACCTGCAATACAAGTTGTAAATACCCGCACGACATACCTACTCGTTGTTTGAAAGGGTAAAACCCGCACGACCGTCAATATTCCGTACCTATATCATGTAGGTTTATTGTAAAAAAAAGCCACAATCATTGATCTCCAAACAACTAGTAAGTTCTTGATTAATCTCTATTCCACTTCATTCAGAAGATTTATCTGGAAGTGCTGACAAAGCTATCAGGTAGATTATTCTCTTTTAAAATAACTCCATTTTCTCATTTTTGAGAATTTTGGAATATAGAATAGCTCAAGAAATAGTAGTCCTTGAGTCACCATTTCACGTCTCAACAGTCATATTTAACAACAACAAAAACAATAATTGTTACATTTACTAATAACTTGATATTAGAATAAGTATTACGTTTTCCTTTAGAAAATTATCTGACTTCAATTTTCATTTTTTTAGCGAACATTCAAAGGAAGGGAAGCTATTGCCCTCGGTCCACAATTTTTAAAATTCAAATTTCCAAAAATCTTTCATACCAATATCCGGTTCAGGCTGTCCAGAATTCACTGCCAAAAGACTCATAGATGATAACACTTGATAGAATTGTGATAAAAAGTTCAAATTCGCACAAAACATCAGTCTTGGCAGAATCGGGCCCCTCTAAAGGAGGTTTGGGGGCTTTTAAGGGGGGGGGAATACCTAGTAATTCCTTGGTTTATAGATTTTTCAACGCTGAACACGATGGTGAAGTAAGAATTGTGATATTTTATAATCTACCATCGTGTTCAGCGTTGAATAGTCTATATCCTGAGATGTTACTCGTCAAAAAAGGAGACAAAATTTCGTGTAAAACCAGTAAAATGGAGACATTTAACATAAAACCAGTTATTTTTTGAAAATTCGCTCTTATAGTCATGCTGCACGACTGAGAATTTGTTTACAATAAACTTCCACGATATACAGAAAATTGACGATCGTACTGGGTTTTCTCTTTCAGACGATGATTTTGTCGTGGGGTTCAGTATCACTGGTCTTTGCGAGATACCCCCTTTTCCCGTTACTCACCAATAACATTTTCATTAAATTATTGATATTGACACAATCAATATTCAATACCTACGAGTCATGCAAATGAGTTGGAGAGAAAAACACATGTCAGTTATCGAAAAATTGAGGTAGCTATCTCGCTATATTATATCATAATATGATATTTTCATCATGTACCGTACGCAATGAGGCCACCGAATATGAAGCCCACAACTGCCTTCCTCCCTCGATATTTTCCTGCTGGAGAAAACAACAAACGCCGTATGTACGGGTAGTCACGAGTTGAAATCATCCACTCTGAAATATAAACCAACGATTTTATTCCCACTGAGCAACGTTATAATATTCGCATGCAGCTCTACATTGAATACATTGAATATACGTGAATATACGTCATTGTGTGACTTCTTACCCCGAGGAACGTATCTGTAAGGGGATTTCTTCCTATTTTGTACAGTGAGTGAATGAATTGGGTTTTGATTCCCCAAATACAGTTGCTCTTCTGAATTCATCACAAAGTCTTAAGACGTCACAAACTTGAAATGTCTGAAAATAAATTCAAGCCTTACAAAGTTCGGTTGTAACGACATTCGGACAACGGATATGCGGGTCCGAAACCTGCTACCTTTCGCATTGGACCAACTGAGCAGAAATAGCTGCTTGTGAGATAAGCTGCAGTCGACCCGATTGTCTGGTTTGAGCATCGACGCGTAAAGCGGAAGATTGCAGGTCCGAGACCCGTAAGGGCTTTGAACACGACTGCTTCGTATTTAATTGATCACTTTCTCACTATCCCGTGGGAAACAAAGTCAGATCTTCCATCAGCCAGAACTGCCAATTAATATATCATTACTGGATTACGTGGTTATCAACGCCTCGGAATGCCAATCATGTCAAACAACACAAACCCTTCAAATAATCACACTTTGAAACATAAATATTTTTGTCGACATATTGACTGAAGCCCACCAGCCTCACCTAATGAGTAGAAATCTTGGTCCCAGCCAAATATTACGACCACGTACGTCTGTCACGATCTCAATTGACATTCAATTTGATTACATTGAAATATTGATTATGACGGTGTAGCGTTCTTCTGGCTACAGTAACCACTTTCATAACATCGCAGTGATTTAAATAAAAATAGTTACAGGGGAACACAATTTGAAGTCCACTTCAAAAATACGGATTATGAATTCCCAACAGAACCGTTTGGAGAGTTTTAGTGAAAATGCCCAAAAACTGTAAAAATCACATCTCGTAAGAGGGAAGACATAATAACTGGCGACGTCGTCATGTTTCACTCAGATTCCAACTCAAATGTGAGAAAACGCAGCAAATTTCTTGGACAATGGTTTATTATCTTCCGTACAAATCATCCTTCTGAATGAATGAATGAATGAAATATTTATTTATAACGTTCGTTTCAACATTAGCCAGTGCCTTTTAAAAGATTCAGGTCGCCAGTTTTAAAGGGAGCTGAGTTATGCAACTTCAAAAACCCGGTTCTTCACCGTTACCATGTTCTTCTTCTTATTCAGTTAGGCAAGGCCGCTCTGTGAAGGAGCCTCTTCTTCATTTTTGCTTAATTTATTTATTTAATTAATTTATAACTTTTTTTGATAAATAAATAAATAATTTAGACCTTCATTTATTGATAAATAATTTATTCCTGTATACCCTATTTACATAATTACTTCTGCGCCCCCCCCCCCCCCCACATGTCCAGTCATCATTGTGCTTTTGGCCATTGTACTACTAATAAAAACCATATTATTTATTTATAATTTTATTAATTTGCTAAATTTATTATTGCATATTGCCTCAACAGGTCTTCAACAAAAAAATGCCTCAGCTTCAATAAAAAAAATATTTGATATCCCACCAAAAATCACCCTGTGTAACAATCACCCCGCCTAATTTGGTCATATCTCGAAAAACTCAAATGCAACGGTGCAGTTGTTTTGTAAAGATTCAAAGAGAGTTGAATGTTTCGAATTTTTAGAACACCCAGAGGTTTGTATGACCAGCCGTTCGTTCTTAATGAGGGCTCAAAGTTGGAGAAGATCGAAAGTCGTCAACATGAGGGTGAAACATGAGGGTGAATCATGAGGCCCCACGGTCGTTTCAATTTTCATACTGGCCATATTCAAACAGCACAGGGTTTTCAGATATCGAGTTAATTCATATTATGATACCATATTATTAATTAATAATTAAATGAAAATGAAGTTTATTCCTCGAGAAAAAAAGATAACAACATAGAATGACAACAGCAAAATAAATAGAAAACATAAATTATCCTTCGATAGTGGACTACCCCACTCAATGGAACACAGTTCCGTGCTAATAGTACCAACCTACTATTAATAATAATAATCTATCAGTTAGTGATCTGGACAGAAGGGTGATCTGCACAAAGAAGATAATAAACCGCTGTGTCAAGAATTTGCAGTGTTTCAGTGAATTTAAACCGTTTAAATTGGTGCCAGAATCTGACCGGAGCCTGTTCTTGACATTCGACAACGGAAACGCGGGGCATCCAGAAGTAATGTCACAGATGGGGGGGGGGGGGGGTATAAACTTAACCGTTCTTACCGCCGGACCACCTGGCAACGGCGCGCCGCGGCGCCGCCCTCTCTCGCGTCATGACGGACGCCGGCTCCCACCGCCGCCCTCCGCCGCCGCCGCCTCCGAGCGCCGCCTCCAGTCGGCCGTCATCGTTCAGACAGATCGCACTAGACAGCAAGCACTGTGACGATACACTGAGGGTGAGTGGACCCACGCGTCGTCACAATTACCTTTCATTAATCACTGATTTTGTACTTTTCCACAAAAACCCAACAATTACAGGCGACGACTTTGTGGATCGTCATTAACGCATTACGCAATTTTTGTAAATACGTAAATTAAATGCGTATTTTGTGTTATTCCGAAACTATTTTTAACTCTCACCACGAGAAGTCCGATTTATATTTCATGTGAACTGCTACGAACCGTAAATGCTGAGCTACAAATCGTAATACTGTAATACAACAGTATTAATGTGTAAATAAATAATATCCCAAGTAAATAAATACATAGGTAATAAATCAATGTAACGTGTAAACAATTTCGAATCAATTGTTACTTATTGCTACAACTGCTAGCAATATTTTTCTGTAGACGTACGACGATTCTTGTTGCACAAAGTTGAACCCCAATTTTGAACACGAAGTTTTTTTCAAATTTTTGGCTCAAAACAAGCGTCCGTCCGCCCGTTACGCTAATCTAATTCCAGTTTTATACTGATTTCCGCTAACAAACCAAACTACGGAAAATTCTTCACCATCTTCGCTATCTTCGCCATTTTCGATCGTACAAAAATGTTTCACCACTCGTTGGAAAGCTCTCGTTTTAACAAACATATTCATGTTCACCATAACTCTGTACGAATAGCAGAGCTATGGGTATGACAGTTTTCATGTTCTGTTTACAAACTATGAAGCTGTCATTTGGTATGTAAATACCAAAATTGCGTATTTGATACCAAAATAAGGTTGTATTAAATTTGCTACATGTCTATATGGTATTGGGTAAAAAGGAATAGGCCACATTTCTATAAGGTATTAAATTTTAAAACCTTATGGAAATGTAGCCAATTCCTGTGGTGGTAGAAACTAGAAAATTGGCATGTAGCCTCGTTAGGACTTACACTTTAAGCAGCCTAGGCCTCGGATCAGGTTCATAGTGCGAATGACAGTTTTAGGAGCCACTCAGCTGGTCCCATCCTTAGGACTTAGGATCAGCTGAGGGGCTCCTGAAGCGAATTTCTATGCTATTACTCTATGAATCTGTGATTTGGTATGCCGCCTCCTTAGGACTTAAACGTTAATCGGCGTAGGTCACAGATCAGCTGAGTGGTTCCCAAAGCTGTCAGTCACACTATGAACCTGTAATTTGGCATGTAGCTTCCTCAGGACTTTAACATGACGCTGCCCAGGCCTTGGATCAGCTGAGTGGCTCCTAAATCTGTCATTCACACCATAAAGCTATAATTTGGCATGTTGCCTCCTTAAGAATTTGAAGGGAGAAACATTAGGTACCCATAAATTCCAAAAATGAAACAGCCTGACAAGTGGCACCTCATTTCAAAGGGTTTTACACGCTGAATAAGATGGGGAAGTCAGAATTGCTATATCTTATTCCGCTCTCAAACTGGAGCACTTTGAAGATGAAGAAACGTGGTTGTTACTTGAGATGTTCTTCATGGACATCATGTTCTTTAATGGAGACGTTTTACATAAAACCAATTATTTCTTCGAAAATTCGCTCTGATAGTCATGCTGCATGACTGGTTTTTTTTTTGGCCCGGAACTTTGTTTTCACCATCGTATGCAGCGTTGAAAAATCTTTAAGCTGGATGTTACTGAGCAAAAAATTGATATAAAACCAGTGAAAAGGAGGCATTTTACATAAACCAGTTATTTCTTCGAAATTCGCTTTATGACCATGGTTGTCGTTTTCTTTCTCCTCTTTCAGGATACACAGTGGTAATATGACGTAATTTTTGTTTCCTTTCATATTAATTTCTTGGTAAAGGACTCGGCATTTCTTCTATAATTTGATGTGTCTTTTAGAAACACGCTAAGTAAGATTTAATTCTGAAGAGTACACTTTTCGAAATGAAAAATTCCCCATTCATTGCATTACATTATGAATTCTCCTATCAAAATACCCTCCGGCCCTCAAGTAGAAACACTTACGCGAATACAGATCAAAAGCCCTCGTTTAGAATGAAAAATCAAAATCCTTTCCTCTTTATGATTTATTCATTGAATAATGCATGATCCGTTTTTGCATCCCTCTGAAACCAATAGGATTCCTCGGGATTTGCATTTTTGGCGCGAGAGATGGCTACGGGCCCGCCCCTTTACCACCAACCTCCTCATACGGCATACTCCCTACTCACCGTTCTCCCCCGCTCTCATCTCCCTCAATCACCTCCCCCTCAAAGCGACAATTTCAATTGTCTTATTGGAGTCACCCCATGAATGGTAACACATATACATCCCCCGCCCACTTTACCACCAACCTCCTCGTCTGTGCACTCCCCCTTACACCGACCTCACCACGCTCTCATCTCCCTCAATCAACTCCCCCTCAAAGCGACAGTTTCAATTGTCTTATTGGAGTCAGCCAATGAATGGCAACACATTTACATCCCCCGCCCACTTTACCACTAACCTCCTCGTCTGTGCACTCCCCCTCACACCGACCTCACCCCGCTTTCATCTCCCTCAATCAACTCCCCCTCAAAGCGACAATTTCAATTGTCTTATTGGAGTCACCCCATGAATGGTAACACATTTATATCCCCCCCGGCCCCTTTACCACCAACCTCCTCCTACGGCGTACTCCCTTTTCACCGTTCTCCCACGCTCTCATCTCCCTCAATCACCTCCCCCTCAAAGCGACAATTTCAATTGTCTTATTGGAGTCACCCCATGACTGGTAACACATTTATATCCCCCCGGCCCCTTTACCACCAACCTCCTCCTACGGCGTACTCCCTTTTCACCGTTCTCCCACGCTCTCATCTCCCTCAATCACCTCCCCCTCAAAGCGACAATTTCAATTGTCTTATTGGAGTCACCCCATGACTGGTAACACATTTATATCCCCCCGCCCACTTTACCACCAACCTCCTCCTACGGCGTACTCCCTTCTCACCGTCCTCCCACGCTCTCATCTCCCTCAATCACCTCCCCCTCAAAGCGACAATTTCAATTGTCTTATTGGAGTCACCCCATGACTGGTAACACATTTATATCCCCCCGGCCCCTTTACCACCAACCTCCTCCTACGGCGTACTCCCTTCTCACCGTTCTCCCACGCTCTCATCTCCCTCAATCACCTCCCCCTCAAAGCGACAATTTCAATTGTCTTATTGGAGTCACCCCATGACTGGTAACACATTTATATCCCCCCGCCCACTTTACCACCAACCTCCTCCTACGGCGTACTCCCTTCTCACCGTCCTCCCACGCTCTCATTATTAACTAACAATAATTAATAATACTTTTCACACTTAGGTACTTTATAAAATTATTAATAATCAATGATAATTCAGAATAATAATTACCTAAGCTATCATTTAGTGATCTGGAAAGGTGGACGATCTGCACAAAGATGATAATAAACTGTTGTGTCAAGAATTTGCAGATTGTTTTATATTAAATATAAAACAATCTGCAAATTCTTGACACAACGGTTAATAAATTTTATTTGTCGTATTAAAGTTTTTACTGTTTTACTGGTATGCAGGGGTGAAAGGACAGTATGGCTACTCGAGAGGCTCAAAGGGCACGGACAGGGTTGCAATTTTGGGAGGAGAGCAGAGCCTTCTCTACAACATACAACAATTTCAGCCATGTTCAATTCAATTCAATTCAAAAATGTTTAGTCAATGAATAATGAAAAAAAAATACAACTGGTAGGTATAGTAACACAAAAAGAAAATAAAGTTATTTAAAAAATGACTAATTACTAAAAAACTAATTACGAACTAAATTGTTAATTTCGGAGCTTTTACTTCTACACTACTCGTATTTAATTAATAATTTTTAGTTGATAAGCACATAATAAGTATGCACATAGTAAGTAATAAGTAAAACGTTTGAAACAAATATAACATTTGAGCCCTTTTACGGCCTCGTCGCTATACTGTCCTTTTCCGTCTACTCTGGTATAGTCTCGTTCATTTCCAAAGTTGAGTAGGATTCCATCTAAACAGCGAAGCTATTTTCTACCAGTCGGAAGTCGAGATATCGACAACAAGATGAGAAAATTAGAATAAAATTCCCACTTATAATAATAGTTCTCCCTCTCAGCCTCATGGTGACCTTCAACGACCGAGAAAACCTAGAGAAAACCTCCCCCAACTCTCCGCCCTGTCCTGCCCTTATTTCGCTAACGCGAGATTTGCAAATCCAGCATCAACGAGGGGATTACGCCTACTGGGCCGATTTGCATAGTAATGATTGTTAAACTCTCCTGAGGCGGACGGAACACCAAAAGTTCGATAGCCTCCGTTTAGCGGTCGATGACCCCCCCCCCCCCCCCCCACGACACGACGTGACGTATGGAAATCCGTGACGTCATAATTTCCTCGTCATCTAATTTACACAGCAAAATTTGCTCAATTTAATTGTAATTGTATGAAGATGACAAATGAAGCTGACAACGATTGGAAAGTATTGTGAATTTCTATTCGGAGTTGGAGATGTGCCACTTTCTTCACTTTCTTTTCATTTCATCTCGTTCTGAAAACACAGATACCGTCCATTGAATGTATTGAGTGTATTGAAATGTATTGTATGATTTGAAAGGAGTAACTTTTTAAAGATCATTCGCCATGTTGAAGGGACCATTCGTAATGTACCTATCATCGTGAACATAGTAGTTTCACCTTCATTTCTAGTTCCTTTTTCGTAATTGTCACAAAATATATTTAACAATGATGGGGAGATGTCGAGGGTCGGTCAAATGAGAGATGTTTCATGTGCCAACGTTTCGAAGAATTTATTTCTCCATCATCAGGGCCTAAAATCAGTTTCACAATGTAGAATTAATAAACGTTATTGTTATAGGTGTATCGGAAAATTGTTAAGTACACATTACAGCATTTCTTACAACTTGCAGCATTTCTTGAATATACTAATTTGTAGGTTCGGATCATGTTCTAATCATTTGTTGTTTCGGAAAATGTTTACAGCATATATTATATTCAAGATATATCTTGAATATAATTTTTACAGATCTTGAAAAAATTTAACAGAAAAATTAACAGAAAAAAAAATTAAGAAAAATCAACAGAAATATGTTTTACAGCATACATTGAATCAATATAATAATTTGTAAGCTTGGACTAGTACGCTTATAGAATAGTAGAACTTATAGTTATAGAAGAATGTACCGAATATATTGAATATACCTACTAATGTGTTTAGTAGGTGTGTAGGAGAATTTATAGTACTTATAGTAGGTGTATAAGTGTGTACGGAATGTGTATAGAATTTACAAAATATATTGAAATTGATATTAAAATATAATAATTTGGAACTTACTGTAACAGTAGTTGAATTGTGTACAAGATGGAATTGGACTCGCGGGAAACTATTGCCTCTAGATCACAGATACAACTAAATGGCTAGTTTTCAGTTACCTACTTATAGACGATTGGGTACAGGAGTGGGGTAACGAAGCCAATGAACCCCCTGTGACTAGATATTTCAAGATATGCTGTAAAAAGTTTCCGGAACAATAAATTACTATATCCGAACCTACAAATAAGTATATCGAGGATCTCACGGCAACTTCCCACATCGTCATTTTTGGCCAAAATGAGTTATGTAAACCATTCGAAGCGTCTTCTTCCGGCGGATCATCCTAACTAAGTATAATTTAGGTACCTAAGTTAGGTAGCACTAAACCTCACGATTTATTTTACTGATTTACGCAGTAAACCTAGTCAATGGCAAATGGTTTTTTGGGTCTGCTGAAAAGTTGCCGAAATGACGATATGGGGAGTTGCCGTGAGACCCTCGATGTATATTATTCAATGTAGGCTGTAACAATTTTCCGATACACCTATAACAATAACGTCTATTAATTCTACATTGTGAAACTGAGTTTAGGCCCTGATGATGGAGAAATAAATTCTTCGTAACCATTTCTCATTTGACCGACCCTCGACATCTCCCCATCATACATATTACACACACTTGAAATGTTTAACATTCTGATTAATGTATATTAAGGAAACACTATGCCCATTATAGTTACGGAGTTAACACTAATCACCACGCACGTCGCAGAGCTACAAAAGCTTTTCGAGATTTGAGGTATTTTTTTCCCAGTTACGAAGTCATTTGGCCATTTACGAGGTGTCACTTATTGGGTGACGATATAAATCAGATACACAACTTCAACACCACCATTTCCATATGATAATTCCATTTTTAAGCCATTTTATAATGAAATATTAATAATTATATACCTATCTGATGTTATATTATAATATAATATAACATCAGATAGGTTTATAATTATGGTGTTGTCGTATGTCTGGAAATCAGATGAAACTTCTGAGCAAACACAACTGATGGAGGAATAGGACATCAAACTTCTTCAAGGGCTATTATTTAGAAGTTCAGAAATATGAGCGAAAACAGAGGTTTCCAGATGTAGTAAACATTTACTGTTTTCTTTTATCATCCCCTGGAGCAGTAAACCAATATTTACGGCGAGTGTCAGCCGCGAATTTAGGGCACTAGCTCGGATTCCGTTGCCAAGAGGTCGCAACTATAAACTGCCGTAGTGGGAGTTTGACGTTTAGATCTGCCGTTTTTAACGAGATGTTTTCATCTTTAAATTATTCTCCAACGGCAGAATTATCTGCGGTTGCCTGAGTGTAGATTTTGAAATAGGACATTCGTGTATTTAATTGCGTGAGGTATGAGGGATTATCTAATGAGTTGACATCAGACGGGGCCAGACATTGAGCGCTCATTAGCGAATTTCAAAAGACGCTATTCTATGCTATTCTCGGAAATTTTAACCTTCCAGGCGGTAAATATTCGCAGCATCGTGCTAAAAAATCACAAGTTCAGCCAAATATGTATATTAAAAGACAGTTCAAGTTCGAGGAAGAGCAATTTCGGAAAACATAAACTTGTTCCAATTTGAATCTTTGGGTTTAGGTACTCAAAAATATTCTTTTCCAAAAATGCTAAAAATTATTCGCACAGGAAAATCCCGTTAATATTGAAACTATAGTGAGTTTTCTGCAAAAACGGACTTGGCCATTATTACCAGCCCAAATTTCGTTTGAGAGCATGAACAGGAATCCGAAAAATGAGTCCATCAAACCGAAGTTTACCAAACAAACTTCTGTATCATCCGTAATTGTGAATTGAAGAAAACGCTGCAAATTCTTGACACAACGGTTTATTATCGTGCAGATCACCCTTTTGTCTAGATCACTAAATGGTAGATTATGAATTATCATTATTAGATGGGTCATTCTCCCAGAAACCTAGAATTTGAAGTTTATGAATCCGAAAATTTCGAGGTGCAAATACGTGGCCCCAAAAAATTGGAAGCTGTCCTCTATTGAAAGCGAACATAATGTGATACCCAGCAACTCGGAACACCACCTGATTAGCGGTTTAAAAAATAATTCAAATTACGAACTTTTCAAACAACTTTCATCTAAAAAAATAGTAAAAATGTTATTCATAACATGACTGACTATAATTCCACGTTGCTAACTGCAGGTGTGGAAATTCAAGCTGCAGCAGACGTTGAAAGATATAAAACATAGTCTTATTCCCAAACTATTTTTATCGTAGAGCAAATCGAAAAAAAAACACATTCAATTTAGCATTAAATCCTCTGCTGAATGTTATCTAACATAAAAAAAGATAAATTATTGAATGCAGCCACATGTTCGCTTCAGTATTCATTCACTCGCCAGCATCATGGTGAGTGAATGAAAGGTGAGTGAATGAAGAAAACATGATCAATTTTTTTTTCTCGGATTGGTCATGATTTTATCGAGAAAGGAAAGGGTGGCGTATTTCGAGTTTATCATGGCGCACCCAGTGGTGGTGCCCGAAAAAATTAATCTTCATTGCTTACCTTGTTGATGAGGGTGAGTGAATGAAGTTCAATTAAAACACGCGCACGTTCAGCTGAACACTTTCTCGCTCGGAGGTCTGTAGGTACCTAGCTGGCGTCTTCGAGTGGAGCGAATGATCAGCTGATAGACGCGCGTTTGGCCTGAAATTCAGTTTCCCGCGAAAATAACGCGCTTCCCGCCATAAACGGAGAAAATCTACCTAGGTGAGTGAATGAATCAAGAAGCTCGGACACAACCTTGAAAATTCACTGCTTGGATAGTGAATGATTTTAAAATCTGTACCATTCCATTTTGCGATCTAGAGGTATCATCGAATTATGCACATTTTTTTAAACAGCAGAATCAATGTCAATAAATGACGTAGTGAAAGTTGAAGTTGGAAACTTCCAGTTTGGACAAGGTGAGTGAATGAAAAATTCAGTATTCCAAGATTTTAGCATGGAACATGCTTTAGCCTTGGACTAACTAGCCGAAAAATGTCACAAAAATTGGTCACAAAAAATGGGTGACGAAATTTTAACATGAATAATGTTTTTGCGGTGGCCTACCAGAGTTGAAAAGCGTAACGAAGTTTAAGTCACGAAATTATGTCACGAAGATTTTTAATGATTTTCACGTACAACCGAGCCGTTTCTAGGGAAACGAAACTTCTTTAGTTTTCAACGGACAAAAATCGTTCTCCATTCGTTGGAAAGCCTTTAATTTATGCATAAATTATATACTGCCAAAACCGCTGTAAATATCGAAGAAGCTGAGATACAGCCCTGAGTAAATAAAAAAACTAATAAATTTTCCGCACATTTCTTAATATTTTCCATACAGACAAAGAAAAGGGATAAGGAAAAGGGGAAACGGGACACAAAAACATTATTCATGTTTTGCATAGCAAATACCTCGTTCTATACAAAGTATAGAAGAGAAAAGATCCGGGGGGTCCAGGGGGGCTTGCCCCCCTGGCGAGGCGCGAAGCGCCGAGTTTTAATGATTTTCACGTACAACCGAGTCGTTTCTAGGGAAATGAAACTTCTTTAGTTTTCATCGGACCAAAATCGTTCTCCATTCGTTGGAAAGCTCTCGATTTATCACGCATTTATGTCGCAGTTTTATATTTATCTACGAGATATTAATCCAACAATGCGATGTTATAAATGGTTAGTAAACAAGCATGTTCCATGTTTCTCGATTTTTAGCCGCAGGCTCCAAACGGTAAGCATCCGGGGGGTCCAGGGGGGCTTGCCCCCCTGGCGAGGCGCGAAGCGCCGAGTTTTAACAATAAATAGAATTATTCTATCATTTCCACTAGATATGGATATTAATGAACAGACTATCTTGTTTTTTATGCATTTTTTTTAGAACCATAAATGCAACACAAAAGGCACAAAGTCTTCTGGACAGCGATTCTAGGTTTCTGGGAGAATGACCCAGATAACAAATTTTGTTATTAATTATTATGAAGTAGTGTGAATTATTATTAATAACTATTAGAAATTATCGTTTGATAAGATGAATTTATATCAAATTCATTTTTAATTAACGTTTGCGGTCTGAATTGAAGACGTTTTTTTTCAAATACCTCCAAAGTAACGCGTGAGCCTAGTACTTGTAGACTCACCTCCCCACGGACCACTGCCACCATCCCCCCTCCCCAACCCCACACACACCACGGGCCACCGCCAACATCCCCCCCCCCCACCACCACGGACCACGGGCCACCGCCAACATCCCCCCCACCGCCACCTACCTACAATCGGTCACCACTGGCTTCCCCCGCTCTCATCTCTACACCCCTCGTCCATGTAGCGCCCACAATTTCAATTTATGTACCTAGTCGAAGTCAGATCATGAAAGAAGGACAACATGCACTCCCGCCCCCTTTCCACATGCATGTTGTGATACATTAATATTCCCGCCCCCTTTCCACATGCATGTTGTGATACATTAATACTCCCGCCCCCTTTCCACATGCATGTTGTGATGCATTAATACTCCCGCACCCTTTCCACTTTTCGCCACCTACCGCCCACTCATCAAACCCCCCCCCCCCCATCATCTTTCACCGACCTCCCCTGCTCTCATCTCTACACCCCACACAGAGTAGGGCGTGTTAGTCGATTACATTTACATTACATTACGATTGCAAAAGTACCTAATCGTCAAAAGCATTCGCGCCACATGATTACTTTTCGTAATGATTTTTGTAATCGATTACTATTGTAATCGACTACTTTTTTAAACGATTACAAAATTTTCTATTCCGATTTTTCTATTCCTACAATTTGTTATAAAAAATTGTGTAGTTCAAAAATGTTTTTTGTTCAAATTGTTTGTGTATTTGTTGATTGAATCATAAAGAAAATCAAAAAAATGATGGAAAAATGGATGGAGGACTTGCAGGCCCCCACGGTAGAAGATAATATATTATGAAGATAGTATATTATGATGATAATATATTTGAAGATAGTATATTATGTCCCAGACTTTCACGGTAGAGACTAAGGCCCAAGTGATCCAAGGAGAGGAGTGAGTTTTCCTTTTGGAGGGAATGCAGTTCGAATAAAAATATTTCAAGGTCAATAATTATTGTAGCGGTTATGAGCGGTTTTATGTGGTCGACATTTTATTCGTTCCCATAATTCCTACAATTCCTACAATTTGTTATAAAAAATTGTGTAGTTCAAAAATGTTTTTTGTTCAAATTGTTTGTGTATTTGTTGATTGAATCATAAAGAAAATCAAAAAAATGATGGAAAAATGGATGGAGGACTTGCAGGCCCCCACGGTAGAAGATAATATATTATGAAGATAGTATATTATGATGATAATATATTTGAAGATAGTATATTATGTCCCAGACTTTCACGGTAGAGACTAAGGCCCAAGTGATCCAAGGAGAGGAGTGAGTTTTCCTTTTGGAGGGAATGCAGTTCGAATAAAAATATTTCAAGGTCAATAATTATTGTAGCGGTTATGAGCGGTTTTATGTGGTCGACATTTTATTCGTTCCCATAATTTGTTTCTTATCTTTATGTCTTGTTTGGTTCTTGAAAGACCGCGAATGTTCGGTGGGGTATACGGGTTCAATCTACGGGTTCTATCGCTTTCGTTTAGTTTTAGGACTTGAAAGGATGATGTGGACAGAACAGTGATTTAGACAGAAGGTAATGAACCGTTGTGGGGTTTTTAGTGATGAATTTTAAGAGTAGGAGTTGTGACGTCAACTACCCTCGCCGTAGCAGAATCCTGACGCCTTCCATTGACGATCTACGCGGCATTCAGAGCAGATAATCGTGCATTCGACATTCTCCGACAGTTCTCACTTTGTTTTCCGCTTCTCTCGTGGGCTTAGACCCAACTGTCAAGAATTTCATCATTAACGAAAAAAAAAGTCGACTTCCAACGCAAGACCTTCGTCAAAACCGCGAGGGGAGTGACGACGGGCACCGATATCGGGTTAAATAATTTATTCAAATAGGATTCATTAAAACGCTCGGGTTAATTGAGTTTAGTGTAACGCGTCATCCCGCAGGAGCTGCGGGGGTCGTCCTTTTTAACAAATCACGCGGACCACCGAGCGCCGTTTCCCTGAGCGATGACCTAAATAAGAACTCAGGGACACGAGATTTTCTACATAGATGAATTCCCCTTTTCCCGATCTCCAGGTTTCACTATACGACGAACATGGGAATGATCGAGTTATGAGTGGAGTATGAGGATTCAATGGGACGGGAGTGTCTCCATCGAACGAACCGAAGATGAAATTCAAATTAACTTACGTCAATTTATCTCCAGACTAGTGTGAACCGCGAAGTTTCAAGTTTACATTCGGTATATCGATAGCATCACATAATAACCTTCGTTTTGGTCATTTTAGAGAATTTTCGGAGAAAATGAATCCACTTCCAAAAGACACCACCAATGATATGGTATATATAATTTATGTAGGTAATACATGAATGTATTACATAAATATATGTACTACATTATGTAATATACACATTTATGACTGGATTTTCATGCAGTATAAATGCTCCGAAGATGCCATATAATATGCAGTAAAAAGCAGTAAAATATGAAAAAATATCCAATTTAACCCTCAGAACGGAATACCGGTCTTGCAGACCGGTGCTGCCTCCAATAGGTTCGTTATGGTGGGGGGGGGGGGGGGGGTGCGAAGTGTCTGTGGGCGCTGTCCCGTCCAAACAGTGTTCTTGTTCCATAATTTTTCTACATATTTTGGTATTTTTTGAGACGCTCCCATTATTTGGACGATTTGGTTACAGGTGCTTGTCATGGCTAATCGACAGCCAACAAAATTTGTTTAATGTTTCTGACAGGACAAGACGCCTCATGCAAATGCTGGCTAATTCCGAAAATTCAGATGAGGATGTTGATTCCGAAGACTCCTGGTTCGGCGAAACTGAGGACGTGGAGGTGGATTTTATTCTTTGGTCGATTCCAATGGTTCATTATCGAATATAATAAACCAAAATAATAAACCAAACAATGTAGTCAGTAACACAACTACGAGCGTCTCAAGTTATCTATAAAACTATAGACCGCTTCGTAGTATCGCCTGTTGTTTTCATTTTTATGTGAAAAAAAAATATTGTGAAAAAGTATCAACACTACAATATGGCAAAATAGGTTTCACGGCAGCAGAAGAGGAAACAGCGTCCCTATGAGAATTATTTGAAAAATAGTGCATTTTCCTCTGAGACGTCTAGCAGTATAAATCGAGCGTTTCAGATTTGTCTTTGTTTTGTCTGACATACCTACACAACCGTAAGATACCTACGCATTAGTCTTTAAGATTAACTCGATCTGTTGGACTTCATCTTGTAACATACCAGGACTCTACACTGACTGCCTCTTCTGGCTTCAAACTCTTCGCATTACCAATCTTGGTGAGGATCCCAGACAATAATCCTTTTCCATCATGAGCAAATACGTTTGATCGTAGATGCTGCGGGGTTTGTTGGCATGGGGATATAGCGGAACTGTGCTTAAAATTGCTTGCAGTAGCTATGGTTGAAGTGAGTGGTTTCGTGTGTTTTGAATCAATTCGGGACCAAAAGTGTGATTGTAGTTTGGACTTGGAACAAATCTCGGACTTGCAAAGTTTAGTGATCATGTCATCCTCTATCACAGTCTAGAAGTCTGCGTACGTATGCTGCGCGGGAACAAGAAGAAGCGGAAAATTGAAAAATTACACAAAACCTAGCGTGTCAAGCAAATATATTTTCATGTCAAGGTTCGAGACTCACACGAGGGTCTCTCCGTTTATTTATTTTTCTTTACCGAGAATCCTCCTCAAATACTCATCCTCGTTTTGGCACATGTCTGTTCATTTCTTCCCATTCTTCAACAATCGTCGTATAGTTAGTTGTTCAGCTACGTATATTTGGGTCGATTATTCATCTATGAATATGCAGAATCACGAAATGTTCCCCGATTATGCAGAAATATCCATTCATAGTTCGAATATGCAAAAATATGCGGTATGAAATTTGAATCAGAGCATCAACTTAAGTCAACTCAGATCTAGGAACGGAATAGCGTTCCACCCCGTCAAGCAAACATGTTGAGAAAAACGAACCAAGTGCATGTTTACCACTGTGACGTCACGGAACGTGTTTTTCAGATATCCATTCCTCTAAAGACCATCACTTGAAATTTGGGGTGGATATTCTTGGTATGGATAATAGAAAGCCGTGATAGTTTCAAGTCGCTAGGTCTAAAGCGATAACTATATATTACCTATATAATATTAACTATATATATTAACTATACAGGGTGTATCGCAAGTAGATGTCAATACGCAAGATGGAGAAACTAGAAAAAAAAGTGGGAAAGCATAGAAAATTGAGGTTTCCAATAAAAAATACGGTTTTCTCGAAATACCCTTTGAAAGGGCATATCTGTGAAACGGAATGAGATGGAAACATGAGGCTAGCGGCGTTTAACTACATTTTTGATCCAGTTTCTCCATCTTGCGTATTGTCGTCTACTTGCGATACACCCTGTATATTAAACTTCAAAAACCGCTCTAACCATGTTCTTCTTCTTGTTCAGTTACAAGGCTACAGCCTCTCCACCTTCACCAATCGACTTGAAATTTTGCACAGAGCTTTGTTTCAGCTTCAGACAGTGCCTTTTTACAGATTATCTCAACCAAAAAAGTAAGGGAAAAAAACAAATTTTTAGAAACAAAAAACTGAAATTTTAAGCAATATGGTCCATTTTGATGAGCCTACAGCCTGGGTAACACTGGGCCAATCGACTTGAAGTTTTGCACAGACCTTCTTTATAACATCACCCAGCGTCGTTTGCAAGATTTAACCCAAGAAACTTTTCGGAAGTTTCTAAAATAAACTGGTAAACTGAATAATTAGACGATTAACTGAAATTTAGGCTAATTTGGACCCCTTTGACGAGTCTACAGCCTGATTAAGACCAATCGACTTGAAATTTTAAAGGCCTTCTCTATAACATGACCCGGTGCCATTTGAAAGATTTCAAATGGCACTGGGTCATTTAATTACATTATAAAGGTTATTTTTGTGACACAGTGATAGATAGAATGATGGGGTAATGGTATTATTTTTGTACGCTTCAGATGAAGCAAGATGAAATATGCAATTGCATAAAACCTATCTCTATTGATGGTATAAAGCGGGTCGGATCTCATCAACCAGACCACATACTCTTAAAAGGGGGAGGGGGGAGGGGTGGAAGGGTAGACGATGTGTACCGATGTGTGTTTGTGTACGTATCGTCACAAATTGGCGTCATAATGTTTTGGCCAATTTAGTGCACTTAAACGAAAACCGCGAAAAATATTGATTTATTAATCGAATCGAGGTATCAATTGAGGATCAAGTGGACCTTCGATAGGACCGATCTCGTACCTCGACCTGACGTCACTTTCACTCCTTAAGATCGATCCAGACATCCGATTAGAAATAGGCAAAATTAGACTAATTCTTGAAGGTTTTCCAAAGGGACTGTTGTATTCTCTTCTGTACATCGCCCTTCTGTGTACAATATCCTCGTGTGTTTTGTAACTACGAGTAACTGAGGAACACAGCAGTCTTCCGGACATGAGTTTATTCACGACTGAATATACAAGCCTTGTACTACAAGGGCCCCAACGGCCGTTCTATGTCAGGTAACCAATAGGAGAGTCCGTTATTTGGACCAATGAGAAAGGTCGATATTAATAACAATGAGGATACCGTACGTGGGCCAATGCCCCAAGTAAAGCACAAATAATTCAGGTTACAACAAGTACCTATGATAAATTAATTGGAGAAATAGGTAGTTAAATTTTGATGGGCTATAAAATTTAGTTGTTCTTGATTTATTCCAATGGTTCCTTATCGAAGATGATGAATCGAAATTGATCTGTATCATGTAAAATGTGTGAATAAACGGTTTATTCTTGAAAAAAGAACCTTCTATGTGGTTATGTTTGTGAACCCTACGTACGAACTCATGTTCCCTGATCCTGGAGTTGGATTTGTGATTGTTCCCGCTGGCGAGGGATGTAGGACAAACCATTGTCGGGATGCTCGCTTCAATCGACCATTACAGTTACTGTAGCTCTGCCTGCCACAGTTCATCACACACGTCACAAAAGGGTTTCAAAAAAGGGGATGGGAAAACTAGTTCGGTGAAACTCGATTCGCTGAAACCCGTCCAAGATGAATCGTCGTGACTGCGGACCGGGTCGTCATCAACACTTTACCTTCTCCCACTCGCATTGTCGATTGACGTTCCTGAAATGGAATTGATGGTGTAAATGACCGCTCCGTTGCGAGTGAACAGTAAAAATGGTTGGGCGTCGCTGACACGTTGCGGGGGTTATGATCCTCGTTGATTTTCATTATTTGGGGTCGCCGTCGGTGAAACGTCCATTTATCAATGAGAGACTGATCAAAACAAGTTGTAATTCGAAGGGCTGCTGGGGTTTTTTAAAGAGCCTCATATCGTGTGATTCGGTTCAGATTGAAACTACGATATCTCCCCAGTAAATGGTCTCATTGACACTCCATCACACGAGTCAGGAGGATAACACTAGGAAAATCTTGAGACTTTGGAGGCGCTTTGGAGGGACCGCCGTCCACAGCCGTGTGAGGGTTCACTCACTATAAAACCACTTACCCTTATCCTCTTGCCCTAATCCATACAGGAATAACGTATTCAGCATGACTTCGGAGTGGGGTCGATCACTGAGCAATGCCACGCGCCCTTCTGGTGTCTTCTTGCGGTGTCCAGTTTGGTTTCACCTGAGGAACGGGTCGTCCAGCTTTTTTGTCTTGAGGATTCGAACTATGTAGAACAAGGTCTCCCAAGTTCGCTGGTTGGAGATCATTTCCCAGATCACATTAGCAGTTGTGATTTCGCCCTCCTTTTCTTCCAGGAGTACTCTTTCCCCACCTCAGGGGGTGTCACCCTCCAGGGAGCCATAACTCGGCAATATTATAGTAATGGTCTTGGTCTATGCCCATTGGCCACAAACTTTTCGGCAGGATATCTGGATTTTCAAGATAGTAATACATCCTGAATTTCGAGGGGTTGCATAATTGGTCCAACATAGGGCTGAGTTCGAACTTGGACGTCTTTGGCGTGCGGAAAATGTTTTATAAAAATAAAAAGCAACAAGCAAAATCGCTTGAAAAACATTGATTTGGCCATGTACTAGTAGGAGTTGGATAGAAATTCAGTTATTGTCAGTGATTCCCTAAACGACCTACATGCAATAGAAAGAATCAACATTGTCTGTCAAATTCAATCCATATGTCCATGGAATAACATGAATAATACTGGAAGTCAGAACAGCTGGAAGCATGCTGAAATTTCCTAGTAGAACGTATTAGAATTATTTCCAGCGCAGTCATTGATACGAGCATTAACATAAGAACTACTCTCCTTACCGAAATGGTTTGCAAACACTGTGAGAAATTATGGATATTATAACGCTCTAGTAATGTTTCGTGCTCCCTGGTATTAGTATCCCAGGCAAATTTCATGAGTTTTGAAGTCTACGATTTACTCATTAATTACTTTTCATTCGTTGTTAAAAAATATTGTTGGATAAATATGTGTTTTCCTTACAAAATTCATTTAATGAGAATAAGAAAATGAAAAAAGAATTACCTACGTACCGATGACTAATGACTAGTTCTTGCCTAAGACACTGGTAAAGTCACAAAACCCATATCTATGTTAAGTACTTAATAGGTGCTAGCCTTATTACAAGTCGCGAATTCAGTTCCCGAATGTTCAAATTTAATTCGTTGATTTATTGAGTCGGTCGAGTAAATTTTATTGGTTGTTTGTATTTTTGGGCTTTTCTGAATACGAGTAATGAAGTTGTTAATTTGAGTTTTATGCCCAAAAAGATCCAATAGATTGGGTTAAAACGATTGTCACGGATACAACGCGTGCAACGGTGTACCTCCAGGGCATACGTGTAATCGAGTGTTAATCAATTCAACTGTCATATCGTAACTGGAATTACAGTAATCCACAGATTACAATAAACCAGTTGTGTTGAATTGAACTCTTCTGAAGCTTAGCAAAAGAGGTAAATTTGGGATTTTCCCAGTTCGTAACTGCTGACCATAACGAGCCTCTCAATAGGCCCTTGACCTGGAAATATGAAAAAAAAAAATTATTTATTAAATTTACAAATAATTTTTAATCGTAGCTCCTTGTAAAACTTTGGACAAAAGCAAGGCGGAAAAATCGGGAGAAACTGTCACCTAATCAATGAGGGTTTACATCGTACCTACTTCATACAACTTATCACGACAGCTCAGTCGCCTAATTGAATCGAAGACTCAGTACGGATATTTTAGAGGGTGAAGTGAAACATCATTATTTGTGGACACGTGTGTAAAGGGATCTCCGTCTGTACATTTCCACGGAACGAAGGCGCGGACGATTCCAGCATCTCATTATTGTACACGTGGTGGAGAAATAGGGCACAGTGTATCCTAAGCTCGTGTTCCGGTTATAGCATTTTGCCTGAACCTCATCGGAAATTAACTAAGATATGCAGATATTTCCCATCTGGAGGTTGATGCGACTAAACTATTTAGTTTCGATAGAGTTGAATTTATCGTGGAATTTATTTACTGGCGGTTCCTCGCCTTCAAAAAAGACCAGTTGGTAGGGAGTAGCGGGGTAAACATGAGAAATACGTATAACTAATTAAAAACGTACCTAGTAATTCTCAATTATTTCAACTCAATTTCATGCTGCGAATCCCATATAGGGTTGTTCCGATATCGAGGGTCTTCTGATATTTGATATCGATAACGATATTCAACGTCGATATCGATACAGCGATATTATCGCCACAAAATATCGATATCGGCAATATCGACTGATATATTGCGAAATTGTATGATGACTCATTTTTTTCTCATAATTCACTTGATTATATTACTATAATATCAGCCTTAGATTGTATATTACTACAATCTAAGGCTGATTTCATCTTTATATTGCAGATAATTTATAATAATTTTCATCACGTGGAGTAAAATTTGGTTAGAAAATACACTTTTGAGGTTAGCACATTGGAAAAAACTTTCAAGATCGCTATTTCAAGCTACTAAAAATAGTCAAACAATGGATTTTCAGTACCTAAACAGAAATAATCATTTGTGCAGGATGGTTCTTGTTAATTCTGCAATTCCTAATTGTAATTTTTGGAATACTTAAATAAAACACTAAAATTTTCATGCAAAGATGAACTATATTGGAATACAGATAGATTAATAATTACCATTTGACTGAAAAATTACAATAAAACAAGCAACATTTTTAATAGGAAATATAATGTACAAAGGGCCTAATAACATTGTAGATCATAAGAATATCATAAACATAATAGGTATGTTTATCGTGATATTATCGTGATTATCGGGATCAAAAACCGTAGTTTTTCAAAAATACTTAACTTAGGTATAAAAATACAATATCGAAAGCCGATATTCAACATAATCTTAATGGCGCGCCATCAATTTTCTCTCATTGAAATCTTACAAAGATACGGTAGACACTGCAAAGGGAGGAAAGTCGTTTGTGAACCTGGAAAACCCGTGTTGTTCTCAATCTGATGCTCCAGAGACTTCCAAACGGCAAATTACTTTCAAGAAAACCCTCAGACGTCGTTTAGTTCGAATGAACCTCAAGCAGAGGAGCCGCCATAGCGTAATGGTCGGTGTCATCAACTCCCGTGTAGTGTACACTGGCTTGTCGCCAGGCTTCGATTTCCGGTAGGACCTTGACAATTTCGACCCATAGGGCACTAGGGAGCATAACAAGTTAACAGTTCCACAAATTCAAAGTTAACCTTTTGATCATAAATAAAAATGAAAAAGAAAAAAAACTAGTCATGCAGCATGGTTAAAAGAAAGAATTTTCGAAGAAATAACGGAATGTGATGTTTAGAACATAATATGTTCTATTATATTATGATTGTTGGTGTCTTTTGGCAGTGAATTCAGGATGGTCTGTAAAGAATTTTGGTATACAATGTTTTCGGAAATTCGAGTTCTAAAAATTTTGGACCGAGAAAAATAACCTCCTTTTCTTCGAAATTTCACTGAAACGCAGAATAATTAAAAAATCGCCTATTTCCACTGAAAGATGAATACAGTTTTAGACTGGTTTTGGTTATTAAACCATCGTCAGTAAACAATAGTGAGCGGTTTTTTCCATTACGCGTTGATTTCTATGACATCTTGGCTCCCACCATCCCTTTCACTTTGACGTTCCCCCCTCCCCCTATCCATCTTCACTTTATACAGCCAATCAAGAGCCAATCCTTTGACTTGGTTTCAACCAATTCCATAAGACCTTTCACTTCGTAGGCCCTGTCCTCCATTTCACTTCAGCCATTAGCAATCAGGTGTCCTTTACGATTGGAACACTGTACTCATGGCTTGAGTAAAATAGACAATTTAATTTTCCACGATTTCTTCGCGAGGGATTTAGTTCGTAACACTTGACGAAACATTAGTTAATTAACTTACTTGTTTTATTTTGAGGTTTATGAAGACTCTGTAGAATCACACAACCAGCCATTGATTCAAATCGCAGGAGTGAGAGAGTGATTTCCAATACGTAGGTTGTTCCGTGGAAATCACGTTTGAGCACGCGCTGAGTGTCCCATATTATCAGTAATGACGTAGGTATTCGCTTTGCCTCTAAATCTCAGATAGTTTCTACCAATATCTACCATAAAGTTTTCCTCGCCTCAGTGAATAGAGAAAAGCGTGGTAGTATCCGACGAGATACACTCGTATTACTCATCGATCAATTGTTCAACCGGTATTTGCAGGTTCTCGGGCTTTGTGCGCTTCAAATATTTTCGTTTCAGTACACCTGATCCGCCCAGCTCCGTGTGTTAGCCAATATCGGGCAGCTCGTGTAAGTGCTTGGTGGACCAAACGAAAATTTGATATCCTACCTCCTGGGATAAGTCCAATAATTGAATTTTCAGGGTTGCCCTTCCCTTTCGTCCCTTTGCCTTCCATCATATTAATTAACTGAGCTGTAGAACCTGTCCGGTGAAAGTTGTTGAGGTCAATACCAAAAGCCCTCTGCGCAAGGCCTAACTATTCGGCTCATTACTCGTGCGGAGATTTTGAGAAATAATATTCCGAGTATGTACTTGACATTTGAAGTTTTATTTGCAATTTTTTTCATAGCGAGGGACTCGGATCTGAATTTGTCAACATCTAAAATAGTGGTCTTCAGGAATGGAGGAAAGCCTAGCTCAAAAGAAAGATGGCTTTTTGGGAATCAAGAGATTGAGGTGGTGAACAAGCATATCACCTTCAGTTTAATATCACCTTCAAATCCGAGTTGTGAAATCCACTTTTTGTAATATGGTGAAATTACTGTGTACCCGTAAAATTAATTATCAAAGACAATTATGCTAAGTTAATGTTAGAAATTAATCAATCTTTGCTATTCTTCCCAGAACCAAGATCAAGGCATAGAAACTAGATCCTTGTATGGTACTCATCTACTTTCCCCAGGTAAAAATTTAATAAAATATAAGAATAAAACCTTGTTCGCACCTCATAATGAATTCGCAGGAAAATCCTTGATCGTAAGCGATTTCAATTTTTTATAAATAAAAATGAAAAAGAAAAAAAACTAGTCATGCAGCATGGTTAAAAGAAAGAATTTTCGAAGAAATAACGGAATGTGATGTTTAGAACATAATATGTTCTATTATATTATGATTGTTGGTGTCTTTTGGCAGTGAATTCAGGATGGTCTGTAAAGAATTTTGGTATACAATGTTTTCGGAAATTCGAGTTCTAAAAATTTTGGACCGAGAAAAATAACCTCCTTTTCTTCGAAATTTCACTGAAACGCAGAATAATTAAAAAATCGCCTATTTCCACTGAAAGATGAATACAGTTTTAGACTGGTTTTGGTTATTAAACCATCGTCAGTAAACAATAGTGAGCGGTTTTTTCCATTACGCGTTGATTTCTATGACATCTTGGCTCCCACCATCCCTTTCACTTTGACGTTCCCCCCTCCCCCTATCCATCTTCACTTTATACAGCCAATCCTTTGACTTGGTTTCAACCAATTCCATAAGACCTTTCACTTCGTAGGCCCTGTCCTCCATTTCACTTCAGCCATTAGCAATCAGGTGTCCTTTACGATTGGAACACTGTACTCATGGCTTGAGTAAAATAGACAATTTAATTTTCCACGATTTCTTCGCGAGGGATTTAGTTCGTAACACTTGACGAAACATTAGTTAATTAACTTACTTGTTTTATTTTGAGGTTTATGAAGACTCTGTAGAATCACACAACCAGCCATTGATTCAAATCGCAGGAGTGAGAGAGTGATTTCCAATACGTAGGTTGTTCCGTGGAAATCACGTTTGAGCACGCGCTGAGTGTCCCATATTATCAGTAATGACGTAGGTATTCGCTTTGCCTCTAAATCTCAGATAGTTTCTACCAATATCTACCATAAAGTTTTCCTCGCCTCAGTGAATAGAGAAAAGCGTGGTAGTATCCGACGAGATACACTCGTATTACTCATCGATCAATTGTTCAACCGGTATTTGCAGGTTCTCGGGCTTTGTGCGCTTCAAATATTTTCGTTTCAGTACACCTGATCCGCCCAGCTCCGTGTGTTAGCCAATATCGGGCAGCTCGTGTAAGTGCTTGGTGGACCAAACGAAAATTTGATATCCTACCTCCTGGGATAAGTCCAATAATTGAATTTTCAGGGTTGCCCTTCCCTTTCGTCCCTTTGCCTTCCATCATATTAATTAACTGAGCTGTAGAACCTGTCCGGTGAAAGTTGTTGAGGTCAATACCAAAAGCCCTCTGCGCAAGGCCTAACTATTCGGCTCATTACTCGTGCGGAGATTTTGAGAAATAATATTCCGAGTATGTACTTGACATTTGAAGTTTTATTTGCAATTTTTTTCATAGCGAGGGACTCGGATCTGAATTTGTCAACATCTAAAATAGTGGTCTTCAGGAATGGAGGAAAGCCTAGCTCAAAAGAAAGATGGCTTTTTGGGAATCAAGAGATTGAGGTGGTGAACAAGCATATCACCTTCAGTTTAATATCACCTTCAAATCCGAGTTGTGAAATCCACTTTTTGTAATATGGTGAAATTACTGTGTACCCGTAAAATTAATTATCAAAGACAATTATGCTAAGTTAATGTTAGAAATTAATCAATCTTTGCTATTCTTCCCAGAACCAAGATCAAGGCATAGAAACTAGATCCTTGTATGGTACTCATCTACTTTCCCCAGGTAAAAATTTAATAAAATATAAGAATAAAACCTTGTTCGCACCTCATAATGAATTTGCAGGAAAATCCTTGATCGTAAGCGATTTCAATTTCAATTTAAATTCTAATCACAAATCAGATAGAGAAATTGCATTAAAAGAACTTGACTTTGAATCAATTAATATCCAAGATATTAAACCTATTCCAAATTTTGATTTTCAAGACATTACTGTACCTAGTATATGGACAATGTTAATGTACCTACCAATTGCAATTTTGTTCACTTACATTTTCATACAATACAGAAAGCAAGTGTATAACGTAAATAATTGTTCTATGTAATTTGTTTACCATTTCACTACTATTGTACAAAATACTTATGTTTTTATAACATTTTATGTACCATTGTTATGTACTATCTTTTATGTACTAGTTGTGATTAACCAATTTTCATGTTGTACCCCATTTTTCATTCTCAGAGGGGGCGAGTTGTGTTAAGATATAATGCCTGCCCTCTTGCAATCATATCGGATGTCGACTCAGCTTTAGCAGAGTCAATATAAGGTCTGCGCGAGCCTTCAGCCCGCAGTCACGGTGTTCCCCTTGTTAAGATACGTTGCCCGTTTATATCTCACTCTGTGAATTGGGTTGAAATCTAAATAAAATCTTTTTCAAAAACCCATTCGTGAGAACCCGAAAGTTATTTAACATATTATATTATACAAGGCAGAAAAACAAATACATTGCGCTTCGAGGTTCTCATACGTTGGGTTTTTCGAACCGGTCGTTGGTCCCGATAAAATATCCATTTTGACGGGCTTATCCGACGAAAACAGGACCGCTCGTGCTTTACGCCCCGTTTGTTATAGAGGATACGTCGTCTGCGTTCATTCCCTTTTCTCTCGGTTTCCTCCGAATAGGGCGAGGGGGAAAATGTGCGCTGGGATTCGTATAACGTAAGGCGTTCTTGACGAAGAATTTCAGAAATACACAAAGCTTGTACTGGCAGAAAAATAACTTCATCCTCAGCAGTCAGGAGGACAACCCCCATGTTTCTTTGTTGGACGAGAATTCAAAATCTGAATGAACATAGATGAATATTCTGACTCCGGTTGTATACAAAAAGACAGTGCGGACACATTGATCTCTCTCTGAATAATACTTTTTTCTCAGTGAATTCCTCCAGAATTGAGAAGCCAGGGCCATCTATCAAGAATAAATAATTGTCTTCAAACAGACGACCCAGACTTTTCCAGAAAAATTCAAAAACCGCTGCTAGATGATGACTGTTATGACGTTTCCGAGGATATTGATGTTGACGACGATCCTGAATTCATTCCTGCAGATCCACGGTCAGAACCTTCTGCTCTCGAGCCTGCATTCGATGAAAGTTACGTTGCCAAAGATGAATAGGAGCAAGTGGACGAAGCTCCTGTCCAGCAGCCCCTCGACATTTACACTGGCAAAGACGGGACTCAGTGGAAGTGAGCCAGTCAGATCAGGTTGCCCCCCTGCTAATAATATTTTGAAAATATCAGGATTGCCAGGTCTGTGCAATTATGCTCAAAAAACGTTAGATCAGTCCTCAATTCCTACTTCATTATTACCATGCTATTTTGGTGCTGTTTACTTCTATTTCACGAGGTTATCTCAGGCGATTGCACTTCTTTGTAACATTACGAATCCCCCCCCCCCCCCATTTCATAATACCATTCTTTTCAATTAGGTATTAGTCAGTGTATGGGAGACAATGGTGTTCTTTAGTCAAATCTTTAGTCTGATGAGTAGTGTAATTAGAGGATTGTTGAGTTTTGAATTCACAAAGTTGCCAAATCTTGTTTCTAGAGAAAGAAAGAATGTATGTGGATTACAAAATGTATTTTTGTATTTCGAATAGTCTAATGATGTTATTTATGCCAAAGTAAATACCTACATTCAATGATATTTTTGTATTTTGAATGATATTTGTATGTCCAATGATGTTTGCGCCAAAATAATATGTTCACAACATGAACTAATTGCTTTTTTCCCCACATTCTAATCAGTGCAAACCACATAATATTATTATCTTTATTGCATCTGATCATCATAGGGGTCTGTGAAACCAGGATGTGGCTATAACTGCAGTGTAAAGGGGTGTGGCGGAGCGGGTTAAAGTGACATCGACAGAAGGAACGTAGAAATTATCTTGCTTTTAGCGAGTCGTTCTTTTAAATTTTGAAATACGGAAAATGATGATCAAACTTTAAAATATGTCGAGGTTGTAGGCTCTGTGCTTGATTTTCTTCAAAAACAACTACTGCATTACCTCTGAGGCATCCCAGATTTCATTATTCGAGTCGAACACTTAGAAAGTGCTTTTTGCGTATAAATTCATTTAGTTTACGGAAGAAAACTTCCTGTTCATCCTAACAAGCGCCGAACCAAAACTTCTATGGAAACCACGGCTCGGGAAACTTTCGACCTCTCTCCACAGGTTTTCTTCCTAATTCATTATTTTCGCCCGGGAATTTTTAAATCGAATTACTTCATTAAATTGGAGTGATGTAAAAGGAAGTTGAGAGCTTCCAGGAAAGTGGTGAAGTTATGATGCATCGGGAACGGTTTTTTTGGTCGTTATTCATTCAGGATAATCCCAACAGGATTATATTAAATCGTGAGGGCTGAAGGTGTTTACTTGAGAGCGAAGACGAAAATGTGGTATTCCGACGTGAACGAATTCGGAGAAACATGAAGTTTTCAGTCGTTTACTGTCAAAATCAGGATGTCGGTCAAAAGTCCAGATATCAAGTCCACTAGTAGCAAGTAGAAGAACTGAAAGATCTCGCCATGATGAGACCTGTTTTCATGGCTAGGGCTGAGATGATCAGCGTGGATTATAAGTGGTGGAGGGAAAGGGATAGTGAACATGTGCTCAATTGTGTAACAGGCGGGAGGAAGTGGTAACAGGCGGCCGTTCACTTCATGGCAGTGTGCCCAGTCTTAAGCGAGTTTAGGGTGAATTTTCTGAAGAGAGCTACTCTCAGCAATAACGAGCTGGTGGAGATACTAGATGGGAGGGATGAGTGGGTGAGATACGAAGACATAGCGAAGTATGTAAGGGTGGCTACCAGATATCGTGAACTTCTCGTCTAAGAATTCAACTATGAGGGCTCATAATAGAGAATCTGCAAAGATTATAGCGCAGTAGCGAGCAACCCCTGTGACGATCACAGACGATCAACAGCGTTAGGTTAGTAGGTATTAGCGTTAAGTATTAGCGTTAGGCCAACCAATGTATCGGTTATGTAAATTTAAATGTAATTGTAAATAGTAAAATGTAATGTAAAAATTGAAAAACTCAATTTGTTTCCGAATCGATTATAACAATTTTTCGACGTTTTTTATTCGTTTTGGTCTCCAGAAGGTCGATTTCATCCTAAATGAACCCCTCAATTCGATTCAAACTCAACCTTTTCGAGTTATCCCACTCCGTTCTCAAACTGGAGCTGAAGATGAAGAAACGCGGTTGATAACTGAAATGTTCTTCATGGACATCAAGTCCTTCAATTGAGACATTTTACATAAAACCCTTGAAGCTAGATTCATCTATTTTTCGAAATAATTCGAGGGAATGGTGGCTTTTTCGGCTGGCGATGTTTCTATGCTTTTTTGCGATTTTCCTACTGCGTATGCGCTGTTATGGGTTTCTATGTTGGAATTTCTTGAATTTTACTACGGATTCGTAATCAGCTGCCCCATGAACCCCCGATTACAGATTTCCAGGCAACTGTGTAGTCTCACAATTGATTTTCCTACTGCGCATGCGCAGTTACGGGTTCCCATGTTAGAATTCTTTAGGTAAATCAACGACTCCCGACCCCCCCCCCCCCCCCCCTGAGAAAGTTTTCAGTTCAATTTATTGGCTTTTTGCATTTTGGCCTGGTTTTTACGATTTGGCCTTACAGTGCACCTGCTTTACTTCAATCAGCCGCTATTTGTACATCTTCGCTCTGTGGACAGTCCTAGGGATGCTAACTAGTTGATCCTTGGATAACCCTCGGACCAGCTATCTCTTGATTGAAACGGCCCGAACGCTCGCGGATCTAATTTAACTGAGCTAATTTTGGATCCTGGGCGCAATACCCGGCTGTTTACTTTGGTGATACCGGCCCTGAAGGCCTGCTCTACCGCGATATGGGGTAGGTAAACCGCGTCTATCAGCCAGACGATGTGCTTCGCTATAGAGGTTTCATCCGACATTTGATCATAAACACAAGCCTGAAACGGGGCCTCCTGGAATCCTAATAAACATTACATTCAGACTCCAGTTTTGATTGGTTTGACGAGGCCATTGTAGAGCGAGGTGAATGTCACGACAGATTCAACATGGTTTCTGCTACGTTTAGATCGATCTATTTGTTTCGGTTAGTGAATGGCGACAAAGGAGAATCCAAGTCCATTAATCCTTTGAGTAACCCTGGTTAAGTAACCCTTTAGTAGGTAGATCCTCCCACCCATACATCCATACTGTCCTGTTAAAACGCCTCAAGGTAAAACGCCTCAAATAAAAAAATTCAAAACATTGCAGAAATTCGCCTCAATGTTTTTCACTGAAACCTTTGGTGTAAGTTGGCTGTAACTCATTATAAAAACCCCATTTTTTGGTGAGCTATCAATATGACTTCAACCAATTCATCGGTGAAAAAAAAAAAAAAAAAAAAAAAACTCGCAAATTATTCGATTTATAATCGATTAATTGCAGTTAGGTAAGGCGATTTTAAAATTTCCAGTTTTGGGATCGTTTGTTTAGGTCATGTGCCTCAACTTGCTCGTGAGGCTGTCACCTTAACGTAAACAACTCAATCAAACGGATGTTTTGTTAAGAAAATGTAAATTTTTGTGGGTAAAATGCCTCATCTCAACATTTTGGTGAGTTGAGGCTTTTTACCTTAACACTAGCGCGAAAATAAATAAGTTTTGAGGCATTTTCATCCTAGAGTTGAGGTGTTTTACCCTAACATTGAACAATTATCGTATGTTTAAGGTCACAATTTCCCCCACTTCTGGTTCGAATTTTGAAATTTGGACTTCACCATCGAAAAGGCCAGGTCCAAAATAGGGGGGTTCCGTAAAAACCCATTTTCGTAAGCATTGGACTTGAGGCGTTTTTATTTAACAGAGCAGCATAGGCCTATTATTAGCCATTCGGCTAATTAGGTCATCTCACTCGATTGGAAGGTTTTCTTAAGAACTGGAAACAGTGTTTTTGGAAAGCGATCCGCCCAAATTTGCACAAGGCTTACCGTGACCGGAAGAATCGAAAGGAAAGGGGAAGTGGAGGGGAATTGAAGCAAGGAATGAGTGCATATATTAGGGAAAGGAAAACTCTTCACAAACAACCCTTAAGAGCCTTTAAAACACAACATCTCTTTTTCCTCTCGAATTTCCGTATTTTTCATCTCCATCTTTCATCTGAGGCCTCCGTTGGTAATCATCATTCAATAACGCTCTCGTTTTCACGTTTTAGAATTCACTTTGACGTCAAAAATGCTCATCCAAATGTGGCTCGAGAGTTTGGACGAATAATGGTTTGGGCTCTTTCAGTTCATTCCAATCCACACAACGCGCTGAGTCCAAATTATGAATAACAAGACGAAATTGGCCCGTTTCAAACGGGCCGTTTGAAAATCAACGTGTTCTACCAAATAGCTATCATGCCATGACAGCTACCTACCGCATGCTACTCCGATCATAGTTGAACTCCTATCCTACCATCTGCCCTCTCATGAAAACATCATCAATACTCTCTCATTTATTATAATCCATTATTATAAAAAGTCCACCTTCCTTTGGAATTCGAGAATTTCTTTTTCCTCGAAAAAGGACCTGTTCTTCGTAAGGACTTCTTCTTCAAAAGGACTTTTTCTTTAAAAAAAATAAAAATAAATAAAAAAGGCTTTTCCATTTCGAAGGTTTCTTTGAGAACCTTCAAAACACCGAGTATATCTGAGAGAATCAGGACGTATGATCACTTTCATTTATATTCCAATGAACGTACGCAAAGTGGACTATGGTATGATTTGTAAATTGTACAGTTCAAAATGAAGAACACGCCGTAATCTTCGTACGACAGTCAATTCTACCGTACATATCAACACACAGAACTGTCTGTTAACCTTGTAAAGTTATGAAAGCCATCTGAATATTTTACGCTGTATTCCACCCAGCGGGAAACGTCGGTTGGAGGCGGAAATGTGCCGGTGAGGCAGATGCAAATATTAAAGCTCTGAAATCTCCGTTGTTTTGATATGTAAACGTTAAGAGCACCTTTTCACATGGGAAATATAACAACACTGAAGGTCCCAGGCACACAAATATAAAAATCTATCCCCCCTCAGATCTCCTGACTTCTGCCTCGGCGAACCAGGATCCATAAAGCGACAGACATACAATGTATGTCATTAGACGCTAGTGATCTAGTGATCTAGTTCGCACTTTTAGCCACGTTTTGTCAATATACGATATCTTCATTTCGCATTTTCCTTCTGTATTACACCGTTATTGTCTTTTCACGGATACTTGAGGGTCATTTCACTTTAAACGTCCACTTTCGGGTTCTCGCAACTGACTGTTTTTCCAAAATTCAAGATGCTCAGAAAATTCTGTCAGGTGGGTGAATTGGTTGCTTAATCCCTCTATTTGAAGATCCTAGTAGTGTGCAGCGAGTTTTCTCAATTTTTTATTGATATGAAATAACCCTTTAACTAAAATATTCCAACAACCGTCTGATTTTTGACTGGAGTTGTCCTATCATTTCCGAAAAGTCTTGGACTGGAAGAGTCTTGTGGTACCTAACTACAGTATGGATTCAAAATCGATAGAGGCACTCAATATACCATTTGTAATTACCTCGTAACAAGGTAAAAAAGAAACCCTCTCCTAGTGCCGTCCTGATATCGGAAACGCGTGGCCCACTTAAGGGGTGAAAACGTGGCCCCAGGGGGGGGTCAATGCCCCCTGGTGATCTATAGACCTACATCTTACCTTCCCGTGACGTCACCCATTCCTCACCATAACTTCCACGATCCCTGAAAACATTTATTTTTCCTCATACATTTCCTTCCGTTTCCCCCACCCGAATTCCCTCGTCCAAGTTTATACACAGAAACTGAGTTATGCTTGTATCACTTGAAGCCACTCAAGGGTTCGGGAAAGCCATAAAAGAAACCGGAATGTTTCCCTCGTATCAACACATTTTGTATAATATATTATCCTCCACGGCTCGCTTCCGAGTTCTTTCGACATTATCCATTCCAGTAGCTCTTCATAAGGTACACTCGAACGTCCTTAATGGGAGTTTTACGGAAAACAGTGAAGTTATGAGCGGGAGACCAACCATTTCGGACGGAATATATGAAGTCATGAAAAAAATTGATTAAGGTACCTACTTAAGTCCTTAATGTCCTTATTAGTTAGGTTATGAACCTAATTTCCAATTGGTAGCCATATTGAAAAAGGGGTGGTTTTTGCTTGCTATTTGCCTTTGTTGCCTATTTCATAATATAATTTATAATATGAAATAGGCAACAAAGGCAAATAGGAAGCAAAACACATCCCGTTTTCAATATGGCTACCAATTGAAAAATTACTACTGGCGAATTGCTACTGAAACTGGCTAATTTGGCGACGAGCTGCGTGAGATTTGATGACGCAGAGGACTCGTAACAACACCAAAATAACTAAAATATGGTAAGGGATTATTTGGTTTATTAAATCGAAGTGCCTACGAAGAGTGAACATACTCGTATATTGCATATTTGATTAGGTATTACATAATATATTATATCCCCAGCTAAAGAGAGAGCTCTTATAAGAGGGAATCTTTGAGAAAAGGTGCGCTTAGCGTTAAAAGTCTTGTAAAAAAAGGTCCTTTTTCGGTGGAAAAGAAAGAAATTCTCGAAATCCAAAGGAAGGTGGACTTTTTATATGTTTGATGATGTTCAGAAATGTTCAAACAAATTGAAATTCCGGCAAAATGATTACGGCAGAGACCTAGCTCAGTTTGTCGCTACCTGTAGGTCGATACGTCACATTGGTCTAATTACGTTCCCATTACGTGATGTACGTCGTCTTCGTCCTGACTAATTGTAAGTGAATTTCTGACCAACTCAAGCCGAATGGGGGTCCCATCAGTTGGGCTTAGCCGGCCGAAACCTCTTCGCTCATTGCATTGTGGCCTGAAGTCAATTGGAGGGAGAGCAGTCAAATCAAATGACGGTAGTTGAGTATTGTTCGGGAGTCGACTCGAAGAAAATGAGGTTGACCGAAATGTCAATCCATTTTGACCAAGGCGTCCTGGTACGGCAAGTCATCACTAATGTCATGCCTAGGTATTTCGCTGAATTTGCAAATGGTGTGGGATTCCGAATTAAAACCGGAGGGATTGGTAATATCTTTTTATTCGTGAATGTGTTGATTTTGTATCATTGAGTTTCATCCATCCATTCATTTACAGCAACGGTGGCATTTCAACATGAGTCGCTTCTAAACCCCGTATCTTACAACAAATATTACAACAAGATTGAAGCAGAGGGAACGACTACTTAACCATCAAAAACCACCAAAACCCCACCAATTCCTCGACAGGATACTTAGTCCAGAAATGAAATCAATACTTGAAGGTGGTGAAATTAACACTTGAAAAAGAAGCAGTAATTATAACTTATAATTACTGCTTCTTCTTATTGATTGTATAAAATTTCGTCGGCATTTTTCCAGTTCCCGTAGTAGAAAAAGACTGTGTCACGAGGAGTAGGTTTTCGTTACATTCGCAATACCCGGAATACAGTGAACGGGTTCACATGAAAATTGAGGGAGGCCAGTTCGTGGCCAATATTGAGCACGTCCTAAGACAACATGGAATCGAACCCAAACCAAATATTATCTCGTTCTCTTCCGCGAATATTCGTATTTTCCGAGACACGCGCATTCGCGTCCGTACCCACGTATCTCACAAATGACGACACTTTTCATTTCTTTCGGATCGCGCCACTGGAAACAGTCAATAATTTTTATTATACGTGTATTTTGCTTATCCCCAATATCGACGAATCACGCTTAGGAGCTTCTTCGTCTTATGATTGTAATAGAGCGCCTAACAACAACTATTGGAAACCACCCAAACCCACCCCTAAATCTCAACAATTGTGTCAAATCCCAAGGGCGTAGCTTACTTTTCTAGACGAAACTCGATAACAGTCTACAAGACCTTTGTAAACTGTCCGCCCATGAATAACCCTACTATTACTTACTCCAATACATTACTTATTCCAAGTTAATACTAGAGTGCATTTGCACGCTTTAGGTCTTCCTCGCTGGTAAAGCCTCTCTTCTTCCTTACTCCTGCTGATTCCATTTACAAAGTCTGGCTTAGCTCAACACGCTTACCTGTACGTCTTATACATACGAAAATGGCTGCAAATAATAAAATTGTAATTAATTTGGGTGTTTACAATTTGGGTTCCAGGACTTTTTTAATTGCGCGGCCCCACGTGAACGTAGAAGGCAGCGGTTGCGCACATTTTGTAACCACAACCCTCCCTAGAAACCTCTTCCTTATTTCGATTTTCTAGCCCGTTCCAGACCGATGTTACAGCTGTTCTCGTGAAGTGACTTTTCGTGTTCTGCGTTTTTGCGAGTTGGTGAGGGTGGACGGGGAAGAAGAACTCAATTCAAGTTCCTAGCATAATATTCAGCAACCCAATGCATCAACTCACATCTTGATATTATTGAGATGTGATTTGATGCACTGTGTTGCTGAAATATAATATTTTCTTAGGAACTTCAATTGAGTTGGTGTGGGTGCTCAAAGGAAAATAAGGCCGAAGCAGTGGTGATAAGAGTGTTCATACAGCCAACATCGGCGCGTACCTTTGTAATGACTCTGGGAGTCTCATCTAATCGTAAAACTGCCCGACAATGTGACGGTAGGTACTTACTACATTCATCTCGGAGTTTCTTTCATTATTGCGCCCCTTCCCAGTCCGTTCCGACTGTCCCATCCGTCTGTGCTCGCCTCTCTGCAACCAACTTGTGAAAAGTAATTTCAACAAATACGACGTCACGACGGTTTTCCGCCTTTGGCTTTATTAGAGGACGGTAAAGCTTCTCAGACTCATCTCATCCAAGGTCCTCCGAATGGGATTAAAGGGAACTATTAGGTATCGTGACGGATAAAGAGAAATATCCAACATCCACTGCAGTTGGTGTGTCCAGTAAATACTGGACTTGTGGACACCAATGTGAGGAGACAGAACGAGTTGTGGGCGCATTTGACAAAATGTTGATCTCTGTAATGGTTTGCTGAGTGTTCTTGCTTCCTGAGTTTTTGTTTCATATATTTTGATACTCAGGACTGTGATTGCAGACCAGGATATCCCTCTGGGTGGGTATAATCGCCTAACATCCCAGTTACGGGGTGAACTCAGCAAACCATTCATTACACCTCTCAAGAGTAAAGTTTATTAGGAACAAAAAGGATTTCATTCGGTGATCTTTTGTTATTTCACGGTAAGTCCAGAGGCAGTAGTTATGAAGAGGCTGGCGAAGGGTAAATTTGGCGATCCATCCAGTCAATAGTTGTTACATATGTACGTCAATGGCCGGACTTTCTTGACCCTCCGTCGGAAACTGCTGAAGCTGCTCCTCTGTTTTCTCCATGAATCACCGCTCCTTTATCTCGTCTTCTCAGCGGCCATTTTCCCGAAGTTGATAAACGTATAGAAAAGGGTTAAGGGACCTCTTCGGAGAACAGGTCGGAAACCCTGACCCTCAAATCCCACGCGCCAAGGACAAGGATGAAGGCATTGTGAACTGTTAATCACGTTTCCACCTAGAGGGGCAGCTAATAGATTGGATGAAACCTGAGAGGTTCCAAACGCTGTCGTTAGAAGGATCTAGAATAGAGGATACTGGAGGTTGGGTTGCCATCCACCCTTATACATTATTATCACGTTCTAGATATTTTAATCTCAAAGTCTATATAATATATTATATTCGACTGTTTGCTACACTAAACCATACTACAGCTTTAGTGCTGTATCTGTGAAGGTGGTGCTATATCGTACATTCTGAATACGTACTGATTACATTGTAGCAACACCAGATTAACGATTAGCTTTTATTTCCTAGCATTCACCAAGTATTTATCAAACTACGTACCTACTGATTTGAGGAGTTGAAATTTTGTTGGAATAAATCAAACGCTGTCGTTAGAAGGATCTAGAATGGGGATCCTGGAGGTTGGTTGCCAGCCATATAATGTATTGTTAACTCCTGAGTAGAACTAAGAAAAATACAACCGCACTCGTGAAAGTCAAAAGTTATAATAAAAACAAATTCCACAATTTGTTGTAGAAACAAATCATGTTCATAGAAACGCCTGGAGGCAACACAACTCCGTAACACTACTCCGTCCCTCTCATAGCAAACTCCCGTCCTTTACATATGGAGCCAGCCGGTCATGGTGGACCACTCGCAATCGTCCCTTTGTCGTCTTGATCCTGAACACAACGTCATTTAACGCGGCTACAATCGTACAGGGACCTTCCCAACTTCTCTGCAGCTTTGGGAGAAGCCCCTTTCTTCTTCTTGGATTGTAAAACCAGACCTGGTCACCCCTCTGATACTCGTTCAGTTTGGCTCGAACATTGTAGCGTTTCCTCATCTCCTCAGCCTTTATTTTCAGACGCTCGCGGGCAACCGTATGAATTTCTGCCAACTTTTCCTTCAACTCTTCGACGTATTCGGCTCCAGTCGTCCCCTGGGGTCGCTCTCCAACCAGGAGATGAACTGGGAGGGTCAAATCTCGACCGAGCATCATTCTGGCGGGTGTAAATCCTGAAGTCGAGTGTTCAGACGCTCGGTATGCCAGGAGAGCGATGGGCAACATGTCGTCCCAGTCATGTTGATGGTTGTCATCTACAATTTTTGATAAGAGTTGCCATAGCGTCCTGTTCAATCGTTCCACTAAACCATCGCTCTGTGGATGTAACGGTGTTGCCCTGGTTTTCTGCCCCCCTAGCATCTTCACCACCTCCTGGAAGACCTCCCCTTCGAAGCTTCGTCCCTGGTCTGAATGTATTTCTTGGGGAACCCCAAAGCGAGAGACTACATGATCCACCAAAGCTCTAGCAACCGTGGCTGCTTTGGCATCTGGGAGAGGGATGGCTTCTGGCCACTTGGTGAAGTAGTCCTGCAGCGTCAGAATGTAGCGATTTCCTCGCCTCGATAAGGGTAATGGTCCCATGAGATCGATACCAACCCTTTCGAATGGCACTCCTGAGGTCCGTATTTGCATTGGTGCTCGGTGTCGACCCTGCGTCCGCTCTCTACATGTCCTACAGGTCTTGCACCACATGGCGATGTCTCGATGGATTCCCACCCAGTAGTGTCCTGCACGTAGGGCCTTTGCTGTCCTTGCTTCCCCAAAGTGGCCCAAGTTGTGGAACTGTTCAAAAAGTTTCTTCCTCCAAGCTTTGGGGACAATCTTCTGCCATGTCACTTTCTTTCCATCGGGAGACTCCCATTTCCGACACAAACACCCATCTTCCAAGCCCAAGGATGCAAACATTGCTTCATAAATCCTTTCTTCTTCACTGCAACCAGCTAGCTCCCTTTCATTTGGCCGCTCCCCTTTTTCCACCCAGCTTATAATCTTGGCCAACGTCCCATCCTCCCTCTGAGCTTGTACACATTCCTTTCTTCCATAGGTTGCTGGCATTCGGCATCTCTGTACTTTCTGAATCTCCTCTTTTTCTTCCTTTTCCTCTTGTCGTGCACAGTAACCACACTGCTCTTGGAGACACGGTCGTCTTGACAAGCCATCTGCATTCATGTGACTTTTTCCTGGCCGGTAGACAATGGTAGGAGAATAGGGAGCTAGAATTTCAAACCATCTTGCCATTTGCCCATCAGGATTTTTGAAGGTCATTAGCCATTTCAGGGACGCATGATCTGTGCGAATCGTCAATGGTTGTCCATTGGCAATACCGTACTCCGAAAAATGTTGCACTGCTTTGACTACACTGAGGAGTTCTCGGCGGGTCACACAGTAATTCCTTTCAGCCCGTGACAAACACTTACTAAAGCAGCTGATCAATTTTTCGGCTCCATCTTGGACCTGGGAGAGGGTTGCTCCGATGGCCACATTACTGGCGTCAGCATCAATGATGAATGGAGCATTGTCAATTACATGCGCCAATACTGGTGGTCTTGCAAAAACCTCCTTGAGCTGTCTAAATGCTTCCTCATAGGCCCCATTCCACACAAAGGGTTTCCGATTTTCAGCTTCGTAAAGAGGTTTCATCTTATCAGCAAACTGTGGGATGAAGTCACGATAGTAAGCACAGAACCCAGTGAAGGCTCGAGCCTCACTTGCCGTTTTAGGTGGTGGCCAGTTCTGAATTGCTGCCGTCTTTCTTGGATCTGTATGAATTCCATCTGGTGACACACAATGCCCTAAATAGCTTGCCTTAGTCTGAAACAATGAGGTCTTCTTGATGTTCAACTTCAAGTTTGCCTCCCGAAGCAACAGAAAGAGCTCACGCAGAAGTGATAGATGCTGCTCAAACGTCACAGAAAATACCAAAACATCATCAATATACACCAACACACCACCTTCCAGCAATAGTGGCCACAATACCTTAGTCATGGCTCTTTGAAAAGTTGCTGGAGCATTTGTTAGTCCAAAGGGCATGACGTTAAACTGCCAAAGGCCAGAGGGAGTACAAAACGCAGTTTTCTGTTTATCTTCCTCTGCCATTGGGATTTGCCAATACCCACTTAGGAAATCTAGTGTTGAAAACCACTTACTCCCCTTCAGGCCGTTCAATAGCTCATCTGTCTTAGGGAGAGGATGCGCGTCTTTTTTTGTAACAGTGTTTACTTTTCGATAATCCACGCAAAAACGGGTACTTCCATCCTTTTTCCCCACCAGCACAATGGGACTCGCCCATGGGCTTTGTGAAGGTTGTATTACCCCTGATTCCATCATACCCTTGACGAGTTTATCCACTTCTGCCCGTTTCACAGGTGCTAGTCGTCTTGGAGGCTGTCTGATAGGTCTATGGTCGCCAGTGTCAATCCGGTGTGGTGGAACTCTGGCTGCCCCGTATTCTATAGGGCCCTCTGCAAACACATCATGAAATTCTTGCACTAGTGCCCTGATTTGTTGTTTCTGTTCGTGTGTAACCCCGTCAGTTGGAACACGCTCTGTCAGGCCTTCCAATGCCTCTGTCCAGGGTGGCTGTTGCTCAATCATCTGAAGTCCCTCACTGCTATTATCCCTGCTCATCTTGACACACTGCTGACCAACCGTAAGGTATCCTCGTTTCAAGTCAATCAGACACTCTTTACCTGCAAGGAAATCTAGACCTAGTAGACAAGGCTCTCTTATGTCCGCAATGATTACGGGATGCTCAAACTCCAGGCCCTTCCCCAGCTTGATGTTTGCCTTAGCCATTCCTTCTACAGGAATTGATTCACCTGTGGCTGATTGCAACTGTCTGGCTGTCCTCTCCTTTTTCAATTGTTTTCCGAGGTTGAGGCAGACTACTGTGACAGCAGCCCCTGTGTCCACTATCATCCTGCAAGCTTGGCCTGCCACCTCCCCTTGCAAGATTGTGGTGAAGCCATTCCTTATAGCAAACAAAGTCTCCTTCTGGCCCTCACCACCTAGCACCGTCTGCGGGCCTTCTAAGCCGGCGCTTCTCCGTTTCCCGAGTCCCTTCTAGTATTTTTATTACGTGGCCCTCGAGCTGGGCACTGCCAACTCATGTGGCCCATCTGTCTACATCGAAAACATTCCACCTCATGCCAGTTGATGACCCTACGAGGTGGTGCCCTAGGCTCCTGACCGTCTCCTGCCCGGTACAAAGTCTCAGGCTCTTCCTCCCCGGTGCTTCTTACATTTGCCAAATTACTGACCTCTTCCATCCTTCTTAAAGGCAAGCGTCCTGAAGCTCCCGCTGCTCTGACAAAATGAGCTTCCGCTTGCACAGCATAGGTGACGGCACTTCTAAAAGAGGTAGTCGGAAAAGCAATCACAAGCCTCCTCAGTTCTGGGTTTCGCAGGCCATCATAAAATTGCTGGAGCGCCATTGCTTCAACGACAGCTGCAGAAGCGCCTGCAAACGCCTTTACAGCCAACGCTTCCAGCTCACTAGCAAAAGCACCAATGCTTTCTCCTGAAGCTTGTCTCCGAACCCGCAGTTGGTGAGTAAATAGGTGCTCCTGGCCTTTCGTACCGTATCTACTCTCCAACGCCTCCACCATCTCGTCACATGTTGCATTTGGACCCAGCCGAGCTACAACGGCAAGTGCTTGGCCTTCGAGTGCTGCTGTCAGTTGGGTTGCCTGTTCAATTTCGGACCAGGAATTGAACTGGCTGATAACCTGGAACTTATGCCAGTAATCTCCCCAGTCATGTGTACCATTGTACGATCCGGGCTTGACTGTCGTATGTCGCTGGGTTCCTACTGGTGGGCAATTATTACAGTGGCTGCTTGGACCAGCTCGATTTCCCATCTGTGACTGCTGAATGGTCTCACCATCGTTCCTCTTCATTTGAGTGACGAGCTCTACCAAGGTGGTAATCTGCTGTCGTAATTCGGCCGCCTCTCTCTGCCAGCCTCCCCTTTCCACCGTTTCCCTCCTCGGGGTTTGCTCACGAGGACTAAGTAGGCGTCGAGGGGTGGGTGCAGGGGGTATTATCCTCCCACTGCGTAGCACACGTCCTTCCTCTCCCTCGCTATCAGACATGGTTAACAGCTATAGCATGAAACAAAAAGAAACAGTTCGTAGCACTTCTGACACCAGTGTTAACTCCTGAGTAGAACTAAGAAAAATACAACCGCACTCGTGAAAGTCAAAAGTTATAATAAAAACAAATTCCACAATTTGTTGTAGAAACAAATCATGTTCATAGAAACGCCTGGAGGCAACACAACTCCGTAACAGTATTTTATGGATATAGAAAGGCGAATGGCTCAATCGTCAAAATAAGAACAAAAGTAGAAGGAACACAGGACATCAGTAAAGAAGAAATGACTTCTTCTAAGGCGTCAGTTGACAACTGTAGTTAATGCCTCAAATCGTCATAAAAGTTCATAGTTTCTACTAGTCCAGTGAAATAAGGGAAGGACCTCAAGCTGACCTGGGGAAAGCTGGAAATCGTTCTAAAACCTTTATAACTCTCACATATTCACGAATATTTACTGAAAATATACTACTAAATACAAGAAATACTGGTCAGGAATAAATATATTATATTCCAAAATGACTGTTTTTGGAATTTGGCATATAAGTGTGGTTAAAATTGATCAAATTTTAAAATTTAGGTGTTCTTTGAACTTACCGTTAAATTCTCTACAACGTGGATCTCAAAAATGTTTTGATAGGTTCAGTACTTTTGATTTTAAAGTCGACAGAAAGTCGTCTAGTGGTACATTTTAGCCAATATGGGAAAAATAGTCGTTTTTCAACCGTTAATTACTACCATGTAGATTGATCCAGTTTCAAAATTGGGGAGGTCAATCGACGCAAAACTCAATGCTCATTAATTTTGCTCTTGGTGAGGTTTTCGCTGGGATGCGTTGTTAAGCGAGAAAGGATTTATAAGCGAGATAGGAGATCTTTTCGGACCGAAAAGTTCGACGTTTTTGACGTACACACTCTGGTTACTCGTTCAAGGCTAAGTCAAATTTGTTATAAACCCACTAACATATAACCAGTTATTTCTTCGAAAATTAGCTCTTATAGCCACGCTGCATGACTGTGAATTTTGTGGATCAAGGTTGTTCCCTTTCGTGGAGTGTGGGAACCAGACGGTGTTCCGCCCTTAGATCTAGACCTCCCCCGCTGCGTACGTGTAGCTCATAGTTCGACCCTTTCACCTATTTTTCACTCTGAAAATCTTCTTCAGATATATCAGCGGGGCGGACAAGTGTAGCAGGTTTTCGCTTTATTACATGAGTTTGTCCCCGATCGGATTCTATTGAGAGTTTGATTTTATCAAGTTCGTGGGATCGGAAGATGAAAAGGGCAATTTGATTGACGGAATCAGAGACTTACACCTTTGATCTCCTGGTGGAAACGGTTTCAAACCGATAAGCCTATACAACGATACATATCCAAGAATATCCGATACATATCGAGAACGGTTTAAATATTGGCGCTCGAGTGGGAACACCTCCTGAAAGGTATCATTTGCGCGAACTGGTACCTTTAATCTATTTTATTTTATATTTCGATTAATTGTGAGTTTAAACGTAAGTTAACAATAATTGACAATTCATTTTTGTGCACCTACTGTAACTGACTGCCCAAACCAAACAATAATTGTTATTGTTTGGTTTGGGCAGTCAGTCACAGTAGGTGCACAAAATGAATTGTTTAATTACGATACATAATGATAGAAAACGAACAGTGGGCGTCAAGCGGTGGAGCAGGCAAATTGATGTTGCTTTCTAGACTATAGAGACTCTCTGTGCTTTGTAGACACGTTCGCACTCCACATCACACAATTAATTATTTGCTGGAAACCTAAATAAATCCACACAGGTGGAATCCACTATTGTGGTTGCAAAAGGAGTAACTTGTCTCCCTTAGAACCAGCTGGAACACGTTAATTCCAGCAGCAGAGGGAATAAGCAAATAGATGAAGTTTCCCGACAGGGTGTCTGAGCTCCAACCGTCCTTAAATATAAGCTTTCAAAGCGTGAATTAGTATCGGGTAGCCGTGGCGACCGTAGGTGCGTGATTGAGATCGATGTCGTGTGTCATGTTCCCGTCTCTACCCCAAGGAGAATCTCCCCGTGTTCGATAGACTTGAAACGGTTAACCTCATCGTAATAGAAACTCGGCTTGTTCAAAACTCCTGAAAACGGCTCGAGTGACAGCCGTTCGTAAATGAATAACCCCTCAACCGCTCCGCCTTGCACAGCATTCAAACCACTTTATTAACATGGGAAACATGCCTCCTGCCCTGTGTCCTATATAAAGCTCTAATCCAACCAAGCGCCACGGTGAAGGTACGAGCATTTCACGCCTACCGTGCGCTTCAAACTTCCCTCTGAAGTTAATCCGTCGCCCGTTTCAGTTATCGCCCCGTTTCCACACTTTCTCCTTGAAAATTGGCTCAAGGGAGTAGATGAGTAACTCTACTTCACCTTGGTTTAACATTTCGCTCAACTGCGCCACTTTCCATGCGATATTACATAGCACTAACTATATTTGACATGATACTTTTGACGATGTGATGGTAGTGTTCGAGTATAGCGTACGAGATTACTGTCTCGACTAGCACAGAATATTCAGTACCTACCCAATATTGGTTTCCAAAAAATCATACAAACTGGTATCCATAAGAACGCCGCAAATTCTTCCACAAAGAGTTTTTTTCTGTTATCGGTTTTTAGCGAATTTTTGAAGAAAATGAAGCTATTGTTCTCGGGCCAAAATTTTTAAAACTCTCATTTCCAAAAGAGTTTTGTACCGAAATCCGTTTCAGACCATCCTGAATCCACTGTCAAAAGACACCAAAAACTATATTTATAATATAATATAATATATAAATATTAGTCTAACAATTTAGACTCAACCAATGCTTGATTTCAATTAATGCTCTTGATTTCAAGTGAAGTTGACTTCTAGGGGATCCGAGCCTCTTCATTAGAAATTGTGTTAGGTAGCGATATCCGAAGGAAACGAATCAGACGATTGGAGGAGAACTCAATTTTACATTGAAAGGTTTTGATCACAGTTTTCACGTTGTGTTGAGCAGGCGTATCTCGGTTGCACAAACAGTAAACCTACTCTCCCAAGGCCCAATACGTCTGAACGAATCCTTAGTTATAACTAAAGTTTAACTGGAATTACTTCGTGATCCATAATATGGATTTTGTATAAGCCCTTGGATAAGAATCCTTTCAGATAAGTCATCCAACGGTACTTGATTTAAAACTGAACTATGTAGCGGACTATATCATGGAGAGATTCCATAACGAGTAGATTAACAGGGAGAAGGAGGACGATCGGTTAATGACTGTTATACAATGTAAAGTGATCACTGAGACGACTTGTTTATTAGCGAATTTTCGAAGAATTTAATAAAGTCGTCTCGTTACACAACAAACTACTTACTAAAATACTTTCAATTATTTTCATGTCAATGAGTTTGTTCATAGTGTACATTGCGTTCCTCCGGAATTCAAACAAGAGGCTCAAAATTACTCACTTCACGCGCCTAGACATACGAATTGGCGTGAATTGTAACGAAACTGCCCTGAAGAGGTGTAAATGGATCGGTAGGATCGCTCAATGTTCCAACATCCATCCGTTACAACAATCCGGTCGAATTCACTCTATAAAACAAGCTGACCCAAAAACAGCCAAGGGGAGGCTTCAACCTATCAACTCCACAGTTTTCTACCAGAGGAGAAAGGAAAGCTGTTACTTGTCGACGTACCATTCAAATGATTCAGCAGTGGATCTCTCAGAGAAAATTAATCAAGGAAAAAGTATCCTTTAAATGGAATCACCGTTAATATTTCAACGCTGATTGGCTGGTCAAATTTCGGAAAATTTGTATAAGTAGGTACCAAAATCTGTTTCAGACCATCCTGAATTCTCTGCCAAAAGACACCAAAAATGTGTCATTCCAGACGATAACGATAATTTAGATAAAGAGTTCAAATTTGCATAAAAAATCTGTGTTGACAATCAAAAGGCTACTCTGAAGGGGATGGGGGGGGGGGGGGTATGGAGAGTTTTATGGCAGGAAAATTACCTATAAATTCCCTTATAAAAACTTTCTGACAAGTGACACGACATTTTAAAGATCTTTTTTCGCTGAAGACGATGGTGAAGTCAGAATTGCAATATCGTATTCAGTTCTCAAACTGGAGAGACTGAAGAAATATCGCAATTCTGACTTCTCCATCGTCTTCAGCGTTGAAAATCTACAAACTGAGGTGTTACTCGGCAGAAAATGGTTGAATGAGATGTTCACTTGTACATTTTACATAAAAACAGTCATTTTATACGAATTTATACGAAAATTCGCTCTTATCGTTATGCTGCAGCATGATTGGATTTTTTTTAGATGGCTTTCCACGGTTTTGTCGCGGGTGATTTAGTTTAGTTCGTTGTTAAATCTATCATAGTACGTTTAGTCTTGGCAGTTGTGTATACATACTTACTTCGCGTATTTCGATTTTTCCCAGACAATATTTTACGGGATCAAAATTGAAATCGACATTCTAAAGATGAGGGTTGAAACTATAGGTTTAATCGAAGCTTTGAGTGTCTCTTGCGTATGAACTCATTCGTTGTAATTCCACCGTTACATCACAATGAAAGTGACAAGATCATGTCCAATGTCCAAGAATGCCACTACAAACGTCTCAATCTAAATCTTGACAAAGAATGTGGTGATTTTTTTTTTTTTTTTTTTTAATAATCTTAGTTAACCTTCGGTAAACGTGATCATTCAGGCGGTTGATTCGGTTTTGATCGTCGCACATGGGAATAACGTGTTCAAGGTCAACAACGGATTTACTTCTAATACGGCTGAGGTCTGACGCGACCGACTATTACAGATAATTCGTTTCGATTGTCTCTAATCCGCTTCATTTCCGTTTCACCTGCCATCACGCGTCTTTCTAGATGTCTCGCAAGCATTTGGTAAAGCATGGCGTCAAGGAGAACTCACAAAACTGCAAAGGGGTCTGACGACCCAATTCTTCCAAATTCTGAAGTCATACCTGAAATACGATGACGAGTATTCTCAACTGAGGAAATTAAATGCAGGTGTTCCACAAGGCTCTTTGCAATTGCTCTTTGCACCATACTGTATCCACTGTACACAAGCGACCTACCACAACCAGTGGATACACTTATTATTACTGCTGTAGCTGTAGAAGCCACCATTAAACTACAAATTGCTGTCAACAATGTCCTAACCTGGACGAAGCGATGGATGATGAAGATAAACGAATCGAAATCTACGATCCATATAAACTTCACGAATCCAAAGACAGACGTAATCCCATTAAAGATTAACTCGAAAACAGTACAGTAAACTTAAGAAGAAAAAATAAAATAAAACCACAGTCATGTAGCATGACTATAAGAGCAAATTTTCGAAGAAATGACTGGTTTTATGTAAAGTGTCTCCATTGAAGGACTTGATGTCTATGAAGAACATCTCAAATATCAACCACGCTTCTTCATCTTCAAATTGCTCTAGTTTGAGAACGGAATAAGATACCGCGATTTTCTGATTTCATCATCGTGTTCAGCGTAAAAAAAACCTTATGTGTACTACCCCCCCCCCCCTAAAACCCCCTAACCACCCTCAGCTTATAGATTTTTAACGATAAACACGATAAATACGATGGTGAAGTCAGAATTGCGATATCTCTAACCGTTATCAGATTATAGCAGAGAATAAAACGGTGAAGTATCAACTGTCCATCGTGTTCAGCGTAAAAACCCCATTTGAAATGACGCTTGTCAGGTCTGTCCGCGATGCGTAAGATCTTGGGTTCAATACCCGCTGGCGTGAAAGGATTTTTCACATACTTAGCCGTTGCGGCGGTCACCTGGTGGAAAGCAATGGCAAACTACCACCAGTATCATTTGCCTAGTACAGCCTCTCAAATAGTGCCGTTCGGAACCGGCGATAAACTGTAGGTCCCGTATAACTTGTAAAGACGTGCATGACAGGATTATATGTGAGAGGTCGCCAACGTCCGAAATTCGGATACGGCACTCCAAGTAGGCTGTTTCATTTTGGGATTTTATGGGTGATCCCCCCCCCCTTCTATATTCGATTCGATGTTTCGAATCTTATTTGTTATTTAAATCGATTATCTCGGAGTGTAATAGACCGTCGCGTAAATTTGTGTAAAGGAGTGGGCGACATAAAACGCTCAGCATATCACGTCATGGGTGGCGCAAAAATCCTGCCGCTAGGATGAAAACTAATGTTGTAATGTTGTGCAGGTTTAGCATATCCTGTCCAGTGTCAGCTTCTGTGCCACATGCCCCCCTTTTCACCCTACCGACGTATCATTCGAACTGAGTACTAAATATATTGCCAGTTGTTAATTGTAAATGATTTTGTTTAGCACATATCAATGGTAAAACGGAAACCGTGCCCCTCATCGACGGTACGGACGTTGAATAAACCATTGCGAGGTTTTCGTTCACGGGGCGGTTTCCGAACTCGAAAGTTTCGCCTGGATTTTTAAACACCAAGGGAAACCCGTGTGAAATATTCGTGAGCTTCATAACCTCTTTCTATCGGTTTTTTCTGGAATCGAATCAACATGTTTATTCATGGTTCATTCTAAAATCACCATAACCTGGGCGAATAGGAAGAAACACTGAAAATTGTCCTAGTACAGTGGAATCCGCTTATTAGCAATTCGCTTAATAGGAATATCCGCACATTAGCGGATACAGTGGGTTTTGCCGCTTATTAGCAATGAATGTCCGGTTTAAGGGTTGAATTATGAACGGCAGAATGAGATTTCGAGATAGGAAAAATGAGGAGTTTTTATTACTTCCACAAGCAACTAATACTTGTATAAAAAGTTTGTATTTGTAGTATTTTATTACTTTCACTACCTACAAACCTGATCCTCCTTCCCCTAACCACCACCATCAAGTATTAGTTGCTTGTGGAAGTAATAAAAACGTCTCGCAATAGCGCCAAGGGGAGATTTCGAAAGGGGTACGGTGCTTGTGAAGTGGTTAAGCTTTTCATTATACTTAGCTCCTTAATGAGGAAAAGGGCGGGCGGGGAAAGTGGATATCATAACTTTTTCCGGCCTCTGAAGAATGATATTTGCGTGGCGGGGTGATTTTTACACGGAGTGTTTTTTGGGGGGATCTGGACTACTGCTCTCTACTGCTTACAGTGTTTTATTGTATTTTATTGTATTTGGTCTCCTCTTCATTTAGGTGCGGAGTTTATTTGTGGGGTTTTCTGGCGGCTCATGTGCAAAAGAAACTTTCAGTCGGATTTTTATGGATATCTCGATGGGTTTGATGGTGACCCTCAAAGATTTCATTTTATTACGACCACCATTTCGTATAATTGTCGTCGTTTCAAGGATATTGCGTTAAAGGCAATTATTGAACGGGCGAGTACACATCGGCATAGGAAGAATCGTGATTGTTGAGAACCTCAGAACAGAAAACAATAAAGCGTTGTGAAAGAATGAGAAGCGTTTTTCAGCATTATCGGTCCATTTCGCTCCGGATATTTGTACAGAGGATAAGGAGGCGTCTAGTGCCGGTCACATGACAGAGCCCTATTGCATTACACGACTAACTCCATCTACCCTAGTTTCATCAAAGTTGCCCATTTCCCGGGGAAAACGGGAAGAGGGGAAATTTCCCTTCAACGGGCGAACGGCCCCAGTCAAGGCCAGCTATGTTTTTCCTCTTCCGTCACTGTTGAGAACATCGAACATACCGTCTCGCCTCTGGTTACTGGGGTGCGGTATGGGAGCTCTGCACAACCGTTTATTATCTTCATTGTTACAGATCGCCCTTCTATCTAGATCACTAAATGATAGATTAATTCTTATCTTTATCATCAAGTAGTGTGAATGATTATTAATTATTGTTAATGATTTATAATTGTGGTCAGTTATAAATAATGTTTTCTTAATTATTATTATTTATTAATAATAATGATTAATAATTATTACCTACTTATCAATAATTAACTCGATATCTGAATTTTCAGATATTTCTAGTGCTGTTTTATGATATTATGTGTGCTGTTTTGTTTGTTTGATCGATCGGCTGGGCGAGTATGAATATGTTGACGACTTATGATTTGCTCCAACTTTGAGCCCTCATTGTAAAGAAACTGCTGGTAGTACAAAGCTCCGGGTGGTCTTAAAAAATTCTAAAAATCATTAAAAATTATTCTCTATTTAAATCCAAATTTCGATTTTCTGAATCTACATATCGTGAAACGTAAACCGTGGGGGGGGGGGGGGGGGGAAGCTCCAAAACATTCAGTAAAATGGCATAGAGATCTTAATGTCTTTATTCCTTTCCATATTAAGGTAATGCGTCAGAAGTCGACGCGTTAAAGGAAGTTTGAACTTTGAGCTTATCTTTCACGTGGGGAAATAGTTTTTTCTCATTGCAAACCTGTTCATTGTGTACCCAAGATCCTTCCCTAAAAGACCTGGCAGCGGGAAATATTATTCAACACGGTTTGAAAAGGGAAAAACAAGTTTTGTAAAAAATCCCAATGCTCTAGTAGTCGACACCAGTGACTAACATTTCTTCAGTGGTCGACATGGTTTTGCACAAGTAGTCGACCTACATGTGTTAGAAGTCGACAGTATCTCTTGAGTCAGTAGTCGACAGGTTTCGTCATTCCATCGTTTTCACTTTTTTCAACTTCCATCTAAATAAAATACATTCAACTGTGAATCGGAACTTGAAAATAGATTAATAAGATGTAATAAAGTAGTTATCAGACTTTTTATTAGCAAACAGCTCTTATCAGTCTCAAATTGCAATAAGTACTTAAGTAAAAAGGTATGAAAACTATAGTCGAAAACTCATTGTCAGAAAATTGACATTACAGTTGGGCTTAGGTACCTATTTACATAGTTTTTGACATTTTCATGTCTTTGCTTTGGCACATAAACTGAAACGGGAAAAATTTGTTCCCTTGATTCACCCTTTCCCTCAGATCACGTCAGAACACAAGCGACCGGCGGGCCACTACGTCAGAGCCTTTGACGCACGAGCGTATGACGTCAGTAGGCTGGCAGAAGGCCAACTAGTACGTCAAAGCCTATGCCGTAAGAGCCTATGACGTCAGACGGCTGGCAGCAGGCCAACTATTACGTCAGCGCCTATGACGCACGAGCGTATGACGTCAGACGGCCGGCAGGAGGGCAACTAGTACGTCAGAGCCTATTCCCATTAGAAGCAAACTCAAGGGGTATTAACAGAAAAATTCCAAACACAAAGTTTTTCAATGAACTATACTACAATTTTTCAACTTATTCAATCGTAGGTAAGTAATCATACTTTCACAGCTCATCAATCATAGTCATCATAAAACTAGGTCGGCGAGTCACCAAATACTTGAGTCTAATATACCTTGATTCTAATATAGGTAAGAAGAAGTGCGTAATATCTACGAATTTCCAAAGAGATACGGAACTTTCTTATTGAACACAACCTTAAAATATACCTAATATGATAGTATACATCAAAACATCCTAATTGAATACTTGATATTGTTAATAATAATGTTGATAATACGAATCTGCGTCTGAATCATCTTCAAAGTTTGGTAACTCGATGTGGTCTTCTTCGTTATCGTCTTCAAGTGCAAGTGTTTCGTCGTCTACTTCTAAATCCTCTTCAGCAGAATTTCCTCGTCGGACATTATTTTTCGTTTCCGATCCAATTCCTGAAGAAAACAAGGGAAAAAATCAATACTGAATGACGTCATAAGCGAAAGGCTAAGGTAGCTACAGTGAGGGGAAAAAATTAACATCACTCAAGAAGCTCTTTTTTAATTACCTATTAATTTATAATAAATTATGGAAGTCATCAGAAAAATATAAATTTTTTCTCACCAATCAAGCTGCAGATAAAAATGTATGAGTGTTTAGAGAAAGAAATTGGTACCTACCTAAATCGTATCAACTAGAAGTTAGCAACCATGACCCCTAATCCCAGTCAGCAACCCACACGTCTAAACGACGTACATAGATCCGCCCCTTACAGCTACTCACACGTCATTTTGACGTACATAGATCAGGAGGCGCTTAGAGCTACCACACGTTAAAACGACGAACATAGATCCGCCCCTTACAGCTACTCACACGTCATTTTGACTTACATAGATCAGGAGGCGCTTAGGGGTACTCACACGTCATTTTGACGTACATAGATCAGGCGCTTAGAGCTACCACACGTTAAAACAAGGTACATAGATCCGCCCCTTACAGCTACTCACACGTCATTTTGACTTACATAGATCAGGAGGCGCTTAGGGGTACTCACACGTCATTTTGACGTACATAGATCAGGCGCTTAGAGGTACTCACACGTCATTTTGACGTACCTACATAGATCCGCCCCTTACAGCTACTCACACGTCATTTTGACGTACATAGATCAGGAGGCGCTTAGAGATACTCACTAGATACCTCTCTAGGGTTAATGGCTCTACCTTTCAGCGCGGATTATGAACGAACGGCTGGTCGTAGAAGGCTCAGCATGGTCTAAAATATTCTCAAAATTGAACTCGTTCAAATCTGAATTAAAAATTACACCGTCTAATTCTAAAATTTTCGAGGTAGGTACTTATGACTTTTTAAAATTTCAAAATTCATTTTGGACCCATTACTATTGACCTTGGGTTATGAGAATTCAAGGATCATCCCGGGGCTGGTTAATAAACCAAAAGGTAATTTTTGGTATTTATTTGTAGGTTAAGTAGGTAATTATTGATACAGATCGATCATGTGGATGGTTTGTACTGAGAACAATCTTTGTGTAGGTATTCTGCTATCCGCGAATATGACGAATTTGTATAGAAAATTCAAGACATAAGCCCGTTCTAAACACACAATTGTTTAGCTCATTCCTCCCAGTATTTCGAACAGTTGTACACAGAACAGTGATTTAGACAGAAGGATGATCTATACCGGGAATAATAAATATTTATGGAAAAGCATTGTGAAAGGTTTTTTCCATTATTGTCTTGTTAGGTTGTTTCTCCATTACCAGTAGGAGAACCCCGTTTCGAACAAAGGTAGATTTCCCTATAAATTGTTCCTCTGCTTTCATCCGAGTTTCCCAAACATCCACCCACCGTCGTGTTTTCCTACTTCCCGATACCCAGAAGCTCGAATCGGATTTAGTAAAGGAGGGGCCTCGACAAAGTTTTTCAAAGTACCCCCATTTTTCATGCCTTCTGCCTTCTTTGACCGTCCAACTACTTCTTTCGTACTTTGACGACGGAAACGGCTATGAATCCGGGATGTTATCGTATTTCATCACGATGGATTCGACGTAACCCTAAGTGGAGGTGAGTATGAAGAATGAACGCTCTATTGATTTATAGCGCAACTTTTTCAGACATTCAGCTGATTTGGCTCCTAAATTGTATTTGAGGGTCTAATGAGGAAAGTGGTGACAGTCAGGACTTTCATCATTCGACGCTCAAATACAATATTGAATTATTCATTCGTATTCATATTCATAAATATGAGTACGAATGAATTTCATAAATCAGAAAATATGACTATGAATACGAATACAAATATGAATATGAATACGAATAAAGCCCTAATCACATCTTTTTGTGAATTTTCCCAGAAATTCACATCTCTCGATGAAATTGCTCTTCTTGAAGGTCCATTCGATCTCAATCAAACACCTCAATTCGATATGAAGTCGACTTTTTTCGTTTTTGTCGATGTATTCGAGTTGACAATTGCTCTTCTTGAAGGTCCTTCCGATCTCAATCAAGCACCTCGATTCGATGTGAAGTTGACTTTTTTCCACAAAAATTCTACAAAAATTCACATTTATTTAGTAAATTTCTCAAAATTCTTTTTTTTTTGTGAATTTTCCCGCAATTTTCACACAATATTTATGTGAATTTGTATTAAAACCTTTTTCCATTCATGGATGAAATACACTAATCTCTCTCCTTTTTACTGTAAATTTGACAAAAGTGAAAATTTTTTACATCAATTTTACTCAAATTCACTGTACCTATTTGGTGTGAATGTTACTCCAATTTCCCTGTTTTACAATGACTTTAACTGAAATTCAAGTTGTTTTTACATAAATTCTACTCATATCCACATTTTTTGTGTGAATTTTCTCACAATTCACATCTTGGTGTGAATGTCGTAAAACGTTTTGCCATTTATGGATGAATTTCACTAACCTTTCTCCTTTTTACAATACATTTGAGAAAAAATGCCAATTTTTTACATGAATTGTGCTAAAATCCACTGTATTTGGTTTGAACATTCAGATTTACAGTAAAAAGGAGAATGGCGAACGTCTTTATAATATTCACAAAAAAATATGAATTGCGGGAAAATTCACATAAAAAATATGAATTGTGGGAAATTCACAAAAAAAGTGACTTTATGTGGAAAATCTTGAATTTAAGTAAAATTGTTGGTAAAATAGGAAAATTTGAGTGACATCCACAAAACGTACAGTAATGTTTAGTAAAATTCACTAAAAGTGTGTATTTCCGGGAAAAGTGACAAAAAGATGACATCACATTGTGATTATGGCTTTATTCATATTCATATTCATCTTCATATGTGTATTCGTATTCATATTCATATTTTCTGATTTATGAATTTCATTCGTATTCATATTAATGAATATGAATCCGCCGATCTGTTATTGAGATGTTATTCCATTAGGTAGTGAAGGAAAATCAGAACAGGATAGTGTTGTGTGTGGAAAACCTCGGAAGTTGTTGACGGTCAACTGAGCATCACGGTACATCCTACAGAACCTTCGAGCTAAAACAACCCTTTCTTCCCTGAACAGGAACCAACCGACCCTGAACTCGGCCGCCCTTGATAAAAATTAAAAACGATTGACCTTTCACTAATAATATACTTTAAAAATTAAAACTACAGCTACCTCACTGAACACGTCTGTGCGCGAGTGTGTTGTAAGCAACCTGATTTAAACCAAAACAAACACGATCGAGCCGAATGTTGCAAATTTGAGATAAAACGATCATCACGTGAAAAAACCCATTTATTTGCAAACTCGAAGGGAAGGCCTTCGGTTAGGTCGAGATTAACTGGGAACATCATTAACCATAGAAGCGGCGCTATATCATTTCCTGAAGCCTTTGTCGCTCTCACTCACCGTTTTAAATCTACTCTGCTGGAAGCGTCTTCTTCTCCCAATTTAGACGATAAGTGCTACCTTTACAAAAAACGGAAATTAAGTTTTCATGACGGCGAATAATTTTTAAATAGCACGAGACATCCTGATAATCACGAGGCAGACGTTTTTCGTACATCAAGTTGGATGTATCATCATGTACCAAAATAATGTTAAATGTTAATGGTCAATGTTAAAACGGAACATGTGAAAATTTCGCCAAACCCAGTTTCTGGATGATTTTTTTCATGTTTAGACCTTGACTCCAGACTGACTTGGAATGATCCGCCTTGGTCTAAAGATGAAAAAAATCATCCAAAAACTGGGTTTGACAAAATTTTCACATGTTCCCTTTTAACATTGGCCGCTTCATCATAATTATTTATTTATAATTTATTTACCAAGCAAGGTGATCAAACCGACGCGAGCAAATGCCAATTATGTCCTCCAGATACCACAACCTCAGAATGATTTCTTCACTCGACTAATCCCTGGCTCCATCCCTATACGAACACTGTTCATTGAACATTTACCGCTCTTTACTAAGACTGAATTATCAACAGGAAAATCTAAAAAATTGGTTCTTGAATATGTTGAACTTGAAATAACTGTACAATTGCACGGGGAAAGATAAATGAACGAATTACGTCGGGAAATTGTTCATTTATTGGTTAGAAAACAATTAGAAATATGGAAAACTGGAGAGCGCTTATATAACAACTGGAAAGCAATAGACTGAATGGTCGGGATTCGGGAGGAGCAGTGGTAGGGGCCTTTAAGGCGAGCGATTTGAGGCATTTTACCTAAACAAACAATCCTTAAGAAAACGGAAGCTGGAAATTTTAAAATCGCCTTAACTGCAATTAATCGATTATAATCGATTAATTTGCGTTTTTTCCCACCGTTGAATTGGTTGAAGTCATATCGATCTCACCAAAAAATTTTGTTTTTATAATGAGTTGCAGTCAACTTACATCAAAGGTTTCAGTGAAAAACTTTGAGGCGAATTTCATCGATGTTTTGAATTTTGAGTTGGGGCGTTTTACAGGGCAGAATTGGGCCCTCGGGGGGAAATATAAGCCTAAAATTATTTTCATACAGATTACACCAGCACTGACTCGGGCCTCAAACCTGCAGCCTCAGGACCTCGTACAAAATCAATCGGCGTTAGTCCGGTGTATCGCATAAAATCCCCGTTCCCCTCAGATACAAACCAGACGATGCCGACGATGCAGCCCACCTAGCAAATGCGATAAGCGATTTTACGAGCAATTCATCTAGGAGCTATGAACACGGCGACTAGCGACGGATAAAATGGCTCGGAGTTCACTGAACCTTCGCTTAGGGGGAGCTGATTTTTTCTCTCTGAAGAATAAACTTCATCTGAAAAGTTCATCCGGGAAAAAAAAAGTGACGAAAATGAGATATGACGACGACGGGTGGATTGTATTATTGTCAATTCTTCTTTTTCAACCTTATCCGTTCTATTTTTCTCTCTTTTTATATTTGCGTCGAAAAAGAAGATTTATTCGTCATTAGGGAAATGGAAGTTTCGCGAGGAGCCCCCTCCCAGACGGCTGATCGACCGTGTTAAAACCAAGTTTTCCGCTCAATTCGTTTGTGATGAAAACGACAAGGTGCGAGTGTAAGTAATGGGTTTATAGCAAGTGTCAGTGACGAGGAGGATCTAAATGTTCACGAGTTACAACGACAAAATTTGTCATTTAATGTTTTCTTTAAGTCGATTCTCACTGCATGTCCGAAAATGCGTCATCCCCCTCGTAATATCGTTTTGGTGGTCACTTCTGGTTTATGAAGAGTTTCGAGATTGGAGGATTTGTCATTAGGTATATTTCACCACACCCCCCCCCCCCACCAAAAAAAAAAAACGAATCAAATTTTTTTCACATCATGTTCTGCGTGGTTTTGAAGGAAAGTGCCGATTTGCAGTAACTCACGCTCATGTTGACGATTTTTCTTCGGCTCTACCGTCACACAAATCGAACTCTATTCAAGTGTGAATCAATACTTACACCATTCAAAATTAAGATTTTCGACATAATGAACCATTGGAATCGACCAAAGAAAAAAGTGTTCACCCCCCCCCCCCCCCCCTCAAAATTTTTCGGTTTACGTTTCAAGATACGTAGATCATTTAAAAACGTAGATTACCTTAGGCCTTTCTACGTAAAACGTAGATTACGTAGATTATTTAGATTTAATTAAAAAACTCTGCAAATTCTTGACACAACGGTTTATCTTCTTTGTACAGACCACCTTTATAATATATCACCCACTTCGCAAACTTAGTAAATTCATCCCTCCTACCCTCCTAACTGGTTGTTGCGTTAGTTGCACGCCATTTTCTCTATTGTGATAACATTTTCTCCCATTCCCTCTCTTGCCAAAAAATTGCTTGTAGCCCATAATGCCTGTATTCGTTTCATTCACAACCTCAAACCTCGACATTCCGCAGGATACCTAAATCGTTTCTACTTGCATAATATTATAACTATAGTATCATCCCCCCAGTGCTCAAATGCACTCATGATCGTTCGTCACACCACCAAAATCTTCGCCCACTCGTTTGGTGTTGTTGGCTATGGTCAGTCAGTTCAAGTTAGGTGTAACTAAATTGTATGCTAATAGCGAATAGTGCCCCCCCCCCCACACACACACATTAATTATAAGATTTTAACTTGTAAATTTTTAGATTTTGATTCATCCTTTCTTTTGAATTATTTTGCTTAACTACTTAACTTTTTGCATTAAGTACCTATTTTATGTAATTTATATGTCATGTAATTCATGTGTACTAAATGGGCCAATCGGACTTTGTACAATAAATGGTTTTATTATTATTATTAGGTATTATTATAAAGATATAGATAGGGAGGGGGGGGGGGGGTATTGGTGGAGACGAGAGGAGGAGGATGAGATGTTAGGAGGAGGAGGGGGTTAGAGCCGGTTTCCATTTGCTGGATCCCATTTATCAGGAATAAATGAGGCGTCCGGTTGAATGGGGAGGGAGGGGGGGTGCCACAGAGGGTGGTGGAGGAGGTGCCGCACGAGGAGGAGGTGGTGCCGCAGGAGGTGGAGGTGCCACACGATGATAAAGCGGAGGAGGGTGGGTTGTCACTTCCCCACTCCCGACGACCTTCGAAATTCGGCTTAAAAAAGAGCGCGGCGGAGGTGAAGTTTGGGGAAACTTCAAAAAAACGGTGGTGAAGTTCGGGCAGTTTCAGGTCTTCAAATGACGAGGAACCGAAGAGACATGTGGTGGGAAGGTGAGACGAGACAGGAGCAGATTCGGTTCTTCAATGTCCAGTCAACGAAAAGGTACAAAGGGAAATGCTTGGAGCACGCTTTTAGTCGACTCACTGGAGGACTCTTAGTATAACAATTACTCATAATATATGAACTAATAATATAATATAATATTATACCTATGATATATTATAAGAAAATACATTTTATTCATTTTCTTACTTAGCTATCCTATACTAAGATTGGCTGACTGCTTATGCCCAATAGGGTATGCAAAAACAACCCCACTCCACTAGCAAAAATAATTGTTGGTAGGTAATAATGAGAATTATTCAACCTTGGAGCAGTTCCTTGGTCTTCCACCATATCCACCATGTACAGGAAGATTCAATACAAATGAAACTAAACTACAAGTAGTTTAGTTTCATTTGTATTGAATCTTCCTGTACATACATCTTCCTGTAAGTTTATACAATTTACATGTAAGCACAATATTATTTAATAAAATTGTGCTTATTAAGAAATACAGAAATAATAAATGAAAGAAAAACGAACTAACGCAGTTTTATCCGTCTGTTCTTTATTTTTGTCCAGGCTTGGAGTGGGGTTGTTTTTGCATACCCTATTGGGCATAAGCAGTCAGCCAATCTTAGGATAGCTAAGTAAGAAAATGAATAAAATGTATTTTCTTATAATATATCATAGTTATAATATTATATTATATTATTAGTTCATATATTATGAGTATTTGTTATACTATATTATTTTCTTATAATATCTTATAATTTATTATATTATATAGGAACCAATTCAAGTTGGGTAATTTCGCTGGTGCAGTTGAGATAATTTGGGTCCCCCCTCCCCTCCCCCTCCCGGTTTTTCTTCTCGCTACGGACCTGCCAAGGAGGAACGCATAAAACTTTAACCAGTTTAAGAAAATTGGGGAAACAACGGAAATGTCCCGCGTTGTACTAGTCACTTGGGTCCATAGAAATTTATTCTAATTTAGATATCCTTTTTTTGCATCTTTATTTTCTTCATCTGATCACTTTCGGGTCGTTTCTGTAAAAATGGTGTATTAGGTAATATTACTTGTTTAACTCAACTCCCCCGAACCGCACAGGGTCATACCCTATGGTTCGTGTGGTATATTCCATTGTATAAATATACTATAATTTTTCCTTTATGTTGCCGTATTAATTTACAATTATGATATTTTTTTTTTGTAATTTCTTTATTTTTTTTGGAATAAACTTTCTTTCATTCTTTCATTCATTCATTCATGTTTGTGGGATGTCAATTTTTATTGAAACTTGGCGATTATTCGTGGAAACTGAGTAGTTAGTGTTCTGAGGAAAACTTCGCAGTTGTCCTACGAATTCTGATACGATGAATTCTTCCTACATACACAAAAGTAGACCTACTCGTTCCACACAGGGAGGCAAAAATTAGAAGAAACTTCTACCCGAGCAGAAAAGCTATCAACTTAAGAGTTGCCTCAAGTCTTTTATCAAAAGTCGGCACCGTTCTGTAAGACTCGCCCGTGTCCTGGAACCATCACAAACTTGCAGAGTGGAAGTAGGCTACCCAGTTAGGGACCCATAACTTCGCAAGTTAACACCCTTACGTAAATAGTTTGTTCACTCGCACTCAAGTTGAGTCGAAAGTCAAACTCAGTTGATCCTCTCACCCAATCAAATCAACTAAGTTATTGAACTAAGTTCAAGCTTTAAAATTTAAATATAAGAAACATTATAATCCTCAATTTATTACACCTTGAATCTAATGTGTAACTGAGTAGATAAGCTCTCGCACGTATGTAGTCTTCTTTTAATCGTTGTGATGGTTTGCTATGTTGATTCCCTTGATTCCCGTGTTTTTTAATCCACCATGGTGGGCACTCTGGCTCGGGTGTAATTGCCTAACCTCCCCGGGTTACAGGGGCGACTCAGCAAACCATTCATTACATCGTTCATATAGTGCACCTTCAATAGTGTTTTGCTACTTATGCTGGTTCAACCACCGAAACCAGTCCAACAGCTTACTCACATTTTAATGGAAATAACGATTGTTCAACAACTCTTCTATTTTACAAATTTCTATTAGCTCCGCTTCGTGTCTGTCTGTCCGGGTGGAATCATACGATGGGCGGGTCCCCCTGGCAGAAGACGAAAGCCAGTTAACCAGGGACCAACCAACCAACCAACATCAGCCCCTCAAACAAACTGTACACATGTCCGGGTGGAATCATACGATGGGCGGGTCCCCCTGGCAGAAGACGAAAGCCAGGGGGACCAACCAACCAACCAACATCAGCCCCTCAAACAAACTGCACACATGTCCGGGTGGAATTTCGCTATCAAGTTTAAACTAACTTCTAGCAGGAGACTTGAAATTTTAAACATGGGTCGAGGATGGATGACAATGCAATATTCACTCGGTTTCTTGTTTGTAAAATTGTTTAAGCAATACCTAGGTATAAGTTTAAACAAATTAAATTTGGATGATGAGGTAGAGTCTTGAAATTGCAAAATGGGTTGAGGATGGATGACAATGCGTTATTCGCTCGGTTTTCTTGTTTGCAAAATGGTTTAAGCAATACCCAGGTATAAGTTTAAACAAATTAAATTTGGATGATGAGCAAGTGACTGTGAACTTTAAACATGCGTCGCGGATGAAGGAAGATGCCATATTACTAGGTTTCTTGTTTGTCAAATTGTTTTAAACATTCAGAAAGACAACATTAACCTGGACTTGAAATATTTTTCTCGGTCGAAATGTTTAAAACTCGTATTTTCGAAAATGTTTTGTACCAAAATTCGTCGTTTCAGAGGGGGGGGGGAGTTTTAGGGGGAAAATTACCCATAAATGAAACATTCCGACAAATGACCCCTCATTTTAAAGTTTATTTTATGCTGAACACGATGGTGAAATCAGAATTGCGATATCCTATTCCGTTCTCAGAGCACTGTGAAGATGAAGAAACGTGGTTGATTTCTTGAGATGTTCTTCATGGACGTCAAATCTATCAATGGAGACATTTTACTTAAAGACTGTGGATTTTTTTTTTTCTTATCTTCCAGTACCTGTGATTGACTGTGGATTTTTTTTTCTTATCAACAAGTACCTGTGATTGACGACATTTAATAAATGATGTTGAACGAGATTCTAGTTGTAGGTGATTATTCTTGATACTGAGCCACATTTCGTTGTTTTCCAGGTCTAAAGGGACTTTCCCGCCAAAACTCTCGAGGATGTAGCCATTCCGAGCCATGACTCAATTGACCTGGAGCGAGGTGGAGGAATGGCTGGATGCTCATCCGGACCTTTTTCAAGTGAGTTGCTTGTAACATGATTAGTAATAATTATTATTACTTGGTATTTCAATTATATCTATATATAAAATACATTTCCCCTTCTATTTAAAATTCGATATATGCATAATATATATTTATGCATAATATATATTATACAGCATTTCCAAGTCAAATTCAAGATTTGCCAAACCAAATTCAAGATTTTCCAACCCACACTCAAGATTTCTTTTCAAACAAATTTATTTACATTACTATAATGAGCCATCATTTTTGTACCAAGATTTGAGATGTGGTATGTGAGAATAAAGCAGAGAAATAAACCATACAATATATCTAATACCTATATTATATTCAGTAGAAGAGAATAATTGAGATAAGAAACAAAAGTTGTTAGGCCCCAACAATCCAATCAATTAATACAACAACTTCTTACGAAAAATGTTAATGAAAGTCATTGCTAGCTATAGCGTCAGGAAATTTCATCATCATTTCCATGTCGTACCTTGAATTTGGTTTGAAAAATCTTGAATTTGGTTGGGAAAATCTTGAATTTAGTTTCGAAAATCTTGAATTTGATTTGGATTATCTTGAATTTCAATTGGAAATATGTACTATAATGATATTATAGCATTTCCAGGGAAGAAAGGGGATATCTGAATTTCTTGTCGAAATTGAGTTCAGGTTGGGAATATGTAGCTCTTGTGTAGTAGGGTCCGGTGAACCACTCAAACAAGGAAGAAACGGGCTCTAAGACTGAATGAATTTTGAGAATAATAATAAGTCAAAAACTGAATTTCAAAATAAAAACATTTCAAAAACTCTTAATAAAAACTTTAATCTACAGCATGTCTATGCAGAACATTTTTTCCCAAACTCCCAACGCTTTGGTTAACATTAGTATTAATGTACGAGCGTATTGTATCATTTGCGGTTGCGGCAAACTTATTTTGTAATTTTAGGTGAGATTTCAAACTTTCATTTTCGTTTTTCTCAAGATCAGAAAATTGGCCCCTTTTTTCCTGGATTATAATATATTATTATATAATAATATTGTTGTATTTATTGTTGTATAATTACCTGGGACACTATTGTTATAACAATAGTGTCTCAGGTAATTGGTTGTTGGTTTTTTTTTTTTTATGTGGCGATGTTGAAAATGGCACAAGAAAGTTTTGTATCTTGAAGATGTATAATATACCTACGTATAAATATTATTTAGCTTCACAAGCTTCATTTAACTTTGATAAATAGAAGCTTCAGAGAGCGCAGTCTGGTATGTCGGAATCGGAGTTCTCTCCCGCATTTTCTTCGGAAATGAAAATTAGCGAGCGGGAGCTGAAATACCAGGAAACTTGGTTGTTTATTATCGAAACATCAGTCGATAAACCAACCACGAGGAGAGTTGACGAGCCAATAGTTTCAGTTTGCGTCATCTTCATTAAAGTCTGTTGAGCGAAGTGGCGCTTCACTTGATGAAAAACCTTAAAAGTTTTGTATCAGCAATAACTTTTCACTTTGTTGGCTCGTAGAGCCCGCAACAGTATTATAATTATTACCGCTCGGGCTTGTTCATTCGTAGATTTGATTCACGCTTTTATGGTACCGAGTTGAAGGAGTTTTATTGGTTATCGCTATTTTACGTCGAATAGCCTCAGAAACAATTCAAACAATCACAAGAAAATAAGAACGTAATTAAATTTACTGATAAAGTGCAGTGTTGTAGATTTGTGAGCAAAAGAGTTGAACAACAATAAAATTAAAGCAAATAATTATTTTTTTGAACATTTGAACTTAATAGCCCTCAAACGTAACCCCCTTCAACAATACTTCTGGTTCCGATACCGACGGAATAACTCCAGGAAATGCGGCTCGTCGTTAAACTGAGCTAGTAATCAGGATGAATATTCCTGCAGCTTCTGGTCGTAAAAGCTTGAAATGGCTGGAAGGCGGCCAATACGAAGGAGTCAAGTGAAGGTAGATTGGATTTTGGATCCCTAACAATCAAGTTCTAGAAGAGAAAATGCGCAAAGAGCCGTTGCCTCGAGCCTTGAAAATAAAGCAGCGATAATAAATCCTGTAGGTACTCTTCTAGATATTCTCTTAAATTCAGATTGTAGGCTATACGGGGTGGTTCTTAATAAACGACCAACCCTTTTTATTTCGGTACTTCGACAATATTTTTTTAGGCCCACCTAACCGTTGGACTTTGTTCGTAATTTCGACAAAACGAAAACCCCCAGTTTGGCACATGAAATTTCATTATTTGTGACCGCAGGAAAACGTAGGTACCTTAGCTTCAGGGAGCAAATTTTTCAGCAAAACGAAAAAAACTCTGCAAATTCTTGACACAACGGTTCATTATCTTCTTTGTACAGATCACCCTTCTGTCTAGCTCACTAGGTCTAACTGTCTAGATCCTAAATGTTAGATTAATTATTATTATCGATTTTATCAAGTACCTAGTGAAAATTATTATAATTTATTGTTAGATATTAATAATTCGTATTTATTATTAATAATAATAATTATTAATTATGATTAATTAATACGATATAATTCTGGGGTTTTTAATACTACGTCGGTAATAATTTTTCTATAAAAGAAGTACCTACCAAAAACATTCGAAATTACCTTCATTTCCGTAGCACGAAACGCACCTCAGAACAATAAACTCGACATCACTCAAGCCATATGATGTTCCAAAGAGCTTGTTAGTATGAAAATGGACCTGTATTTCAACAGTTTGATTCACGATCGTGTTGTGAGGCACAATCTTTGAGCCGTCATTGTGAACGAACGGCTGGTCGTGCAAACCTACGGATGGTCTTAAAAAATTCTACGGAACAAACTCGATCTAAATATGAAATAAAAAACTCTGCAAATTCTTGACACAACGGTTTATTATCTTCTTTGTACAGATCACCCTTCTGTCTAGATCACTAGGTCTAAATGTCTAAATCCTAAATGTTAGATTAATTATTATTATCAATTATCACTAAAATTGGTTTTATAAAATTAATTTTATTAACAATTTTATCAAGTACCTAGTGAAAATTATTGTAATTTATTGTTAGGTATTAATAATTCGTATTTATTATTAATAATAATTATTATTAATTATGATTAATTAATACGATATAATTCTGGGGTTTTAAATACTACGTCGGTAATAATAATTATTTTATAGAAAAATTATTTTTCTATAAAAGAAGTACCTACCAACAAACATTCGAAATTACCTTCATTTCCGTAGCACGAAACGCACCTCAGAACAACAAACTCGACATCACTTAAGCCATATGATGTTCCAAAGAGCTTGTTAGTATGAAAATGGACCTGTATTTCAACAGTTTGATTCACGATCGGGTTGTGAGGCACAATCTTTGAGCCGTAATTGTGAATGAACGGCTGGTCGTACAAAGCTGCGGATGGTCTTAAAAAATTCTACGGAACAAACTCTATCTAAATATGAAATAAAAAACATACCGTTTGATGGGAATTTTTCGAGATATGGAATTTTCAAAATTTCAAAATTCGTTTTGAACCCCTTCCCCTTGACCTAGGGTTATGAAAAGTTTCGTGGATCATTGTGGGGCTGGTCCAAACCCAGTAACCAAATTTCGTAATTTTAACTCAACGCTAACTGGGCAAAGTGCCTCGGACGGCGGACGGCGGACGGCGGACGGCGGACGGCGTACGGCGTACGGCGTACGGCGTACGGCGGACGGACGGATTTTTTTTTATTCGATTTTCTGAATCTACGTATCTTGAAACGTAAACCAACAAATTTGAGGGGGGGTTAAAAATTTTTTTTCTTTGGGCGATTCCAATGGTTCATTATCGAAGATAATAAACCAAAACATACCGTTTGATGGGAATTTTTCGAGATATGGAATTATCAAAATTTAAAAATTCGTTTTGAACCCCTTCCCCTTGACCTAGGGTTATGAAAAGTTTCGTGGATCATTGTGGGGCTGGTCGAAACCCATATAAAAAATTTCGTAATTTTAACTCAACGCTAACTGGGCAAAGTGGCGCGGACGGCGGACGGACGGATTTTTTTTAATTCGATTTTCTGAATCTACGTATCTTGAAACGTAAACCAACAAATTTTGAGGGGGGGGGGGTTAAATTTTTTTTTTCTTTGGGCGATTCCAATGGTTCGTTATCGAAGATAATAAACCAAAATGAAGTACGAGGTACGCGGTGTGGGTGTGGGAGGGGGCGCAGAGACATAAAAGGTCTCGTCGTATGACGCACTAGTTGGCCTCCTGCCAGCCGTATTACGTCATACGCTCGTGCGTCATAGGCTCTGACGTACTTTTTGGCCTCCTGCTAGCCGTCTTACGTCATACGCTCGTGCGTCATAGGCTCTGACGCACTTGTTGGTCTCCTGCCAGCCGTCTTACGTCACACGCTTGTGCGTCATAGGCTCTGACGCACTAGTTATCCTGCCAGCCGTCTTACGTCATACGCTCGTGCGTCATAGGCTCTGACGCACTAGTTGGCCTTCTGCCAGCCGTCTTACGTCATACGCTCGTGCGTCATAGGCTCTGACGCACTAGTTATCCTGCCAGCCGTCTTACGTCATACGCTCGTGCGTCATAGGCTCTGACGTACTAGTTGGCCTCCTGCCAGCCGTCTTACGTCTTACGTCTTACGCTCGTGCGTCATAGGCTCTGACGTAATGGCCCGCCGGTCGCTTGTGTTCTGACGTGATCTGAGGGAAAAGGTGAATCAAGGGAACAAATTTTTCCCGTTTCAGTTTATGTGCCAAAGCAAAGACATGAAAATGTCAAAAAAAAATGTGTAAATAGGTACCTAAGCCCAACTGTAATGTCAATTTTCTGACAATGAGTTTTCGACTATAGTTTTCATACCTTTTTACTTAAGTACTTATTGCAATTTGAGACTGTTTGCAAATAAAAAGTCTGATAACTACTTTATTACATCTTATTAATCTATTTTCAAGTTCCGATTCACAGTTGAATGTATTTTATTTAGATGTCGTAAAATTCGAAAACGATGGAATGACGAAACCTATCGACTACTGACTCAAGTGTTACTGTCGACTTCTAACACATGTAGGTCGACTACTAGTGCAAAACCATGTCGACTACTGAAGAAAATGTTGGTCACTGGTATCGACTACTACCTAGAGCATTGGGATTTTTTACAAAACTTGTTTTTCCCTTTTCAAACCATGTTGAATAATATTTCCCGCAGCCAGGTCTTTTAGGGAAGGATCTTGGGTACACAATGAACAGGTTTGCAATGAGAAAAAAACCGAGTGAATATTGAAATGTCATCCATTTCTGACCTATATTTAAAATTTCAAGTATCTAGCTCATCATCAAAATTTAATTTGTTTAAACAAATAGGTATTATTTAAACAATTTTACAGACAAGAAACCGAGTGAATATTGCATTGTGATCCAGTTCTGACCTATTTTTAAAATTTCAAGTCAATAGCTCAGCATCAAAATTTAATTTGTATTATTACAAAAAGGTATTATTTAAACAATTTTACAGATGAGAAACCGAGTGAATATTGCAATGTGGTCTATCCCCGACTGACGGTTAAAATTTCTAGACTGTAGTTTACCTGGAAGATGAAACACGAGGTCTAAATGTCTAGATCCTAAAATTTAGGATCTAGACATTTAATGTTAGATTAATTATTATTATCAATTTTATCAAGTACCTAGTGAAAATTATTATAATTTATTCTTAGGTATTAATAATTTGTATTTATTATTAATAATAATTATTATTAATTATGATTAATTAATACGACATAATTTTGGGGTTTTTAATACTACGTCGGTAATAATTTTTCTATAAAAGAAGTACCTACCAACAAACATTCGAAATTACCTTCATTTCCGTAGCACGAAACGCACCTCAGAACAACAAACTCGACATCACTTAAGCCATATGATGTTCCAAAGAGCTTGTTAGTATGAAAATGGACCTGTATTTCAACAGTTTGATTCACGATCGTGTTGTGAGGCACAATCTTTGAGCCGTCATTGTGAACGAACGGCTGGTCGTACAAAGCTGCGGATGGTCTTAAAAAATGCTACGGAACAAACGCTATCTAAATATGAAATAAAAAACCTTACGTTCTATATGAATTTTTCGAGATATGAGATTTTCACATTTTCAAAATTCGTTTTGAACCCCTTCCCCTTGACCTAGGGTTATGAAAAGTTTCGAGGACCATTGTGGGGTTGGTCGAAACCCATAAAAAAAATTTCGTAATTTTAACTCAACGCTAACTGGGCAAAGTGGCGCGGACGGCGTACGGCGGACGGACGGATTTTCTTTTATTCGATTTTCTGAATCTACGTATCTTGAAACGTAAACCAACAAATTTTTTCTTTGGGCGATTCCAATGGTTCATTATGGAAGATAATAAACCAAAAGAAACCAGGGTCGAAAAATCTACATTTTGGGTTATTATCGATTCGTATAGGAAATCTAACGTAGTTTCTGAATCTGTAAGCCGTTTTACGAATCGATTACTGGAAATCATCGATACTTCGCACAAAACAACGCGCGGAATTACGTTCCTTAGCTTCCATGGGTCGTCACCTCATCTCTTGAAGAAGAAGTAGTTTCTTATCGTTTTGTTGTGTTAGTTTGATCGATTCAATATTCCTTCAAAAAATAGTATTAAACTTTAATAACCATTTTCTGTCATTATTTGTTTTGCACTCTTGTTTAACAAAAAACAATTATTGTTTTCTTTAAATAAAATTTTAAAAAAGTCTCGATAGAAGAAATATCTTGTTGACCCCCACCCACACACACACATTCTGGTTTCATTATTATGTTCGCAACAAACTAGGAATGTATTAAAACAATTCAAAATTAAATAAAAACCTAGGAGTAATTAGTTAACATTCAACACAAATTTCTGCGATTGTCCCCGTCTCCAAAAAACATCCATCTTTTAGATGGAAACCTACTCTAATACACTCCTAACAATAGCACTAGCGCTAATAAAATTAAAATAAAATCAGAACCAGGTCGAAAGGGTGAGAAAACTACAGCAAAACAGTTCCTAAAACTTTGATTGCATTTTTCTCAAAAACAGCATTTTGCAATTCAGAGGTTCAAAAAATGATAACTTTTCATTGGGCTAAGATAATATTTTTAATATTTCTATATAGAAAATCTGAAAACAGCATCGTGTTCAGAAGCTTCTCGTCGCTCAAGAATGACAATAAACCCGATTTCATAATCAAGAAGCTAAGGTTGGGACGTTTTCATGTGGACGGTCACATTTTTCGATAGGTACTAAATCACGTGGTGATATCAGTTTTTTTATTGGATTTGATTAAACCGGGATTACAGCCTGAAATATGGTCGTTTTTAAGAAAAACCACCATATCCTGGCTCTTGATAATTTTAGTTTTAGTTAGATGAGTTTTTAGGCAGGTGGGTAGGTATCTAAAGTATCTTGTGATTTAAAGGTACGTAAATCATCTTGTGATTTAAAGGTACTTAAATCATCTTGTGATTTAAAGGTACTTAAATCATTTTGTGATTTAAAGGTACTTAAATCATCTTGTGATTTAAAGGTACTTAAATCATCTTGTTATTTAAAGGTACCTACTTAAATCATCTTGTGATTTAAAGGTACTTAAATCATCTTGTGATTTAAAGGTACTTAAATCATCTTGTGATTTAAAGGTACTTAAAACATCTTGTGATTTAAAGGTACTTAAATCATGCCATGTGATTTATTTTCCCTCGCCCTTTCGCAACCCGGGCTTGGGACCGGCTAAGGCGGGCTTAAAAATAAACTTAGGATGGCAGAGGTGGTCAATTTGAACGACTGCTATGAAAAATGTATCTTCTTCATTCCTTCTCTTTTACCTCTCCAAAGTTTTTAATTTCCCACTACTAAGGGCTGAAGGATTTACGCCCTTTCAACAATTAGCGATTCAAATGTATTTGGCCAAAGGAGGGTCTGAAGATTTACTTACAGAACAGGTTCGTGCACATCTCCTCAGAACCACACATAATTGCTGCCCTCCATCCAGCCCCTGCGCGCATGCGCATTGGCTATTATTACATGTCAGTTTATATTCGAGAAACCAAATTTTTATAAAGAAGGCCACCGACAAAGGACTAGTTCGAGTTTCCCCTGTTACGTTCTCGCAGAGCGATACATATGCAACCTTTTCTTCGGCAAAGACAAACATTTTCTCACGTAACAGCACGAAAAGAGCAAACGAGACCTTCTGACAAAAAAAAAAACCCGAAGGAACCGAAAGATTTCTACCCTTCGCAAGGAAAAAACTTCTTTTTTCCTCCCTAGACAAATTCAATGATAAAGTGCCGCTTGCCCTTGACTCGAGTTTCTTTTGACAGCAGGTACGAGGATACTTGAAGACTTTATTGAAGGATTCTGGAGAGGCCACTCGTCTGTCACTCGGCGTTCTCTCCCTTTTATACTTTCATGCTAAAAGAAAACGGAAAGGAATCAAAATTAGTTGTTTTTGTTCAGGTCGTTTCTCCAGAAGCCCGAACATAGTACATAGTCCCAAGACTCTGACTGAAATACCTTGTTATAGTGGACTATCTCTTCCGATTATCTCGAAGACTGTGTCCATTGGAACGACTTACGGGTCATTCTCATATAATTTGACCATTTGGTTTTTTTATAACATTTGATCTGGAATGTTACTATGGATGTTCCGAATAACAAATTTAATCATCAGTAACAAATTTAATCATCAGTAATAACAAATAACATATCAGCAATAACAAATTTAATCATCAGTAATAAGAAAGAAATACTGAAAAAACTGACAACTGTTGTCAGTTTTTTCAGTATTTCTTTCTTTTAATCAATTTTGAACGTTTGAACTCGAAAAGAAGTGTGGTCACGAGTGTTACCGTACAAAAAAAAAGGCTGAATGGAGCAAAATGCTGCATGTTACACGTCTTCGAGCTCTGAAAACCATTCAGCAAACTATGAATTTCTAAAATAAATTTGGAATAACAAGACAAGCTGTCGCAAATTGATTTAAATCTATTTATTGTACCCAAAAACTGTTATGGGGCCTATTATAGTTTTTGTCAGTTTTTGGGTCCAATAAATAGATTTAATTCACAGTAACACTCGTGACAGGTACAGTAGATCGAAGAAAACAATTCTTGATTGCAATGTTTTTTAATAAAAGTAGGTAACATGTGTTCATATGACTAGCTATATAGGTAGGTTCACATTACAAAATTTGATCTCCTTAGTTATTTATAACAAATTCCGTCTCAGAAGAAACGGTTCTAATAATTAGAAGAAAAGGCTCTAATATAGAGAGTTCTCTAATAGAGAGTTATCATTTTTACAAGTAACTGAGACGATGACGATTGATGAGTCCTAACCAACAAGTTGATGCATTTGCCAAGTTAATTCGATGTTTTGCCAAAATACGTCCCTCGTATTCACGTACGTTTTTACCGCTGCCACCAAACCAAGAGCAGTAGCTGTATTTCCTCCATTGTCAAAGAAACCGAAATAGCACCAAACAGACCAGACCTAAATTCCCTGATAACTTTCGACACTTCCTTGCCTCTTCCTTTCCCTCATTTCAACGATGTCCCTCTACCTATTTCAACAAACGAAACCAACAATGGAACAAACAACAATAATTACATGAAAGGAATATGAATTTATGTGGAGGTATATGATGAATATGTATGTCAATCCAATATGGCCTCTGTACTTTTCTTTTTGGAGGGTTCCATGCACTTTCACGCTGTGCATTACAAGTAGGTCCTTGTAATTGTTGTTTTATGGAGTAGGCCCCTGTAACCTTCTCGAACGAGCATACAACGAGTAGTCCAGTAAATTGAAGGAAGGACCTAGGTCGAAGTCCTAGTGACCGGGGGAAAGCTGGAAAATTTGAAAAGAAATCCTCTATTTCCACTGAAATATGAGTACCTACACTGTTAGACCGGTTTTGGTGATAAAACCATCGTCAGTAACCAAACAATTATTTCGTACGATTAAATTGTACTTAAACCTTAAGATAGTACGAAATAATTGTTTGGTTACTGACGATGGTTTAATCACCGAAACCGGTCTAACAGTGTAGGTTACCTACCTACTCATATTTCAGTGGAAATAGAGAATTTCTTTTCAAATTCTCGAACTTTCATTGGTTTTTCGCCTTTAACTGTTAAACAACGCATCTTAGCAAAAACTTTACCACGAGACAAATTGAAGAGCATTAAATTCTGCGTCGATTGACTTCCCAACTTTAGAGTTGGACTAATTTATAGGGTACTAATCAAGAATAGAAAAATCAACAGTCATGCAGCATGGCTATAACAGCGAATTTTCGAAGAAATAGTTGGTCTCCGTTAAAGAACATGATGTCGATCGATTTCTTCATCTTCAAAATGCTCTAGTTTGAAAACGGAATAAGATATCGCAATTCAGATTTCACCATCGTGTTCGACGTTTAAAAAAACCTTTAAAATGAGGTGTCACTTGTCAGACAGTTTCATTTTTGGAATTTATGTGTGGGACCCCCCCCCCCCCCCCCAAAAAAAAACTCCCCAAAAACCCCCTATGCTTTTGGACATTTCCCCCCTATGCATTTGGAATTTGGAAATTCGAGTTTTAAAAATTTTGGACCGAGAACAATAGCAACATTTTCTTCGAAAATTCGACAATAAATTATTTTTCTCGTATTGGCTAAAATGTACCATTTGACGAGTTCCTATCGTCTGTAGTAGTGGCGGCTACTGATAGGAGCCTGTGCACCCCCAGCCAATAAACCACGAATAATAACCAAATTCTCCCATCCCATTTGAAAAGTAAGTTGGATATTGACATTTGAATTGACGCGCGAAACAGCCGCACTGGGCGCCTGACTAATCAGAAGCCTCTGTGCCCACGACCCCCTCCCTTGTCTCATAATATTATTTCTTTATGACTTTCCGGTTGATGATGATGATGATCTCCAATTTAGTTGCCTTGTTTTCCGGTTTGAATGTGTGAGATTGACCTATCAGAGAAAAACTTCTCGCCAGGAGCGCCAATGGCTCATTGCTCTGCCGCCAGGGGCGCTGCAATGCATTCCTTCTTATTGTTATCTTCTTTATCATTGTTATCTCAAATCAGCCAGAATTATTTTGGACTTTCGTCTTCGTGGTGTCGTGCGTGGTTTTCTGTTTTCTTTCTGTTATATCACATGTTTTTCTCGCGCGTAATGATCTCATTAAAAGTTAATTGCTGTAAGTATCAGTGTTCTAAAGTGAAAAGTGTCCAAAAGTGTTTGCAATATGCACTTCACAATCACGGCCCGATCATCCAGGTTTTTTGGTGTTATTACTGCAAGTGTGACGAATTATGAAGCTATAAATTTCTCCCTCTTTGTCGTCTACTACTACTGGTCTGGTACTCTATGTATGCTACCTTCCAATCCTGTTTTACCTACTGGGTGAGGCATGTTACCAACTCGAAGTATATGACGAGTTCTCTCTGTCAAACTAATCTGTATGTATGTTATCTGTGGCCTGAGGGATGTTTTTTTTAATTATTTTTGAGATGCAAGTGCTATTAAGCATCCAGTATGCTTGGCAACTTTTTTGTTCAGTTGGGTGTTTGGTTGTTTGTTATTGTAAAATGGATTTCCAGACTATTGAACAAGTAAACCTGAATTTAATCATACAAATCAACCCAAAACGAACAGTATAGTATAATAAATAGTATAATAAAACGAACATTATACTCCTCTAAGTTGGTCTATCATGTCGGGATTCAATTCATTGTAACTTTCTTAATATTATTGTAAGTTCAACATTCTACAACAAACGTTCTATCTAGAGTCTAGATTCTAGACAATGACAGAGATTCTAGACAATGTTCTCCTGTCTGACACCCTCCCCACCACATTTTTCTTGCCTGTCCTCAAGTCCCTGACTTGAGCCTCACTTCAACTCATCCCCTAGAACCGTCAATGATGTGCAAACCCCCGAGTTGCATGCAACTTTGTAGTCAGGGGACGTCGCCACTTGGAAAAGTCGGGAAATTTCGGACTGTGAAGATTTAAAAAAAAATAATAGTGAAAAAATAAAAAATAAAAATGAGAGAAAAGAGAGGGACAGGGAATAAGAAAAGGGAAAGAATCAGGAGAATGTTGGGAGTTCCCATACTCTGAAATCCTGGGTTTATTGAAAAGTTCAAAGGAGATTTCTCCTAAGTAAGGTTCAAAAAGGTTGGATTTCCTCCCATGTAGTGGAACAGTCCTGCTTGTATTATCCCAACTTGGATTAATCAAAATTTTGAAGTAAACATTTTTCAAAATTCCCCACTTTTCGACTTGGAAAAGTTGGGAAATTTCGGGCAGAGAAGATAGAAACAAATACCTACTTAATAGTAAAAAAATAAAAGAAATGCCTTTTCCTATCCGGCATAAGCATTTAGCCAATCTTAGGATAGCTAAGTAAGAAAATGAATAAAATTTATTTTCTTATAATATATTATATTTTAATATTAGTTAATATAATATAATTATTTGTTATATAATATTATTTTCTTATAATATATTACAATTTATTATATTAGAAACCTATGTAGGAACCAATCTCTTGGTTTTCATTTTTTGATAGTTGGGAAAATTTGGATTCCCTCCCCCCCCCCCCCTGGGTTTTCTTCTCGCTACGGCCCTGTCTGTAGTATCCAAAGTACTGGTCCCACTCTTGGTATCAAAGTTGTAGAGAATTTAACGGCAAATTCAAAGAACACCTAAAGTTCAAAATTCGACCAATTTTAATCATACTTACATGCCAAATTGGAGTGCGGAGCGCAGCTCTCCAGTTATTTCGCAGTAAACCGTTTTGGGAAACTTTGCAGCGTTTGTCATTTAACGTCGTGGGTAATGTTGGCGTTTTTGTGTGATTTCAGGACTATTTCCTGAGGAAAGTCGAGCTGTGCGGCATCAACGAATGGCTCGTAACCCACGGCTTCCTCACGATTCAGGACTACACGAGGCGAGGGTCAGACGAGCCGCCGAGCCCTCAGGACCTGTCCGTCCACAGGAGGTCCGTCTCTAAGAAATGTCTGCGACACGAGTTCGCCAGAGCCAAATCCAGGTTTATTGACTTTATTCCTTTTATAAAATACCGACTAATATATCACAGGTCCATGAAACTATAGAAATTCCAGTCATGCAGCATGGCTGTTAGAGCGAATTTTCGAAGAAATATCTGGTTTTATGTAAAATATGTTTGGACCATCTTATTCAAATATGGGCAATCTTAAACTTATTGGGTAATTATAGGTAGGTATGTAAGTATTAAGCTATTCGGTTAATTCGGTATGCATCAGATGTGTTGCTGTCTGACTTAAGATCGGTAGGTACCTAACTGTTAATTATGTACTTTTCATCTTGGAAAGAAAACGTTCTTCCAGTTCCCTCAATGTCGTTTGTGTTAAGTATACAATCTTATTAGGTACCACTATAATCATGAAAAATATGCCAACTTCATCCAACTTACGGAGGTAATGGATTCATGCGAGGAAATGGGAAAGTAAAATCAATGCTACTACGGGTTGTTGCATATAATATATTATGCTACTTTTATATGCTACTTTTGTGTCTTCAATTGGTTGAGCTTTTTTCCAGAGGTACTGTCACCACAATAACCCCTTCTTGTAGCTTCGCCTGCTCAAAATCCTAGATATATCAAAAAAGCTCAACCAATTGAAGACACAAAAGTAGTGTACCCTCAAAGTAGTTTAACCTTAACACTATTTTCCATTTCACGGTATTAAAATTAAACATTTATGTTCTCATCCACTGTAATTACAGAGGATGGGAACATGAAAATTGAAATGAAAATTAATTTATTTTCTTCTACAAAATTTGTAGAAGAAAATAAATTAATTTTCATTAGATTAGATATTAGATTATATTTAATATAATCTAATGAAATATAATGAAATGTAATGAAATATAATCTCCCAATATGGGCAACAAGCCCGCGCTAGGGAGATGAGTTGGTTAGGCTTAGTTGGTACCTTATTCTATTGAAAAATTAAAAACAAAACATTACATTAAAATTTAATGCAAATATGCATGAACAACACCCCCGCCCCAAGCACCAACCAGTCCCGCAATCCGCCAACCCAAGCAACAACGAGGAAACTCCTCATTTAATGAAAAATCCCCCCATCACCGCCCGAGCCAACGGACCACGAAACCAGCCAATCCCCAAGACAAAAACGCCACCCACACACATTTACGGACATTGCCGACTTAGAACAGGTAGAACTCCGCTGGACAGGAAATATTTCTTTAAAACCGTACAACAGTTCATTGGTTTCTCCAACAATGTGATTTTTAATGATCTAGGTAGCTTATTAAACGACAAAATGCCTTGATAACAATAACAGTTTTGCGCTGCTGTCGTGCGAAATAATGTTATTTCGTGCGACATAAATGTTCAATTTCGTCTTATTGCTCGATTTTGCCGAATAACACCTCAGTTTATACATTTTTCAACGCTGAACACGATGGTGAAGTCAGATTTGAGCAGACTAACCATGAAGAACATCTCAAGTAACAACGACGTTTCTTCATCTTCAAAGTGCTCCAGTTCGAGAACGGAATAAGATATCGCCATTCTGTCACCATCATCGTGTTTAGCGTTAAACAATCTTCAAAATGAGGTTTCAGACTGTGTCATTTTTGGAATTCATGGGTAATTTTCCTCCCCAAAACCACCTTTTAGAGTGGCCCGATGCCATCAACGAACTTAGCCTTTCGATTGGCAAGACTGATTTTTTGTGCAAATTTGAACTTTTTATCTCAATTCTATAACGAGTTATAGAACATATATTTATCATATAATGATGATTATGATATCATAATATGCTTTTTTGAGTCTTGGCTGTGAATTCAGGATGGTCTGGAACGGATTTTGGTACGCATTTTTTTCGGAAATCCGAGTTTAAAAAGCTTGAGCTGAGAATAGCTTCCTTCCTATTCTTCGAAAATTCGCTAAACAACAATGCTGCTCGTTGAGTTGCAGTTTACTTGTATATCTACTTACCGGAAACCCGGACACTTATAATATTATTATGTATATTCCCGTCCCAACGGGATATTCAAGTTCAACTAGGGATCTCTTAATTTTCTGCACAAAATCTATAAGCGACCAACTAAGACGTCCCACATGAATTTCTAGTATTTTCCAACATTGAACCAGATAACGAAGTCAGGTTCTGTACTAGAATATTTCAAACATTTATTACTGCTATACTGTTTAAAAACTCGCATTTGGAAAAGCAAATCCAATATCCTTGGTTCTTAGTTGACCTTATCAAAATTAAAAAAAGAAATGTGTGGTCCACTTTCAAATTCAAAATTTTTCATCGATTTCTTCCAATTCACTAAAATTTAATAGTTGGCGCTGTTTTAATGCAAACTTGAATGAAGTTTTCAAAAACGAGTCAAAACCACTTATTGATAGATTCGCCCTCATTTGATTCCTTTTGCGTCTGGTGTTTGTCTAATACACGAACCATTCTTCAAATAGTCACCTACATCATTAAATAGGGTTATTTTTTTCTCCACCCACGAAATTTCATAATATTATGTTTTATTAACATGAAATGTTCCGTGTAGTTTTCATTTAAGACGCGATACACTGGATGCCACACTTGATGCCGCTTCATACGAGAGCGTTGAGGGATGTTCCTCCAGGTTGGTATCATGTGAAGCCCCTGACCCCGTGGAGCACGAAACTATTTTAAACGATAAGACTAAACACACGGAAATATTCCCTGTCAAGTACAACACATTTGGTTCTAGATTCTTGTTTATGCCATTTGGTGACCGCTTGACCTAAGGAGCATGAACTTAGTTTCATTGGGGTTAGGTACCTTCCTCGAACAGATTTGTTTGTGTACGCTCTCTGGAACCAATTCGTCAGGATTGGAGTAAATCTTCTTCATATTTCTGAACCCGATCCATTTGTAGTATTATCTATAACCAAATCGTAAACATTGAACTATCTTCCCATCGTGGTAACGTGTAGTATGGGAGGTATTTTTAGAGTTTTTAAATATCTTGAACCAATTTTGTATCTTAATGGGCCTAATTCGTGAAGCATGTACAACGTCCCTGTACCGTAGACATCACCACCAAGTTTTATCGTTAGTCCTTTACCGTGAGGCCTTTATATGCCCTCTTCACCTTGGACCGATTGAAGATGTTTGTAAGAGTACCTTCCCCAAACTAGTCCCCAATCGGTACCCAATTGTATGTATCGGTGACAGTCCTGAAACTGTATGTACTAGAAGTGTCTGTCCTATTTTGTACGAATCTCGTACATTCGTATCTTGTGTAATATACAAGATTTCGACGTAGGAGGTAAATGAAAGATTATTTCATTTACCTCCTACGTCTTCGAAGAGTACCTATTAATTCATTCATTACCTCATCACCACCACACCTACCGTTGAGTCAACATACGATTTGGTTCGACAAAAGAACGAAACAGATATATAATGTTGCCCATCGAAACATATCTTCTACAATGTCATTCTACGCGTTTTAGGTCCTTTTTCAGGACGAGCGACTTCATGGTGGGGCCACCTCGAGAGATCATCGTGTCACGCCGATCCAGCCTCATCGACATGAGAAAGTGAGATTTGGTCACAATTCAAAATATGCATAAGAAACGTTGCATTTAAAAAGAACAGCCAATCTGTTCAATTACATACGGACTTGAAAACCAAATACGAAAACTTGTACCACCAGTTATTTCTGTGCATATAGTCACTTAAAAGCTGTAACATGACATAAGTCGATTTTTGACTGCCCTGAACATCACTAACCATCCCTTCGAGATATTCTTCAGAGTAATCCATTGCCATTTTCAGAATTCTGCGATTAGATAGATAGATAAGACTTTATTGCCTTTCGGATACCATCCATAGCAAAATATACACCTGTCTTACCATAAAAAAAAAAAAAAAAAAAAAAAAAATAAATAAAATAAATCCTCCCTCTAGGAACTTATAACAAGCAGCCTCACTTAAATAATAGAACAGCCTGTTGGCCACATTATGGTCACTCGTCGCGAGTATTCGCTTGTACTGCTCTTCAAACGAAAGAGGCAAGGCGGGAACTGGCAACAAAAACTTCAAGCGGGGAATAGTCAGCATAGGGCATTGAAGAATTAAATGGAGGGCTGTGTCGCTTACACCGCAGTTGCAGATGGGGCATGAGGACAAAAGGAAATCTATCTTGACGCCCGCAACCAGGATCCTTGGGGCGTGTTTGCCAAAAACCCGTAGCTGAACCAGTGTGCGGAAGATGAACATTGGCTAATCCTGAATCTGATACCTCTGGGGCTGGAACGATTCCTGGAAGGCTATTAGACCATAGTCAGGGCAGGCCCTTGACGTTGTTGCCAGTTGCACAGAATTCCGTAATTATGAGATCCATAAGTGTGGCAACGGGGCGAAGTTTCGATTATGAATTCGCACACAACTTCAGGGCAGTGATTTTTGACCATTTTGAGTCACTTTCTATAGTGAAATATGTGAGATACAGCCGCTAGTTCAGCTGAAATCGTCAGTAATATGAACATGAGAGAAAAGTATTGAGCTAATATCAACAACATCTGTCTACAATGTACAAGAGATGGAGTGACAGTGAGGTGACATCTCCACAACTTTAACCTTTTTAACCAAAACCGTTTTTGGTCCTCCTGAAAAGTAGGCAAAATTCAATGTTATGTTGCAGCTTAAGCGACTTAATCCTTATGAAATATTGCTAATTCAGTCCACCATTTTATTTACTTGCATTATTGTTCCTCCATTTTATTTACTTGCAATGAAATTTTCATTGTTGATATGTGCCAACCAAAGTCACTTTGGTGATGTTGTTTTGCCACTTTGCTTATTCGCATGCAGACCTAATTGTCAACTAACCCAACACTATAAAAATGTTGACATTTTGATTAGGTACTGCTCGCTTCCACCTAACTCCGTCCACATGCTGTCCCTTCTCATCGAGTCCAAAGTCCGACTCCCAGAAACTGAACCGACAACGTCGCGAGCTGTGAAACGGGAGGTTAGTTCGTATTTTGAGAGTATTTTTATCCTTAACAAGTTGCTGTAGAGTTGCATATGTTCAGCATTAAATCAGTAAGAATTTATAGAAGAATTTGGAAAATTAATATTTTTGAAGATCTTCAACCCGCCAGAAATCAAGGCCTCCTGCTGTAGGATCCACCGGACATCTTGATTTAAAGCAGCTGTTGTAAGTTCCGAACCTCAGCATGCTTCGAGCCTCCCTGTCCACTCAGAACATCTAACGAAGTTTCGGTCGTCCCTGCGGTCTTTTCGAGTGTATTTCCTCTTCAAAGAGCCTGCAATGGGCTGATTCAGCACCCATTTATGCCACATGTTGAACTCATTTAACCCCTCAACTTCTAGGAATTGAGAAATTTCGTAGTCATCATCCAGACGCTTTGGTCTTGATTAGCTATATCCATTCAATTGCAGCTGTAATATACGGTGTGGCTCCTCGTATTGACAATGCCACAACTGCAGTACGGCATAACTACACATACAGGATTGAAATTGCTGCAATCATGGTGATACGATAGACCATACAATACATTCTATCGTATCAACATGATCGTAGCAATTCCCTTATGTGTAGTAGAGGGACGGGAGGAACTCCTTGCACTGAGACCAATCTATTGCGACTTAATACCCAACTTAACTTAGAGCCTTATTAATGGCCTCTTGTTTCACAAAGTGAAAGAGGTTTTCAGGCATCTCCTTAGCAATATCGGCAGGTGTTAAGACACCATTTCCGAAATACTGGAATCTCTGTGATGCAACAGCAGAACACTCGCAAAGTATATGCTCCCGATCCATTTTTGGCAAAGGTACCCAGAGCAAACTCATCTTGTTGCCCTAGGCAGCGGCTTTGAGAGAATGCAGGCAACTCCAGGTTCTGCCAATAGACTACAGGCTTGTTGTCCTCCCATTTCTTGATTTGCTGAGTTATATAACTCTTAGTGATCCCCAGCTGAAGTTCAGGACCGATTGGGAAGGACTCCGATCCCTTTTTGGCAAGACGGTCGGCCTCTTCATTGCCCTCAACTCCCTTTTGCCCAGGTACCCAGAGCAAAGTCAGCTTGTTGCCCCAAGCAGCGGCTTTGAGAGAATGCAGGCAACTCCAGGTCAGCTTTGAGGTTATCGAAAAGGCAGAAACTGCCTTCAAAGCAGCCTGGCTGTCTGAGAGAATGTGCCTTTGAGTCGTTTCCTGGCAATCTCTTGTGCACATATTTATATGCCATCGGTTTCTGCCTGATAGATGGTAGCCGCAGAACATAAGGGCTTAGCCAGACATAAGCCGTGTACCACACAAGTGAACTTGGTTCAAATTGAGGCAGTCCTCTCTTCCAGCATTCACGATCATTAATGATCACCCTCAAGGGTACGTCAAAGTTCATATTTTCCAACATTGCGTCGGGAACTGACATAGTCACTGGTTCTGCTTTTATTTTGCCAGTATTTCCAAGTGACTACCTTTACGAATGGGGAATTTGATCCTCCCCCACTTGCAGCATTCTAATGGCCCCAGGTAGGCTGTCCTTTGGATATAAATATGCAAAGGAGTGAGTTCTAAAAGAACCTCTAGTGCTGCTGTGGGAGTTAGTTGTATTCATAGCCCCTGTAATGCCAAGGCATTTCTACCTCTGAAGTTTGGTAAACCTGAGTTGTGCAGTAACTTGACTCGTCTTTGGCCACCATACGACTGATGCATAATATTATGGGCCACCGTACCACTGATGCATATGTGACTATGCGCCTGATAATAGCTTTATATGCCCATAATCACGAAAATAGTGGTGCTGCTGCTCTTCACTATCCCTTGTAGTTGCCTCTTAGAGTTACAAGGGTACTATTCTGGTCCCCAACTGCAGGATTTGAAACATCCTGCCAGTTTAGTACTCTATCATTTGAACCATAAAATGATTAATGCGAATACTAAACTTGTTTGTGTTATTTTGTAGCTTCTTCGGACCAGCGGCGAGCGTGACTTCTTTTTGTCTTGTGTCCGAGATATCGCGACGGATCTCGACCTCAAATCCTTGTCCCACAAGATCGTTGACAACATCGCCGTTCTTCTCGACGTCGACGGATCGTCCCTCTTCCTCGTCGAAGGCCCACCGGGTAAAAGGGTCCTCGTCTCAAAGGTCAGTCGTTTGTTTTCATGTTCTAGACTAATTTTGGTGCGGTTCTATGAAGCGTTTTGAGTTAAAGCTTTTCAACTCCACGTATATCAATAATTTGCTATGTGCAAATGTTGGACGACGCAAGTCATTTTTTATCATAAATTCAAAATAAAAACAGTTTTTCCCTAGTATTTCTATTCGTGGTAAATTATAGGTTAAACCAACAGATTTCTATTCGTCCAACTTTGTATGAAATAATATTTCATACAGGATATTATCCTGTATTTAACTAACGGATATTGTGGTTTCTTAAGGTATTCGACATCCACTGCGGTGCGGGAAGGTTTCTGCTCCCAGCGAACGGCGGAGCCTCTGGTGACAACGAGATTCAAGTTCCCTGGGGCGTCGGAATTCTGGGCCACGTAGCAGAGACCGGCGAAACTGTCAACCTCCAAATAGCGTGCGAGGTAAGTGCGAGAGGAAGACGTTACCTACATAATATACACTCAATTATGTTCCAAAGTAGTGTTCATTTCATTTAGAAGGTAGTTTCCTAGATGTCCAGAAAAGGGTAGTAGGTAGGTAGAAAACGAAAAAAAAAAACGATATATCGATATTTTTATATCGATAGTGCATTGTCCAATAGTATTGGTATCGATACTTGAGTAACCAATAGCTTCAAAAATTGGACAACGTAGGGTCAATTCCTTACGAATACAGTGAATGTAGAGATTTATTTCAAAACTCTACTCAATCACAGCCCGAGATATCCTTCAACAACTTCCCGATCTAGGTCCTGCATGCCCTTCACTTCAGGAAATCATAATTGTCAGAGTAGGCGGCTAATAGGACTCGTGTGGTATTTTTTGAAGTAATTTGGCGTATTGAGATGAAAAACTGAGATTTGTCGAAGGGATTCAAGTGATTGGGTGCCAAAACCTCTAAGTGCTTGTTATATTGAATATTATCCAAAATGAAATCCAGAAGAAATGCTTTGTCCATCTCGGTGCTCTGATGTGAACCGTAAAAACACAGCACACTTAATTATCAAGAGGCGCAGTGAATAATTCAATAATTATTACAATAATACAATAATTATTATTGTAACCTATTGGAACCTTTACTGAAACCCTAAGGACCCGAGGTTCGACGATGAAGTGGACCGAATCACGGGCTATCACACTGAGTCGCTGCTCTGTATGGCAGTTCGGAGCGCGAGTGACGACATCATCGCCGTGGCGCAGATCGTCAACAAAAACCCCGACAAAGATGACGGCCACTTCACGTGCAAGGATGAAAAGGTTCGTAACGTAGGCATAGTACTTAAGCTGTCAAATGGACATTTTTCTACATTTAGACATCGGTATGTCTTTAGTGCTGGTATTTTGGAACACTTCCCAGGGAGCTTGCGTCTTAACATTTTGTATGCTCCGTTTGGAAGTTGGCTGAAGATCCTCGCCTTCAAGATCGGACCACTATTAAAGGTAGTTTAGAAGGAGGGTGAAATACGAGAAAAAAATTATATATTTGTTGCTGGTCGACCTATCGACTTGAAATTTGAACCACAGCTTCCTTAGGATGGTCTCATACGAACATACGAGTAGCTATCCTACCTGATATTGTTAATTTTGGTTTATTATCTTCGATAATGAACCATTGGAGTCGCCCAAAGAAAAAATTTTTTTAACCCCCCCTCAAAATTTGTTGGTTTACGTTTCAAGATACGTAGATTCAGAAAATCGAATAAAAAAATTCCAATGGTTCATTATCGAAGATAATAAACCAAAATCCGTCCGTCCGCCGTACGCCGTCCGCCGTCCGCGCCACTTTGCCCAGTTAACGTTGAGCTAAAATTACGAAATTTGGTTTCTGGGTTTGGACCAGCCCCACAATGATCCTCGAAACTTTTCATAACCCTAGGTCTAGGGGAAGGGGTTCAAAACAAATTTTGAAAATTTGAAAATCTCATATCTCGAAAAATTCATATAGAACGGTATGTTTTTTATTTCATATTTAGATAGAGTTTGTTCCGTAGAATGTTTTAAGACCATCCGCAGCTTTGTACGACCAGCCGTTCGTTCACAATGACGGCTCAAAGATTCACAACATGATCGTGAATCAAACTGTTGAAATACAGGTCCATTTTCATACTAACAAGCTCTTTGGAACATCATATGGCTTAAGTGATGTCGAGTTGGTTGTTCTGAGGTGCGTTTCGTGCTACGGAAATGAAGGTAATTTCGAATGTTTGTTGGTAGGTACTTGTTTTATAGAAAAATTATTACCGACGTAGTATTAAAAACCCCAGAATTATATCGTATTAATTAATCATAATTATTATTAATAATAAAGACGAATTATTAATACCTAACAATAAATTATAATAATTTTCACTAGGTACTTGATAAAATTGTTAATAATTAGTGATAATTGATAATAATAATTAATCTAACATTTAGGATCTAGACATTTAGACCTAGTGATCTAGACAGAAGGGTGATCTGTACAAAGAAGATAATGAACCGTTGTGTCAAGAATTTGCAGAGTTTTTTATATAAAGTAATAATTTTATTGACGCTATATTCTCTCGTCATATTGAAAAAGTAAATATTATGATATATATATCATATGTTTCTCATCATAAACCTCTGCTTAGCATTACTACTAGAAGTACACAAATGCTACTATATTTAGATGGAGTTTTCTCTTTCATTCGAAAAGCTCCACGAGCCGAACTTTTTCCCAGTAGGTTTTAATGATTTTTTTCACAGCAGATTCAAAATCAGTTTCCACGTCTACTCCATTCTCAGAAGAAAAGCAGTACTGTCTTCTGAAATACGGAAACCAAATTGTACAATTCAAAACACACGAGATCGGGGTATCAGGGTAGATCAGGGTTGGTTAACTAATGGAATTGTTACGAAGAAGAGCGTAGAAAGAATATAATGATTGAGAATAAAAAGTGGACTGTATGAAAAATGAAGTTAATACGTAGCTTCTGGACGAATAAAGTTTACTTTGTAATAAATTATCTATTATAAAAATATTGTGCCTTCGCGTCTGTGCATGTGCCTTCGCATAAAATAAATAGACGACTCTGACCGATTTTTGATTGAATTAAACGTTGGATGGTGAAAATGACGAAGATGATGAAGGTAGTGCAGGCTGTGAAGAAAATAAAGGGGTCTCCGTGTAGGCTGGTCGTCGCTAATCGTTGGTATTCCCGACCCCGAGAATAGGATTCCTGGATTCCGTCTTCTTGAGGGGGTCCACCACGCGGAGGGAAGGGATGAAATAATCGTACTTCTATATAACCGTCTTCTTCGGCAGTACGACGTAGGCGGATTTGATGGCGGCTGTACAGACAACTGATCCAAACGACTTTCACCAGCAGACTGACCATGAAAACGGGTCCCTTCCGCGAAGATTCATCAAGATTCGGAGAGAAGTCCAAGAGGAGCCTCGTAAGAAAAATTGGGGTGTGCTGGACTCAATTCCAAAGAACACGAAAATTTGGGGGATTGTTTGGGGATGGTAGAGGGTACGTTTGCTGAGTTTTCGAACACGAGGAAGTTGAGCTCTTTACGGGGGAGGGGTGTCGAAAACCGCGGTTTTTCGGATGTTATTGGTTTTTTGTTCATATCATCCCAACATGGCCATGTTAGCAAAAATCAGGAAACCCCACTTAAAACCCATTTCCTTTGAACTTCATTGATCGAAAGCATTTTTGGTCCAAATAATAACTAAGGTATCGATCTTAAAATGTGACAAAATGCAGGTTTTGGGATAGTAAAATTATATTTACACACATACTGTGTGTAAACAGATATTATCTATGTATTAGTACACAATGTGTACTAATATGTCATAGTATGCAAACCCCCACACCTCCTTAATACCCCCTCCCCCCTATTAATTTGAAGTACCCTTAAGATGTGTATAATGAGATGTTATTTATATAAGAACGAATAAATTTCTCACTCACATCACTCAACCCACTTGTTTAAACTCCAGGTTTTCAATATCTACTCTATCCTTACCCTTTATTTAATATCCGAAATCTGTAATAAATATTGGATTTCAAATTTTGAAGACTTTAATACGTTGTGAAATGTGATGAATGACAGATCACAGAAAGATGTGATAACATGTCAACAACCTCGTTCAGCCAACTTCCAGCCCCATGCAGATGGCAACTTTCGGTGCATCTCTACATTCCCTAATCAAGTTTGAACCTGGAGATATGCTCTGTACGAGTGGAATTTGTCGGAATCGCGTGTAGCGAGGGGGCCGCCGAGCCAATTGAAATGCCTTTGCCATCACAGTTCGGAACATGCGATATCTCATGTCATCCAAGTTGTTCATCTGTCCCGCCATACACCATAATTCGAAATTTGATGCGACCGAAAGCATATGATGTCGGAAAGCTATGAACCATCAGGAGACTTTGGTCAGAGACATTATTTATAAATAAACATAATAAATAATTAGAGGAGCGTAAAGAAGAACATAAAATTAGGAATCGAATCATATCAAAAACTCAAAATCGCCAAAACGGCTCTCTACGGCTAATCTACTTTGGATGGCAAATCTTTGAATTGTTGAATTGTGAAGATAATGCAATGGTCGATCATCTACATTAATTTTTCAATGCTCATGAATCTCCGTGACGTTTCAGGTGTTTGAGACGTACCTTCAATTTGTGGGCATCGCGCTAACAAACGCTCAGATCGTTGAAACCTCTAGAATGGAATACGAACGTAATCGGGTAAGGTGAACTTATATAAACCTACAACTCAATTTATATTAACATTAATATAAAAACAACTTTTAAAATAACTCTACACCTTATAATATAAGATATTATCTTAATTAAATTGATTTTCTTGTTTACGATCTAGGTGTATTTACTTGAGTTGTGCCTGTACATTTAACAATCCATGACGTCATTGATTTTAGAACCTTCTGGAAGTGGTACACGATCTATTCGAAGAGCAAACCTCACTGGAGAAAGTGGTTTTGAAAATAATGCAAAGGGCTCAGAGGCTTTTGAAATGCGAGCGGGCGGCAGTCTTGCTGGTGGACGAAAATTCACAAGATGTAAGTAGTTTTCCTTATTAAGAATTTGATTAGAGATGTGGATTAGGGCAGAAATGAAATACTAATAAATTTACATTTTGAACAATATAAATAATTAATTGGTCGATTAGTATTTACCTGCAAACGACCCGTGGAATTGATTTTCGAATAAGATTATATTCCTCGACGATTTAAAGATTTTGTAATAATCACAGCGAATTTTGTTTTACAGAAAGTCAAATTTTCCAAACTGTTTGAACTCACGTCTCCGGCGAGCCGGCACAAAAATGCCAACAATAACAAGTAAGTTGTTATCATTCAATTAGATATTAAAACGGTTCTTAGTTATTGAAAAATAGCGTAACTCGATTTTTCCTAAATGTTCAGGAGAGTCAATTTTCCCTCGGAAATTGACTGAATCGCTTAGCTCAACTCGATAGAACATCTAAACCTATTTCGAAAAAAATCCAGTCATGCAGCATGGCTATAAGAGCGAATTTTCGAACAAATGTTTTATGTAAAATGTCTCCATTAAAGAACATGATGTCCATGAAGAACTTCTGAAGTATCAACCATGTTTCTTCATCTTCAACATGCTCCAGTTTGAAAACGGAATAAGATATAGCAATTCTGACTTCGCGATCGTATTCATCGTGTAAAAACCTTTAAAATGAGGTGTCACTTGTCAGACTTTTTGGGTGCCCCCCCCCCCCCCCCCGCCACAAACACACACACCCCAAAACCCCCCTCAGCTTTAAGGTATCTCAATTCTGACTTGACAGACCGTTTCATTTTTGGAATTTATGGGTGAACTCCCCAAAACCTCTCTCAGCTTTTGGATACCTAAAGTACCTACTCAAGAAATCGCAAAATTCTAACTTCTACACGATGTCCTGAGCCGAAAAAGTAACCACACTTGACGTAATTTTGGATTTCTCCAAAATTGGGTAGGTAGGCCAAATTTTTGGTACTTTTTGAAACCGACGTCTAGATGATGTACTGAAACGAAAAAGTACCCACACTTGGCGTAATTGTGGAGTTTTTACAAAATTGGGAGGTACTTACCTACCTATCCAAATTTGGGTTTTTCAAAAAGTACTCAAAACCCCCAAAATTGACTTCCTCTTTAAATGCTGAACTCAAAAAGTATTCACACTTGGTGTATTAATCGTGTTGGATGAGTGTAGTTAACTCCTATTCAGTTAATTACTTTTGCAGTTAACTACCAACTGGTAGTTGGTAGTTGAAGATTTTAACTATTTATTGTAACTAGTAGTTGGTCTTAAGAATATCTAACTACTTAAAATTAGTTAAAAATTAGTTAACTACTTGCCAACTCTGTTTCCCCTGTAATCTTCATTTATTTTAGCGAGAGCACTGGTTACCAAACCACAGCGGTACGTCTAAAACATATTCGCCCTCTTTGATAACTTCGATACATCGAGTGAACGGTGTGCGAGTGAACGGTGTCTCTAAGCCCTCGTCAAAACCTGGAGGATTTCAAGCTCGTAAACGTAGTCAGAGGAGTGCGTTTGACGCCATAAAGTAGACAATCGACAATTCTCCCTTTTCAAGACCGGAGACAACTCAAATGGAATCAGGAACGGTGGGTAATGGAAATTGAAGACAGTCTCCAAGTTATTCGAGTGCAACTGACGGTGACAGGCGTTTAGTGGGCGGATTGTTATCAAGTGAATTTTGAGGGAGAGGAAACCTTTTGAAAACTTTTGTCTTCCGGTTAATGTCTTCCCTCGAGAAAACACCATTTCGGTCTCGACTTTGGTTTTCATTAGATTTTCACTTAAAAGTAACTTCGAGACAAAAGATTTACTTCAGCGAAAGGAATAAGATATCTACTAGTTTTCATGACGTCGTTCCAAATTTCCAACTCATATATATACAGTTGCCGTGCAGTTGGTGATTGTCATTTTAAGAGCGAATTGTTCAGCACTATTGATTTGAATCGCAGGGGTCCTCCCAACTTTGATTGCTTTCAAGTATTTGAATACCAGTGCCGGGTTGTTGAAGCATCTGTATTATACAGATGTACAGATTATACAGATCTATGATAGATCTGTGGCGATGTTAGTGGGTTGTGATAAAAAGGTTAGAGACGGTTGTATGTTCCGTTCAAATCGAGCCGTGTTTATAGCGCTGTAGTTGAATCTTCTGAAAATTCTGTATTGAAACCAGAAGAAAAGACAATATTTGTAAATCAGAAGGAAATATGCCCATCCTTGCGGCGATTCTGTTAGAGTAGAAAGAAATGGTGCACTGCGCTATTTCTGTTGGATAATGCAAACTATGAATATCCGAGTTGAACGTCCGGTGTAATAATAAATGAAATCTAGTGTATAGGGAGTGATAAAAATAGCCGGATGAAAGTAAGCGATGTTCTCTGCCGAGATTATGCGCTCGCCATCTTTATGATTCGGAGCTGAACTTGAAAATCCTTTTAGGGGATTAGAAATCCTCGTAGAACCCCCTCGTGGTATATTATGCTGCATCCATTATAGGGTTACTTACGTAAACGCCCCAGGGTTAGGTCACTGAACCTGCAGCTAATAGAAATATTTTCCAGTTATACAATTTTTTAAAGTTTAAATACATTCAGTTACCTCAATCGTAACTACTTGTCGATACTCAATGTATCGAGAAACGATGTCAAATTTATGAAACTCCATCATTATTCGGGGATTGTAGTTCTATTAAATTTCGGAACCAACCTCTTTATGCATTTTCTGAACGATACAAAAGATTTCGATAGCTCGCAACTGTGAGATTAAACCCGAAGGTCTGATATGAAAAAAAAAAAAAAGTTCCAGTCATGCAGCATCAATTGAGCGAATTTTCGAAGAAATGTACCTTCTTAATTGATTCTTCATCTACCAACCAAAAAAAAAAAAAGTGTTTGGTCTCGGTATATTACATTTCATTGCAGAATCGATCTTCCGAATCAGGCCTCAGTAAAAAATACCTAACAAATTATGTCCGATCAACGCTCAGCTGGTATCGGATTAGAGCAGATGAACCGTGAAGAACATCTCAAGTAACAACCACGTTTCTTCATCTTCAATGTGCTCCAGTTTAAGAACGGAATAAGATATCGCAATTCTGACTTCACTTTCGTGTTCAGCGTTAAAAAAAATCCTTTAACCTGAGGTGTCACTTGTCAGACTGTTTCATTTTGGGAGTTTATGGGTAATTTTCCTCCTCCCCCCTAAAACTCCCCGAAACCTCCCTTGAAGTGGCCCGATTCTACCCATCTACAAACTTAGCCGTTCGTTTCTGGTGTATTTTGACAATGAATTCAGGATGGTCTGAAACGGATTTAGGTATAAACGTTTTTCGAAAATTCGAGTTTTAAAATTTTGGACCGAGAACAATAGGTTTCTTTTCTTCGAAAATTCGCTAAATTACTAAGATCAAATGTTTGTGCTCTGTCTACATTGACTGAGAAAATTTCGCACCTGTGCGTTCAGTGGAATAGAGTTGAGCTAATAAGCTGTGACATAATATTAATTAATTTTGTTTTGGCAGGAAGAAAATGCAAAATGACGACTCCACTGCACAATACCTTCTAGCGCTCGCGGAACGCGTGGCAGAATCCGGACAGGTCCTGAACGTTCCCGAACCATCTGTGGTCGGAGAGAAATCAACCGTCTGCGTCAAAAGTTTGCTGGCGATGCCCATCAGAAACAGTTCATATCAAATCATCGGTAAGATCATAATAATTATCTTTTTTTTGGAATTTCATATTAAATACAGCCAAGTAGATAGAATTAAATAATTAAAAATATAATATATTTTTAATTATTTTAAATAAATTTTACATAAATTATATGCCACTGAAGGTACGTGCTAGGAATGCAACATTGGAACAAAATAATCGATTATAACATCAAATGATTATTCGTAAGTTAATAATCGATGTGACCATTTAATCGGTATGGAATACTACTACTACCTATCACAAAATCAGATAGGTTTGTTTGTCTGTAGGTGATGAGCTATTGTTAAATTTTAAGGGTAAAGGGACCCTTAATTGTTAGGGTTTAGGGGGGATAAGGGACTTCCAAAACGAATAAAATTACACAAAATAGTTTTGTTTCATTTTTTTGTATCATGAAATTTGCTTGCGCCAATTTCATGATACAAAAAATGTTTTTGGCGCAATCGTTGTAGTGGTGGAGACTTGAAATTCGTCATGTAGCCTCCTTACGATTTACACTTTAAGCAGCATAAGTCCCGAATCAGCTGGGTGGCTCCTAAAGCTAATTTCTATGCTATTCATTCTATGAAGCTGTCGTTTGGTTGTAGCCTCCTTAGGGATTACACATAAGCAGAATAGGCCCAGGATCAACTTCGGGGCTCCTAAAGCTATTCATGATCGGATGTTTTTCTCAGTAGGTGAGGGAGAGACTTTATTATAAATTGAAGGTATAAATAGAACCGATAAAAGTATCAAGGATGAAAGTAGAAAACGACAAAGATGACAGAGACATGGTTGAAGACAAATTGTCGTCGATATTGTTACTACCTCCATGCATGAAGGATACCTCCTGCTTACGCTCTTTCAAAATCCTGATGTATTCGAAAAACCATTAATAAGAAACAATAATCGATTAATACAAATAATCGATAGCTACACATAAATTAGAATTTATCGATTAATTGGGGTCAAATAATCGATTATCCGATTAGTCGATAATTGATTTGCATCCCTAACTTGTTTGACATTTCCTTGACATTATCACACTTGTTTGACATTTCCTAAGTGTATTCCAGAATGACCATCGTCCTAATGACTGCTGTTCACATATTTCTTCGGAGGTCAGCTAGGAGTGGTGGATGATTCGGATTTAGTTTGTGTCATCTTCGTACATTCATTGGATTTTGATTGGATGAGTCTGAATGTAAACTGACAGTTGAGGCAGGTTTGGGTCCACAGACGCTCTGGCCATTCAACGTGACGGACATGGTCACCTCATTATGTCACTCACTCGAGTCGATATGAAGTAAACTTTTTTTCGTTTTCTCGAAGTATTTGAGTCGACAATGGCTCTTCTTGAAGGTCCATTCGAACTCAAATGAACACGTCGAGTCGATATGAAGTCTACTTTTTTTCGTTTTCTCGAAGTATTTGAGTCGACAATTGCTCTACTTGAAGGTCCTTAAGAATTCAAATAAACCCCACGATTCAATATGAAGGCGACTTCTTTCGTTTGTTTCGATGTATTTGACTTGACAATTACTCTTCTTGAAGGTCCATTCGAACTCAAACGAACACGTCGAGTCGATATGAAGTCTACTTTTTTTCGTTTTCTCGAAGTATTTGAGTCGACAATTGCTCTTCTTGAAGGTCCATTGGAACTCAAATGAACACGTCGAGTCGATATGAAGTCTACTTTTTTTCGGTTTCTCGAAGTATTTGAGTCGACAATTGCTCTTCTTGAAGGTCCATTCGAACTCAAATGTTCACGTTGAGTCGATATGAAGTCAACTTTTTTTCGTTTTCTCGAAGTGTTTGAGTCGACAATTGCTCTTCTTGAAGGTCCATTCGAACTCAAATGAACACGTCGAGTCGATATGAAGTCTACTTTTTTTCGTTTTCTCGAAGTACTTGAGTCGACAATTGCTCTTCTTGAAGGTCCATTCGAACTCTAATGTTCACGTTGAGTCGATATGAAGTCTACTTTTTTTCGTTTTCTCGAAGTGTTTGAGTCGACAATTGCTCTTCTTGAAGGTCCATTCGAACTCAAATGAACACGTCGAGTCGATATGAAGTCTACTTTTTTTCGTTTTCTCGAAGTATTTGAGTCGACATTTGCTCTTCTTGAAGGTCCATTCGAACTCAAATGAACACGTCGAGTCGATATGAAGTCTACATTTTTTCGTTTTCTCGAAGTATTTGAGTCGACAATTGCTCTTCTTGAAGGTCCATTCGAACTCAAATGTTCACGTTGAGTCGATATGAAGTCTACTTTTTTTCGTTTTCTCGAAGTGTTTGAGTCGACAATTGCTCTTCTTGAAGGTCCATTCGAACTCAAATGAACACGTCGAGTCGATATGAAGTCTACTTTTTTTCGGTTTCTCGAAGTATTTGAGTCGACAATTGCTCTTCTTGAAGGTCCATTCGAACTCAAATGTTCACGTCGAGTCGATATGAAGTCAACTTTTTTTCGTTTTCTCGAAGTATTTGAGTCGTCAATTGCTCTTCTTGAAGGTACATTCGAACTCAAATGAACACGTCGAGTTGATAATATCGAAGTCAACATGAACATCGAAGTCAACATATTATGAAGTCAACTTTTTTTCGTTTTCTCGAAGTATTTGAGTCGACAATGGCTCTTCTTGAAGGTCCATTCGAACTCAAATAAACACCTCGAGTCGATATGAAGTCACCTTTTTTTCGTTTTCACGAAGGATTTGAGTCGACAATTGCTCTACTTGAAGGTCCTTACGAATTCAAATAAACCCCACGATTCAATATGAAGGCGACTTCTTTCGTTTGTTTCGATGTATTTGAGTCGACAATTGCTCTTCTTGAAGGTCCATTCGAACTCAAATGTTCACGTCGAGTCGATATGAAGTCAACTTTTTTTCGTTTTCTCGAAGTGTTTGAGTCGACAATTGCTCTTCTTGAAGGTCCATTCGAACTCAAATGAACACGTCGAGTCGATATGAAGTCTACTTTTTTTCGTTTTCTCGAAGTATTTGAGTCGACAATTGCTCTACTTGAAGGTCCTTAAGAATTCAAATAAACCCCACGATTCAATATGAAGGCGACTTCTTTCGTTTGTTTCGATGTATTTGACTTGACAATTACTCTTCTTGAAGGTCCATTCGAACTCAAACGAACACGTCGAGTCGATATGAAGTCTACTTTTTTTCGTTTTCTCGAAGTATTTGAGTCGACAATTGCTCTACTTGAAGGTCCATTCGAACTCAAATAAACACCTCGAGTCGATATAAAGTCAACTTTTTTTTCGTTTTCTCGAAGTATTTGAGTCGACAATTGCTCTTCTTGAAGGTCCATTGGAACTCAAATGAACACGTCGAGTCGATATGAAGTCTACTTTTTTTCGGTTTCTCGAAGTATTTGAGTCGACAATTGCTCTTCTTGAAGGTCCATTCGAACTCAAATGTTCACGTTGAGTCGATATGAAGTCAACTTTTTTTCGTTTTCTCGAAGTGTTTGAGTCGACAATTGCTCTTCTTGAAGGTCCATTCGAACTCAAATGAACACGTCGAGTCGATATGAAGTCTACTTTTTTTCGTTTTCTCGAAGTATTTGAGTCGACAATTGCTCTTCTTGAAGGTCCATTCGAACTCTAATGTTCACGTTGAGTCGATATGAAGTCTACTTTTTTTCGTTTTCTCGAAGTGTTTGAGTCGACAATTGCTCTTCTTGAAGGTCCATTCGAACTCAAATGAACACGTCGAGTCGATATGAAGTCTACTTTTTTTCGTTTTCTCGAAGTATTTGAGTCGACAATTGCTCTTCTTGAAGGTCCATTCGAACTCAAATGAACACGTCGAGTCGATATGAAGTCTACATTTTTTCGTTTTCTCGAAGCATTTGAGTCGACAATTGCTCTTCTTGAAGGTCCATTCGAACTCAAATGTTCACGTTGAGTCGATATGAAGTCTACTTTTTTTCGTTTTCTCGAAGTGTTTGAGTCGACAATTGCTCTTCTTGAAGGTCCATTCGAACTCAAATGAACACGTCGAGTCGATATAAAGTCAACTTTTTTTCGTTTTCTCGAAGTATTTGAGTCGACAATTGCTCTTCTTGAAGGTCCATTCGAACTCAAATGAACACGTCGAGTCGATATGAAGTCTACATTTTTTCGTTTTCTCGAAGTATTTGAGTCGACAATTGCTCTTCTTGAAGGTCCATTCGAACTCAAATGTTCACGTTGAGTCGATATGAAGTCTACTTTTTTTCGTTTTCTCGAAGTGTTTGAGTCGACAATTGCTCTTCTTGAAGGTCCATTCGAACTCAAATGAACACGTCGAGTCGATATAAAGTCAACTTTTTTTCGTTTTCTCGAAGTATTTGAGTCGACAATTGCTCTTCTTGAAGGTCCATTCGAACTCAAATGAACACGTCGAGTCGATATGAAGTCTACTTTTTTTCGGTTTCTCGAAGTATTTGAGTCGACAATTGCTCTTCTTGAAGGTCCATTCGAACTCAAATGTTCACGTCGAGTCGATATGAAGTCAACTTTTTTTCGTTTTCTCGAAGTATTTGAGTCGTCAATTGCTCTTCTTGAAGGTACATTCGAACTCAAATGAACACGTCGAGTTGATAATATCGAAGTCAACATGAACATCGAAGTCAACATATTATGAAGTCAACTTTTTTTCGTTTTCTCGAAGTATTTGAGTCGACAATTGCTCTACTTGAAGGTCCTTAAGAATTCAAATAAACCCCACGATTCAATATGAAGGCGACTTCTTTCGTTTGTTTCGATGTGTTTGACTTGACAATTACTCTTCTTGAAGGTCCATTCGAACTCAAACGAACACGTCGAGTCGATATGAAGTCTACTTTTTTTCGTTTTCTCGAAGTATTTGAGTCGATAATTGCTCTACTTGAAGGTCCATTCGAACTCAAATAAACACCTCGAGTCGATATAAAGTCAACTTTTTTTTCGTTTTCTCGAAGTATTTGAGTCGACAATTGCTCTTCTTGAAGGTCCATTGGAACTCAAATGAACACGTCGAGTCGATATGAAGTCTACTTTTTTTCGGTTTCTCGAAGTATTTGAGTCGACAATTGCTCTTCTTGAAGGTCCATTCGAACTCAAATGTTCACGTTGAGTCGATATGAAGTCAACTTTTTTTCGTTTTCTCGAAGTGTTTGAGTCGACAATTGCTCTTCTTGAAGGTCCATTCGAACTCAAATGAACACGTCGAGTCGATATGAAGTCTACTTTTTTTCGTTTTCTCGAAGTATTTGAGTCGACAATTGCTCTTCTTGAAGGTCCATTCGAACTCTAATGTTCACGTTGAGTCGATATGAAGTCTACTTTTTTTCGTTTTCTCGAAGTGTTTGAGTCGACAATTGCTCTTCTTGAAGGTCCATTCGAACTCAAATGAACACGTCGAGTCGATATGAAGTCTACTTTTTTTCGTTTTCTCGAAGTATTTGAGTCGACAATTGCTCTTCTTGAAGGTCCATTCGAACTCAAATGAACACGTCGAGTCGATATGAAGTCTACATTTTTTCGTTTTCTCGAAGTATTTGAGTCGACAATTGCTCTTCTTGAAGGTCCATTCGAACTCAAATGTTCACGTTGAGTCGATATGAAGTCTACTTTTTTTCGTTTTCTCGAAGTGTTTGAGTCGACAATTGCTCTTCTTGAAGGTCCATTCGAACTCAAATGAACACGTCGAGTCGATATAAAGTCAACTTTTTTTCGTTTTCTCGAAGTATTTGAGTCGACAATTGCTCTTCTTGAAGGTCCGTTCGAACTCAAATGAACACGTCGAGTCGATATGAAGTCTACTTTTTTTCGTTTTCTCGAAGTATTTGAGTCGTCAATTGCTCTTCTTGAAGGTACATTCGAACTCAAATGAACACGTCGAGTTGATAATATCGAAGTCAACATGAACATCGAAGTCAACATATTATGAAGTCAACTTTTTTTCGTTTTCTCGAAGTATTTGAGTCGACAATGGCTCTTCTTGAAGGTCCATTCGAACTCAAATAAACACCTCGAGTCGATATGAAGTCACCTTTTTTTCGTTTTCACGAAGGATTTGAGTCGACAATTGCTCTACTTGAAGGTCCTTACGAATTCAAATAAACCCCACGATTCAATATGAAGGCGACTTCTTTCGTTTGTTTCGATGTATTTGAGTCGACAATTGCTCTTCTTGAAGGTCCATTCGAACTCAAATGTTCACGTCGAGTCGATATGAAGTCAACTTTTTTTCGTTTTCTCGAAGTGTTTGAGTCGACAATTGCTCTTCTTGAAGGTCCATTCGAACTCAAATGAACACGTCGAGTCGATATGAAGTCAACTTTTTTTCGTTTTCTCGAAGTATTTGAGTCGACAATTGCTCTTCTTGAAGGTCCATTCGAACTCAAATGAACACGTCGAGTCGATATGAAGTCAACTTTTTTTCGTTTTCTCGAAGTATTTGAGTCGACAATGGCTCTTCTTGAAGGTCCATTCGAACTCAAACGAACACGTCGAGTCGATATGAAGTCTACTTTTTTTCGTTTTCTCGAAGTATTTGAGTCGACAATTGCTCTACTTGAAGGTCCATTCGAACTCAAATAAACACCTCGAGTCGATATAAAGTCAACTTTTTTTCGTTTTCTCGAAGTATTTGAGTCGACAATTGCTCTTCTTGAAGGTCCATTCGAACTCAAATGTTCACGTTGAGTCGATATGAAGTCAACTTTTTTTCGTTTTCTCGGAATGTTTGAGTCGACAATTGCTCTTCTTGAAGGTCCATTCGAATTCAAATGAACACGTCGAGTCGATATGAAGTCAACTTTTTTTCGTTTTCTCGAAGTATTTGAGTCGACAATTGCTCTTCTTGAAGGTCCATTCGAACTCAAATGAACACGTCGAGTCGATATGAAGTCTACTTTTTTTCGGTTTCTCGAAGTATTTGAGTCGACAATTGCTCTTCTTGAAGGTCCATTCGAACTCAAATGAACACGTCGTGTCGATATGAAGTCAACTTTTTTTCGTTTATTTGAAGTATTTGAGTCGACAACAATTATCGCTCTTCTTGAAGGTCCATTCGAACTCAAATGAACACGTCGAGTCGATATGAAGTCAACTTTTTTTCGTTTTCTCGAAGTATTTGAGTCGACAATTGCTCTTCTTGAAGGTCCATTCGAACTCAAATGTTCACGTCAAGTCGATATGAAGTTAACTTTTTTTCGTTTTGTCGAAGTATTTGAGTCGACAATTGCTCTTCTTGAAGGTCTATTCGAACTCAAATGAACACGTCGAGTCGATATGAAGTCAATTTTTTTTCGTTTTGTCGAAGTATTTGAGTCGACAATTGCTCTTCTTGAAGGTCTATTCGAACTCAAATGAACACGTCGAGTCGATATGAAGTCAATTTTTTTCCGTTTTGTCGAAGTATTTGAGTCGACAATTGCTCTTCTTGAAGGTCCATTCGAACTCAAATGAACACGTCGAGTCGATATGAAGTCAACTTTTTTTCGTCCACATTGTTCTTAAAAATATATTTTCACTTGTGTTATGTTCCGTCAACCAGATTCGATCATTAATCCATTAATCCATAATTTAATATTATTCCAAAAGGTATTAAACTGTTACAGCATTTAGGACACACTTTGCAACACGTGCTTCTGGTTAACATGAGTCTACCTATTCTACAAAATCTGACGATTCCAACGAGCGGTGTACAATTACCGTGGGATGCACACAGGCGGAGTTACAATTACTTAGTTACAGATTGGTTGTACGTGAAAATCATGCTAAAATCAACTGTAACGCTTTTTTATAACGCAACGCTTTTTGAGTCCATGTGCCAAAGTAAAGATAAGGTCAAAATAAAGATAGGGTTTTATTTTGTATACATACTCTGAAGACTTACCAATTTATAAAGAAGTATAACTTGTGTGTCAAAATTTAAGATGATTTTATTATCTTTAAAAGAATTTAAAAATATATTATATAATATATCGAAGGTGATGTGGCAACCAGGCCTACCTCAACTGGGGCTGAACAACACGGCAAGAATCAAGAATAATTTATTGGCAGAAATAAGCATACAAAGTTTGTACAGGATGTTTGGGGCTTATACAATACTGGACTGACGGCCCTAAATGTTTAACAAAAATGAGGGATGATGGATGGTGGAGACATGGAGTGAGGTTTGTGGTGGGATGATTGCGCTAAGAGTTTCATGCAAAACTCTTGACTGGGAGCAACACGGCCTACCTGAGATACCAGCCCTATAGCCTACAACATAACCTAAAACAAAGTGTTTTTTAAACCAATTTACAGGAGACACAAAGAACTGTTTATTTCTAAAATTTGGGAACGTATAAGTTACTATTGAATAGTAACACATTTTGTAACTATAGACACTTCCGGGTGCCAATATACTACAGACAACTTACGTAATGATGAATAATTTTAATGAATCTTAATTTGAATCCTGATGAATAAAAAACGTCAATATGCCCAAAAATGTCAGTTAGGCCATGTTGTACAGCACTATTTGAGGTAGGCAATGTTGACCAGCCCTATCTCAGGTAGGCCGTGTTTCCACTTCACCCTCAATATTCTTCAAATTTTCTTGTAATTTAATTTAAAGGTAATAACTGCTTCATGGCTATGGCGACAGCTAATGCCAAATGAAGGAAAAAAAAAGTTCACAGTCAATGAGTTCAATATGGTTCACAGTGGGTTGGACCGTCACAGTGTTTGCTATTCCGTGTTTTCGTAGTTTTGTGCCTTATACAACGATTATGTAGTACCGAATGACCTGACATGTGTGTACATCGCATAACGCTGCAATCTGAATGATCTAATAAGGGTGAAGTTTGGAAACTATATATTAATTTTCGCCTTTTCTTAATTTAACAAGGAATTTTTCGAGATTTTTTAAATCCCATTTTCTAGATTAATAAAATTCAAAAGTTGACTTCCAATCCTCTTACGCCGTTTTGTAGAATATGACTATTTGGAAGTAGAAAAGCTCACAAACCTTATTGAGTGGGATCCGTCAAATTTGAAATTACCTCAGAATACGAGACGTCTCTTTTATTTTCCCCACGCCCGCGGTGGCTCCATCATACAGTTTTATACGCTCACGTGATCCACCGAGGCTTTTGAGTGCAGGCATAAAACGACTTCCCTGCTTACGTTTTTCACCGCGTTTACGTTCGTCAGGTATTTTCTTTTCTTTTTTTTTTTTTTTTTTTTCATCTGCGAGGCTTAGGTTTCGCAAGTTTTGCAAGCGGGGGAGTTTAAGGCTGCTCCATAAAGTTGAGCGGGTAGTGAGTCTGAAATAAGAACGTAACGTAGGTACTTGGGAAAAGAGAAAATCCAACTCGACCGAATACTGTTATCATAAAACGCAGTATTAGGCAGAGAAATCTGATCGGAAAAAACTGAATTCTCCCCACGACCTGAACCAATTTCCACGCATGAATGTTCTGCAGTACTCGTAGATTTGAGATTTCGGCTGAACGAACGGTTTGTTCTGGTTTCAGGTGTCGCGACGATTGTAAACAAAAATACGGGACATCCGTTCGATGAAAATGATGAGCAATTATTTGAGGTAATATTGTTACTATTCCAGATGTTAAATAGAAATGTGTATAACCAAACTTGTATTTAATTTAAATTTAATAAGCTTTCATTTAGTTTTCGAGTTATTTATAAGCGAAAACTGAAAAATGGAACCTTTAATCGGACTAACGTGTATATTGATATTCACACTAGCATTTACGCTGGTAGTGCATCAGTGACTTTCATGACGTAAATCCGATTTACTAACATCATTTCGTTCGACCCATGAATTATTGTTTGAATTATTGAATTATGTGAGTTATTGAACTATGCGAATTATTGTTTCAGGCCTTCACGATATTCTGTGGGCTCGGAATACACAACACGATCATGTACAGCGAAGTGGAGAAGGCAATGGCTCGTCAAAAAGTGACCATTGAGGTGAGTCGTACGAATCTAGTCCAACGAATCTGTTCGATGAAGTTCGAGAAATATTTTCAATCGTGAATTTCTGTTGAATCCGAGATGTGGATCGTCTACAACAAACAGGTGAATTTGGGAGCATGAAAAACACTCATCAATGACGCAACGGCATTATTACAATGATATGGAATTAATTAGCGACAGAATGAGTTTAAACAATATTATTCGGTACTCGAGTTGCATTCTCGAAAAAATAAAAATTAAAGTGTAGAGTGTGCGATTTTCCACGAGGCCCTTTGATATGAGTAATTCGTCACTTTTGAGAACCACGTCATGTTGCGTAATAACATTCTAAAGCACTTGACCAAGAGGAAGGTTTGTGAACCAATAAGTGGATAACACCGGCTGATGTGCCTCGGCGATGTATTACGGTGATACATAGGAGGAATGTCACCTATTACCTATTCCCTAACAAATTCAAAAATTTCGTATTTACCAAAAATTACAAATTTTGAAAAGAAAACCAAAATATACTTAGTCGAACTTTAGTTTTAGCGAATTTTCGAAGAGAAGGAACCTAATGTTCTCGGTCCAAAATGTTTAAAACTCGAATTTTCGAGAAAAAAATGTATATCAAAATCCGTTCCAGGTCATCCTGAATTCATTACCAAAAGAGACCAAAAATCACAAGTACATGTCTACATTAATTATGGGACAAACCCAAGGAATCAATTCTACAGCAAATTTGCAACAATAAGTGCTTCGTAAAGTTTTTTTCATTAGGTACTCAACTAAAAAACTCTGCAAATTCTTGACACAACGGTTCATTATCTTCTTTGTACAGATCACGAGGTCTAAATGTCTAGATCCTAAATGTTAGATTAATTATTATTATAAATTATCACTAATTATTAATAATTTTATCAAGTACCTAGTGAAAATTATTATAATTTATTGACAGGTATTAATAATTTGTATTTATTATTAATTATGATTAATTAATACGATATCCGGCTGTTGTAATCGCCTGGGTTGCTTTGTGCAGAACCTGAATGATAGAGATGATGAATTAATTACAAACAAAATGTACCGATATAATTCTGGGGTTTTTAATAGTACGTCGGTAATAATTTTTCTATAAAAGAAGTACCTACCAACAAACATTCGAAATTACCTTCATTTCCGCACCACGAAACGTACCTCAGAACAAAACGTACTTCGAGTTTTGTGTGTCAGTAAAACGGCTCTAACTCCCTTAAATTAATATGTAAAATAAAAGTGGAGGATACCGTTGAAAAGAGCGTTAAATTTGCTATCTCCCTGATATAAAATCCGATGTTTTAAGATTGTCCCATAATTACTGTAGGTCTACACATTTTTATATATTTAAGTGTGTCATTCCAAACGATAACTCGATAGAATTGAGATAAAATGTTCAAATCTGCACAAAAAATCAGTCTTGGCAACCGAAAGGCTAACTTCGTAGATGGGCAGAATCGAGCCACTCTAGGCTCTAGGATTTGGGGAGTTTTAGGGTGGTTCGACAGGTGACACCTCATTTTAAAGATTTTCTTACGCTGAAGACGATGGTGAAGTGAGAATTGCGATATCTTATTCCGTTCTCCAACTGAAGCATTTTGAAGGTGAAGAAACGTGGTTGTTACTTGAGATGTTTTTCACGGTTCATTTGCGGTTCATCTGATAACGAAATGAGATATCGAAATGCTCACTTCACCATCAGCGTTTTAAAATCTATGAACAGAGGTGCTACTCGGCAGAAAATAGAGACAAAATGTTACAACACATTGAGACATTTTACATAATACCAGTTACTTATTCGAAAATTCGCTCTTATAGCCATGCTGCATGACTGTGGATTTTGTGTACTTACTCTCATTTTTCCGTGAATGGCGTTGTTAAAAGAAAACAATGAACAACCGCTCAGCAGAAAGATAGAAATAGAGTGGGGGCTTTGAGGAGAATTCAAACGGGCGGCGAGCGAAAATTAGCCCAAATATTTGTATGCAGAGGAGGCGTCAAGGTCGGTTGTAGAATTGGACTGCGAATTCTAATTGGGCGAATTGGAGGAGTGAACTCCCGCCGGCATCAGCTCCCCAGAAGTCTCGTTAAGTACCAAGTTTGGCTCTAGCGGGTAGGAACGGGACACGTCCTTGAGGTGATGTCCTTATTATATCCTCGGGTCCTTTCTAAGGGCAATCTTACCCTCAGAGACTGCCCTCGAGGCCTCTCCTCATCACGGTTTCCAAGAAAATTGCTACGTTCGTTGCTCGGTAATAACAGGGAACCTCTAAGGAGGGAAGTTTAACAATGAGTCGAATTGAAACACTCCTCGAATTTGGGTCTCGTGAGGATTTCGGCTAAAGACCCGAAGACTCGTTGGGCGAATTTCCCTTGAGAAAGTTGACGATAAACGAGGAGTCAGTAATTACTAGTATATTGAATGCAAATAAATAGGATTTCGAAATTCACCATCATCAAATTAAAGAAAACATGAAAACTCAATGGGACAACTTGATTCAAGTGTAATCGTGCAAACTCAACTTAACTCGGTTTAATTTCTACCATAGAACCTAAGTATTGTTCCCATAAATAGTCAAATAATACCTACCACCGGAATCGAATTTTAATCAAACGGAATAGGAAATACCTAATAATATGCTGATATCTAAGTAAGAAATCCACAGTCACGCAGCATGGCTTTTGAAGATATACCTGGTTTCATGTAAAATGTGATGTTTAGAACACCTCATTCAAATATGCGCAATCTTAAACTTATTGGGTAATTATAGGTATTTACGTATGAAGCTATTTGGTTCCTTCTATCATGCCTGTGATGAATGTTGAAGAATTCTCTAACTTGACATCCTATAACATGTTGAATTATAGGACATCCTATAATTCCATATTGATTCAAGTGAAATCATGCAAACTTAAGTTACCTCGGTTTAATTTCTACCATAGAGCCATAGAACCTAAGTATCGTTCCCATCAATAGTCAGATAATACCTACATAGCACCGGAACCGCATTTTAATCAGAGGGAATAAGAAATGTATTTCACGATATAAGTATAATAATAATAAGTATCAGTATAAGTATATTATACTGATATCTAAGTAAGAAATCCACAGTCATGCAGCATGCCTATAAGAGCAAATTTTCGAAGAAATAGCTGGTTTTATATCAAATGTGATGTTTGAACACCTCATTCAAATATTCGACAGTGAAGAATTGAGACCGTCGTATCTCACATTTAGCATACTTTACAGGAGAGCAAAATAACGTTATTTCTTTATTATTCCGTCAATTTCAAATTCCTTTCACCACTATGTTTTACTTTTGTTTTACTTCAAAAAATACACCAAATGAGCGCTAAAATCGGAACTTACCTACTACAAACCGAAATTCCGTTTTTGACAAAAATGGAGATACGAGGTCTCAATTCTTCACCTATTCTTCACATATTATGGACAACCGTAAACTTATTGGGTAGGTATAGGTATTCTCGTACGGAGCTATTCGGTTCCTTCTACCTACTATATGCCTGTGGTGAATGTGGAAGAATGAGCATTCTTACGGTGGGGTTTTATGATACTTGAAAACAAAGACTAGAACACCCAATAATTCCTTATTAATTGTTTGGGTTGGTAGATTAAGACATTTCCCCCCTTCTTGTTGTCTGGCTCTTGATTTCTGGTCAATATATTGTGTGTAGCTGACACAATAATTTTAATCATTCTACCTCTACAACTAATTTTAATCATTCTACCTCTACAACTAAAATGTGCCCATTTCCACCCACTAAGTAAATGGCTAAACTGGATTTTCCATCTCGATATCTAAACCAAAATTGTGTTTTTTACCCCTACGCCTAAAACTTTCTGAAAATTCATTTTCAACCAATGTTTTTCCAACTTTACACCTTTCAAAATTGAAACAGGAATAGTTTTACGCAGATGAACCGTGAAGAACATCTCAAGTAACAACCACGTTTCTCCGTCGTCAAAGTGCTCCAGTTTCAGAACGTATTAAGATATCGCAATTCTGATTTCACCATCGTGTTCAGCATTAAAAAAACCCTTTAAAATGACGTGTCACTTGTCAGGCGGTTTTATTTTGGGAATTTATGGGTAATTACTCCCCACCATCCCAAAACTCCCCAAAACCCCCCTTATAGTGGCCCGATTCTGCCCATCTACGAACTTAGCCTTTCGATTGCCAGGACGGATTTTTTTGTGCGAAATTGAGCTTTTTATCTCAATTCTATCGACTGTTGTCGTATGGAGTGACACATACTTAGATATGTATGAATTCAGAATGATCTGGAACGGATTTTGGTACAAATGTTTTCGGAAATTCGAGTTTTAAGAATTTTGGACCGAGAACAATAGCTTCCTTTCTTTTCTTCGACAATTCGCTAAAACAAACACGAACTTCCCTGTTATTTTGCTTCCTCTCAATCGAAAGTAGCTTTTAACCGTGTACAAACTGAATTGCCTCCCTAAAATTTAAGCATCTTCAGGCATTTAGACTCTCGATCCGAGAGAACCGATGTCGAGGTTTATGTCACGCACAATGTATTACGTTGATCTGAATAATATTTAGATTATTCAGAAATTGGCATATCCACAGGAATTACCAGGTACCCCACGAGTTGCACAAGGTATTTTAGTCTGTACACGTCTCATTGGACGAACAGGAAGTCTCTGTCACCGTAATCCAGAAAATCCTATTTAGAAACGCCTTGCTTGGCGTCTTTTTTTTTCGAAGAAAATATTCAACAAATTCTAAATTAAATAATTTCAATCAATTTTTTTCAGGTGCTTTCTTACCACTCTACAGCGTCCAATCGGGAAGTCGAAAAACTTATGGTAAATATCATATTTTCGTTAATTTGATTTGTCTAAAGAATTTTTATATCGTAGGCCTACGCAAAAAACTTGGAACCCGTTTAAATTCACTAAGCATTGTTTTCCATAAGCAGAATCGAGGAATGAATTCAGTTCATTTATGTCAGTCTGAAGTTGAAGATGTAATCTGCCCTGATAAGGTAAAACGCCTCAACTCAAAATTCAAAACATTGCAGAAATCCGCCTCAAAATGTTTCACTGAAACCTGTGTTGTCCCTAACCATCCATTTTTTGGTAAGATATCGTTATGACTTCAAACAATTCAGCGGCGAAAAAAAACTCGCAAATTAATCGATTTATAATCGATTAGTTGCAGTTTAGGCGATTTTAAAATTTTCAGCTTCCGTTTTGGGATTGTTTGTTAAGGTAAAAGCCTCAACTTGCTCGTGAGGCAACGTAAACAACTCAATCATACGGATGTTTTGTTAGGAAAATGTTGTAAATGTTTGTAGGTAAAACGCCTCATTTCAATATTTTGGTGAGTTGAGGCGTTTTATGGTTTATGGTCAGAGTTTCCTCCCACTTCCGGTTCGAATTTTGAAATTTGGATTCCACCATCAAGTAGGCCAGGGCCAAAATAAGGAGGTTCCGTAAAAACCCCATTTTCGTATACATTGGACTTGAGGCGTTTTTACTCAAAAGGGCAGTAATGCTTTGTCTTTTTCGTTCAGCTGCGGGTGATTTGTGCCAATTTGATGCGCCGTTTTCTGAATTTTCAGGAGAGGACGGTTCCACCACCGGACGAACTGAACCTTTATTCGTTGTCGTTCGACGATTTTTCGCTTCAAGAAGATGAAATGATCATTGCGGCGGTTTCCATGTTTATTGAACTGGGACTAGTGAAGAAATTCATGATTGATAGAGACGTAAGTAATATCGAAAAACAAACAAACCTGTATACCCCTAGATTGTGATTGCCTGTTGAATTGATACACCCTTCGCACAAATGAAACCTTCATGGAAAGGGGGAAGGGGTTAAGGGTAATAACCTTTATTTCTGATTTGCAAAAAAAATGTATTGAGTGGGCAGTGGCTTTCGCTAGAGCTAGGAATCATAAATCCTCTAACTTTTCCAGGATCCTTCTAAGAAGAAAATCGACAGTCATGCAGCATGGCCATAAGAGCGAATTTTCTGAAAAATAAATGGTTTTTATGCAAAACGTCTCCATTGAAGAACATGATGTACATGAAGAACATCTCAAGTATCATATTCAAAGTGCTCCAGTTTTGAAACGGAATAAGATAAGAAATCGCCATTCTGATTTCAACGCTGTGATCAGCACGAAAAACATTTAAAATGAGGTATCACTAGTAAGAATGGTTCGATTTGAGATAAACTTTTTTCGAGTTTATCGACGTATTTGTGTTGACAATAATTGACAATTATTACTCTTCTTGAAGGTCCATTCGATCTCAATCAAACACCTCGACTTCTTTCGTTTATCTCGATGTATTTTAGTCGACAATTGCTCTTCTTGAAGGTCCATTCGATCTCAATCAAACACCTCAATTCAATATGAAGTCGATTTTTTTTAGTTTTTTTCTCTTTTTTTTTGGGTGTGTTTGAGTTGAAAATTGCTCTTCTTGAAGGTCCATTCGATCTCAATCAAACACCTCGTTTTGATGTGAAGTCGACTTTTTTCGTTTTTCTCGATGTATGTGAGTTGTCAATTGCTCTTCTTGAAGGTCCATTCGATCTCAATCAAACACCTCAATTCGATATGAAGTCGATTTTTTTAAGTTTTTTTCTTCTTCTTTCTTTTTCTTTTTTTGGGTGTGTTTGAGTTGAAAATTGCTCTTCTTGAAGGTCCATTCGATCTCAATCAAACACCTCGATTCGATATGAAGTCGACTTCTTTCGTTTATCTCGATGTATTTGAGTTGACAATTGCTCTTTTTGAAGGTCCATTCGATCTCAATCAAACACCTCGATTCGATATGAAGTTGATTTTTTTCGTTATTCTGGATGTGTTTGAGTTGACAATTGCTCTTTTTGAAGGTCCATTCGATCTCAATCAAACGCCTCGATTCGAAATGAAGTCGACTTTTTTCGTTTTTCTGGCTGTGTTTGAGTTGACAATTGCTCTTCTTGAAGGTCCATTCGATCTCAATCAAATGCCTCGATTCGATATGAAGTCGACTTTTTTCGTTTTTCTGGTTGTGTTTGAGTTGACAATTTCTCTTCTTGAAGGTCCATTCGATCTCAATCAAACACCTCAATTCGATATGAAGTTGATTTTTTTCGTGCTCTTCTTGAAGGTCCGTTCGATCTCAATCAAACACCTCGATTCGATATGAAGTCGTATTCTTTCGTTTATCTCGATGTATTTGAGATGACAATTGCTCTTCTTGAAGGTCCATTCGATCTCAATCAAACACCTCGATTCGATATGAAGTCGTATTCTTTCGTTTATCTCGATGTATTTGAGATGACAATTGCTCTTCTTGAAGGTCCATTCGATCTCAATCAAACACCTCGATTCGATATGAAGTTGACTTTTTTCGTTTTCCTCGATGTATTTGAGTTGACAATAATTTTAACTCTTCTTGAAGGTCCATTCGATCTCAATCGATGCGTAGGTCCTTCTATTAGTAATTGTAATAAGTAATTAGTTTCTTCACAATATTTAGAGCTACATCAACGATTTTGATTTTGCAGACGCTCTACAGATTCTTGATAACCGTCAAGAGAAATTATCGAGACGTGCCGTATCACAACTGGAAACACGCGTTCAACGTGGCGCAAGTCATGTTCGCAATTCTAATGGTACGTTTTGTTCTATTATTCACTGAATAACGAAGAGTTTTAAAACGGAATTTCCAGCTGGGAATGAGCGATTGAATTTGTTAACTAGGTATTTGAGATTATAACAATTAAGGATAGGTGACGAAAATACACGTTTTATTTAAACAATTTACCGTTACTTCAATATTATAGTCCAATTCCTAATGATTGCAATTTATTATCGTTGCAGAGCTGTGAAATGAAAGGGACTTTCAACGACTTGGAAGTTTTAGGGATGTTCGTCGGCTGCCTTTGCCACGATTTGGACCACCGAGGGACGAACAACGCTTACCAACAAAAGTAAACCACGGAATCAATTTTTATAACGCAGTAATGTAATGAAATTTAGATGACTATTTCATGAAACTTACTATTCGATAACATCACATAATCGTGTATCGGGATTGTTTGTAATTCATCATGATCAATGTAAAAACCTTCCCATTTTCTCCTTCATGGGTGTTGCTGGAAACATTTTATTCCGAGCCAGAGGAACACTGGGGGCAGCTATTACCCCTCATAACGATTATTGGCGTAATGTTATATCTACTACACGGTATATCTACTACAGTGTGCCACAAGAGATAACCTATACACAGACTGCCACGTGAGATGGGCTTATACCTGTACCTCTGTGGTGGATGGCGTACACAGCAGCTCATTGTAAAGGTTTTTTAAACACGATAGTGAAGTCAGAATTGCGATATCTTATTCCGTTCTGAACTGGAAAACTTTGAAGATGAAGATACGTGGTTTTTACATATTCTTCACGGTTCAAATCTATTCTCTAATCTGATAACGGAATGAGATATCGCAATTCTGACTTCACCATCGTGTTCTGCGTTGAAAAATCTATAAACCGAGGGGATTTTTCCAAGATAACAAGGAACTGTTGAGAATACTACTGTAAGTAGGTACCTACTGATCTTTAGTCAGAGAGCACGTCACCTGATGCATACCGAATTAACCGAATAGCCTCATATTTAAATACCAATAATTATTTGAATGAGATGTTCCAAACTTCATATTTTACATAAACCAGTTATTTCTTCAAAAATTCGCTCTTAAAGCCATGCTGCATTACTGAAACTTTTTGTATTATAGTCTTGTCTTATTGAATAGGTAAATTCCTAATTTTGAAATTCTATATTTCTGATACTGTTATTATAGAACCAATTCTTTTACTCCGCTACTATTCTTCCTAATCGCATAATATCCGTATATTAAACGGTATTAAATATGATTTAACCGTGGATACGGTATAAAATGTCGTATGGATTATCTAATTTTTTCATGTTCATATATTGTATCAATGACCATAAACCATACACTTTTTCAGAGCCGGTTCAGCGCTTGTTCTATTGTACGGTACAACAAACACAATGGAGCAGCACCATTTCAACCACGCTGTCATGATCTTGAGTAGCGAGGTAAGTGACTCGACCGCATTCATTCGATACCTCAAAACTACCTACTAGTATTCATTCGATACCTCAAAACTACCTACTAGTATTCTGGCTGAAAATCTACGCATTGGACAATTATAATTATTTTCTAACCGAAATTTCCAACCTAGTTCGCCGACACCATTCCTGATATGTTTTCAACCCCGGAAATCTACACTTGAATCAATAATCTAGAACATGAAAAACGATTGCTTAATCCAAATCCAGTCTTTATCAGTTTTTTATTGCGTTGAACAAGTGGAATATTACCAGTTGTGTAACGGCCATTATCACGGTCAATAGGCACGTGTAAGCTTTGGATGTATTTTTTGTTATCTTTTAACAGCATTTGAAAATAATCACAATAATTTTGATTGATTACGTTCAGAGTGTGATAGACATTTAGAGCCTCGATATTGACTGAAAAAGTCGGTTTGGAGGCCAAACTGTGTAATTTGCACTTTTGGTTTATTATCTTCGATAATGAATGATGTTTACGTTTCAAGATACGTAGATTCAGAAAATCGAATAAAAAAAAATCCGTCCGTCCGCCGTACGCCGTCCGCCGTCCACGGCACTTTGCCCAGTTAGCGTTGAGTTAAAATTACGAAATTTGGTTTCTGGGTTTGGACCAGCCCCACAATGATCCACGAAACTTTTCATAACCCTAGGTCAAGAGGAAGGGGTTCAAAACGAATTTTGAAATGTTGAAAATTCCATATCTCGAAAAATTCCCATCAAACGGTATGTTTTTTGTTTCATATTTAGATAGAGTTTGTTCCGTAGATTTTTTTAAGACCATCCGCAGCTTTGTACGACCAGCCGTTCGTTCACAATGACGGCTCAAAGATTGTGCCAAACAACCCGATCGTGAATCAAACTGTTGAAATACAGGTCCATTTTCATACTAACAAGCTCTTTGGAACATCATATGGCTTGAGTGATGTCGAGTTTGTTGTTCTGAGGTGCGTTTCGTGCTACGGAAATGAAGGTAATTTCGAATGTTTGTTGGTAGGTACTTCTTTTATAGAAAAATTATTACCGACGTAGTATTAAGAACCCCAGAATTATATCGTATTAATTAATCATAATTAATAATACTAATTATTAATAGTAAATACAAATTATTAATACCTAACAATAAATTATAATAATTTTCACTAGGTACTTGATAAAATTGTTAATAATTGATAATAATAATTAATCTAACATTTAGGATCTAGACATTTAGACCTCGTGATCTAGACAGAAGGGTGATCTGTACAAAGAAGATAATGAACCGTTGTGTCAAGAATTTGCAGAGTTTTTCTTTTGTAACTCGAGTAGTTACTCTTTGAGCTAAAAACCAGTAATCTCATTTTCTCACCGTCTCATTCTGTAGATAATTTAATTCCAAACAACTTTTATTTCAGTACTATTTTCGCCAAAACAAACAGAATCGAGGTTGTTAAGAATTCTGTAGGTCGTGATATTTTTTAAGAAAATGTGACTTTTTTCCGCCGTTGTCGAGAATTAATGTTTTGGGTTCTTTTCACAGCCGTTGAACATCTTCAGGAATCTGTCCGCTGAATGCTACTCGAGCGTAATGAAAGTCCTCAAGCACAGCATCCTCGCTACGGATCTCTCTTCATACTTTCAGTGAGTTGCTTGAAAAAAAAAAAAAAGAAATAATTTTGCTGTGCAACACAAATACTCGACTTCTCATTGATGTTTCGTAATATTCTGTTTGGGTTGTTCCGTTATTCAGGAATCGAACGAAGTTTTTCAACCTGGTCGAACGGAAGGAATATTCGTGGGGGCTGGAGAGCGATCGGGAGCTTCTGCGAGGGATGTTGATGACAGCATCTGATCTTGCAGCCTCCTGCAAACCCTGGACGGTTCAAGAGCAAGTGGCCTCCCTCGTCGCCACTGAATTCCTCTCGCAAGGAGACAAAGTGAGTTTAGAGAACCATAGTTTCATTTTCTTCGAAAATTCGCTAAAAAGGCAAATTACAGTTACCGAAATGGGCAGAACGGGCGAGACATCAGATTCACCTTCAACTGGGTGTATTCCTCACGTATGTACCTACCAAATGATCATGAGATTATTCCTTCACAAAATGTTTTTCGACGTTTTCGAGTCGAATTCCGATTAATCCAATGAGTCAGAGGTGGTATTAATCTCCAGATCGGTGGTCATGTAGGTATTATTATAAACGTGCGTGATTCTTCATAATGGATAAGTAATTGTTTTCACGAGCAATATCCTCTTTACCTTAATCTGCTTCCATTCATCTTGTGTAATACAATTATTAACGCTATCTGAAATGCGTGGAATTAAATACCGATTGCACCTTGAACCAAAGACTGATAACAATGGATGTGTTCAAAAAAAATATATACCTGATACATTGTTAAACCGCTTTGCCACGAATGTCGTTAAAAAGCTTCATTAAGTGCCAACGTCACCTCAGATTATCGTGTTTTTTTCACTGTTACTTGAATGGGATATCATCTAATAGAAATGTCTTCGTTAGTCGAGCCATTGTCTATTGGCCATTACTACGAATGGTGCATTAATATAATTATACAACGTTTGTCATGACATTCCTCGTTCTGAATTCACCGTTGCCATTTTCCTACTTGTCTATTCTGAAAAAAAAGTTCCTGTTTTGGTTTATTATCTTCAATAATGAACCATTGGAATCGCCCAAAGAAAAAAAAATTTTAACCCCCCCTCAAAATTTGTTGGTTTACGTTTCAAGATACGTAGATTCAGAAAATCGAATAAAATCCGCCGTACGCCGTCCGCCGTCCGCGGCACTTTGCCCAGTTAGCGTTGAGTTAAAATTACGAAATTTGGTTTCTGGGTTTGGACCAGCCCCACAATGATCCACGAAACTTTTCATAACCCTAGGTCAAGAGGAAGGGGTTCAAAACGAATTTTGAAATGTTGAAAATTCCATATCTCGAAAAATTCCCATCAAACGGTATGTTTTTTATTTCATATTTAGACAGAGTTTGTTCCGTAGAATTTTTTAAGACCATCCGCAGCTTTGTACGACCAGCCGTTCGTTCACAATGACGGCTCAAAGATTGTGCCTCACAACCCGATCGTGAATCAAACTGTTGAAATACAGGTCCATTTTCATACTAACAATCTCTTTGGAACATCATATGGCTTGAGTGATGTCGAGTTTGTTGATCTGAGGTGCGTTTCGTGCCACAGAAATGAAGGTAATTTCGAATGTTTGTTGGTAGGTACTTCTTTTATAGAAAAATTATTACCGACCTAGTATTAAGAACCACAGAATTATATCGTATTAATTAATCATAATTAATAATACTAATTATTAATAGTAAATACAAATTATTAATACCTAACAATAAATTATAATAATTTTCACTAGGTACTTGATAAAATTGTTAATAATTAGTGATAATTGATAATAATAATGAATCTAACATTTAGGATCTAGACATTTAGACCTAGTGATCTAGACAGTAGGGTGATCTGTACAAAGAAGATAATGAACCGTTGTGTCAAGAATTTGCAGAGTTTTTTAAATAGAACTCGTTGTATTCCCTAATCGTATATGTAGATCATATTTTGTGTTTCAGGAGAGAGATGAACTACATATTGAGCCTGTGGCAGTTATGGACAGGCACAGAGTGCACGAATTACCACGACTGCAATTGAGTTGGATAAAGGACATATGTCTTCCTCTATATCAGGTGAAAAACCAAAATCCACACTCCTGCAGCATGACTATAAGAGCGAATTTTCGAAGAAATAACTGGTTTTATGTAAAATGTCTCCATTGAAGGACTTGATGTCCATGAAGAACATCTCAAGTATCTTCATCTTTTTCTTCCACGTTTCTTCATCTTCAAAGTGCTCCAGTTTGAAAATGGAATAAGATATCGCAATGCTGACTTCACCATCGTATTCAGCGTGTAAAAACCTTTGAAATGAGCTGTCACTTATCAGGCCGTTTCATTTTGAGTATACAATTTTTCGAAAATTCGAGTTTTATAAATTTTGGACCGAGAACAATAGCTTCATATTCTTCGAAAATCCGCTAAAATCATATTCGCTCTACGAATCCTCTCAAAAACACCTATAAATTGTGTTTGTTTCTCCGAAATGTTGCAGTGTTTGGGTCAAATGAATCCGAAACTAAACGTCATGACTGAAGGGGCTTTGGAGAACATCGCTCGTTGGGAGCAAACGGCAGAGTCCGGTGGGAGCATCTCGCCTCTACCTGCATAACTTCTACCGTCACTGATTCACACTTCTCCAAACCTCTAAATTTTAACGTAAATAAACTGTACATAGAAATTATTTTACGTAGTCATACGAAATGTTAGAGTTTTTTTTTTTTTTCCACGAAGGTGCGAAATGTTGATGCGCTGAAATCTTAATCGGTTCGGTTTTGCATTGAACAAAATTTGCATAAAACAAAATTTTTGGAGCAGTCAAAATCTGAAATTTTGAAAAACGTTGCCTACTTCTCAGGGACTAAAACATGAGAATGGTAAGTACCGTCATTTTAGTCAATGTATGATTACATTTATTTTGTTTAAATAATCTGTTTTGTTAAATTACAGGTTTTTCTTTCAAATTACATGTTTTCTTTAAAATTGCATTGACATTTCTGTATTACATGTTTTTGATCTTATACAGAACTTTTTCAATTAGCGTAACTTTTTTTTAATTTTAATTAAGTAGTTACAATACTTGTAGCTGAGGACAGAAAAAAAAGTTACGCTAATTGAAAAAGTTCTGTACAAGATCAAATCCTTTTAATATAGAAATGTCAATGAAATTTTAAAGAAAACGTAATCATACATTGACTAAAATGACGAGTACTTACCATTCTCATGTTTGAGTCCCTGAGAGCTAGCTACCTGTTTCAGATTTTGATTGATGGATCAAATTTTTGTTTTACTAAACGGACCATTCCCGACAACTTATGTTCAATGTAAAAATTCTCTACAGTGGATACTTACCGCGTAGTAATTGAGTACCGTCAGGTCCAAAGGGCATAACTACAAGTGCGTTGCTGGACCCCTTCCGGTGGTCCAAAAAATCCGAAAAAATTCCAGATATCTTAGTTTTCATAACTGAACCGATTAAGATTTCAGCGCATCGACATTTCGAACCTTCGTTAAAAAAAAAGAAGAAAAAAAATGTAGAGCGTGCCATTCAAGCATCTTGAAATAATCACTTGACAAGGTGACATTCAGGTGACATTTCTCATAGAACACGAACTAACTGCTCCTCCTTCTTGTAAATACTGTCAACCTTACAACATTATGTCTAGTATATTTTCGTTGTTTATACATGTCACCCTCCTTAGAAACACACATTTACCAGTTATCGTAGTTTCACGTGCCATTCAGTGACAGATACCAGCAAAACTAGAATCATATTTTTTCAAAGTAAAGTTTTGAGTAGGTACCTCTAGTATGTGTACAGGAAATCTCCCAGGGTTTCTTCGCATCAGGCAGGTCATCATTACTCTTATACTGTCCTGTAGATGTTGAACTTATCAACTGGTTCACCAAATACCGCTTATAAACTGTAACAATAAGACCAAAATATTGGACGTCTAACTTAAATGAAATCGATGAGTAACTTGATGAAAAATTTAGCTACCATGAATATTACGAATATTATGAATATTTTCACTGATATGGAAAATGATTTGTATTTACAGCTGTACAAATATTTTAGTGAGAAGATTTGATATACTTACCTACCTATTCGAATTTACAAGCGTAAGTTGTATGTAGTCGTTTCGAAAGCGCCAACTGACTGAACTAGTTGTTTGAATAGTGGTTCAAAAAATTAACAAAAAAAAAGCATTAGAATTTCATGGAAATACACAAAACTGCGTTATATCTGTCATATATGCCATTATGTATATAAGTAGAACAATGAGAGCATACATTCCAATAATAGATATTATATCTATGCGCGTGGGTTTCACATTGATTTCTAGTGTAAAACATGGTGAGGAAAAGTGACGTGGTGACTTCATTATTAGGGCTCTGGTTTTTAGGTGTTTTCTAATACAAAACAGATTTGTCATCTCGTTCAGGGTTTTGTTTCTAGTTAGGAGCAAAATAATTGTGGAAAATAATTATTTGTTCATTATAATAATTATAATTTATCGTGTCTCTACTACCTTCTCAGGACACAGCCCCACAAAAAATGGTCAAGATCCGATAGACTGACCATGAGGGATGCAACATCGGAACCAAATAATCGATTGTAACATCAAATGATTAATCGTAAGCTTAAATCGATGTGGCCAATTAATCGGTAGTGAATAATCGATTAATCGATTTTATTTGCTTTCTCACTATCTATAAATCTGATGGTTTTGTTCATCTGTAGGATACGACCTATTGTTTAATTTCAAGGCTAATGAAGATAAGGGATGCCGAAATTGCATAAAAATAAAATTGCACAAAATAGTTTTGACGTGGGTATATCTTATGGCTGGGGGCCATTCAAAAATTGGCGCAATAAAATTTGAGTGATGCAAAAAAAATGTGACTTTTTTGGCGAAATTTCTGTAGTAGTGGAGAATTGAAATTTGGCATGTAGCCTCCTTAGGATTTAAACTTTAAGCTGCATAGGGCCCGAATCAGCTAAGTGGCTCCTAAAGCTAATTCCGATGCTATTCACACTTTCAAGCTGTAATTTGGTATGTAGCCTCCTTGACGACTTACACTTCAAGCAGAATAGGCCCCGGATCAGCTTAGGGGCTCCTAAAGCCAAGAGACGTATCCATGATCAGATGTGTCGACTACAACTATTGCAACTGTTTCCCCACTTACCTAAGAAACAATGTGCAATTGGAAAATCAGAAATAAATTACTTACTTCGAACGTGGTGGCCTTCGATCCAGTCCTGATAACTTTTAGAATCACGCCGTAAAAACTTCATAACCTAATATTCGGTTATCGACATGCAAACAAGATTTTAGTACCTACCGGCTCCACCTAATTACGTCATCGGCCCTAGGTACACGTCCTTACCCTACTGTCAACATTCCCTACACCTACACGTCGCTTTCATAGTACGAGTATTTCAGGTACACCTTCGTATCTTTATTGAGTTATCTGTTACCAGCTAGTCGATAATGATAGGAAAACACTGTACAAATATGTAAGATTGATAGATTTGTTACCGAAGTTGTGAACGAGAGTGTTTGTAAATACCCGATTCCATATGAACGACCCCTCTCCCCCCGGGAAGTGATACTCAGAGTGATATTAACCTTAGTTGACTTTATTATACTGAAAGTATGTATGTACTACTTACATTAACTAGACTATCACGATGTTGTTGTCAGACTAACAATAAAATGATCGTTTTCAATACCGAGCCAATCTTCATTTTTGATGAACCTGAAAACAACCTCATCGAAATCCGTTCTCTCCACTCCGGTTCTAATCAATCGATTTTGGCGACGAGATTATTAAGGATTCCACAACATTATAATAATAATTCTCCAACTGTGAAATGTTTCTTTTGTTTATAGAGCATAATAAGTTTTCCTCCCGGCTAGTAACATTGAGTGACCTCCCATAAGCCATTATAGTTCTATGATTGATTGATTGATTTATTTATTTGTTTATTGATGTGACACAATTAGGACCATTAGGTCCTCCCTTACATCATATCACAATATGCTACACAATCAAATAGATACCAGTGTCAGACTTCAAAATTATAAATAATGCTAAATGTTTTTAGAAGTGTGGAAAGTGCAAGAAGAAAAAATATTTGTACATATGAACATAAACGCCTTGTGGATCTATGCATCAAAATAATACATAATCTTACAAAAATTAATTTATGGTTTGAGTATATTTCCAAAAGCTTAGCTTTGGTCATATCAGTAGTATTTTGGCCTGCTGAGCACGAATCCGCGACCAGAATTGAGCCATCACGTCCTGAATTTGTGCTAGACTCCAAAAATGGGTTAAAAACAGAGAAAATCGTCAGAAACCCGCGTTACTGGCGTATACGTTTGATGCAATTGGTCATATCCGTAGTATTTTGGCCTGCTGAGCACGAATCCGCAACCAGAATTGAGCCATCACGTCCTGAATTTGTGCTAGACTCCAAAAATGGGTTAAAAACAGAGAAATACTACGGATATGACCAATTGCATCAAACGTATACGCCAGTAACGCGGGTTTCTGACGATTTTCTCTGTTTTTAACCCATTTTTGGAGTCTAGCACAAATTCAGGACGTGATGGCTCAATTCTGGTTGCGGATTCGAGCTCACGAGGCCAAAACACTACGGATTATGAGCAATTGCATCAAACGTATAC